>JAIUJO010000272.1:469047-706547 GCA_023846275.1 Vanilla planifolia
TGTTAATTCCATCCACTTTTACTTCTATCTATCTATAATTTCATGTACCTATAACTTCATCTATGTACAATTCATGATGTCTTTGGAATACTTTGTAATTCTAAAAGTCTATAGGTTTAATCATTAAATTCTAAGTAGAGTATAGTTGCAAGGTTGAGACTTCAAATAATTGAAGATAAGGCACTAGTGGGAGTGGAGCCTACGACTTAAGTTTACTCAATTTAGAGAAGATTACCAGGTCAAGACATAACAAGGATTGACATATTGAGAGCTCTTTCTTGATTCTATTTGAGGTGGTGCATGATCATTCTTAGTTGATAGAGTGATTTACCTAATTAATTATGTTAATGAACAAGACCTAAGTTTGCTAACTTGCTATGCAGTGTGCAAGCCTTGTAGCCAACTTCTTAGAGGGACAATGGCCCTTTGGCCTTAGAAGTTTGAGGTAATAATTGGTGTGTGATTCCCTTAGATGTTTTGAGCCACACACAAACTAAGATGATGTATTCAATGACTTCATTGCCTTGGTTGAAAGGCTTAGGTAATCTTACAAAACTTTCATCATGATAAGAATAGATCATTGAAACTGTTCGTCTTCTCACATTGACTACATTCTTGCCCTTGGTACACACTAAGCACTAGTATCAATTGAATGGTCTAAAGAAGTGTTCCAATCGCTACATTGCAAAATGTTTACCACATGTGACAAGATGAGAAGCCCATTTAGCCATATTATTTAGATAAACGACACTTTGCAACAACGTTTCCATATGTGAACCTTCAAATGGATCATTGATAAGAGCCACTAATGATCCAGTGAACTATGCAACCTATGGAGGGTGTGATGACTACCCAATGTCAAATTCTTCAAATGTGCATACTCTTGCTTTCACATAGAGCTTGATGCAATGGAGGATAAACAACAATGTATGTGCTTGTTCATGCTCCAAGGGAGAGAAAATGCTATGTTAGAAACATGTATGTTGTTTGTCACTAAATTACTGTGGCTTTGTAGTTGAACATCTCTTTGAAAAGAACACTTGGATCTTGCATTAAATGAGAACATAGTGAAATGTGATTTGTGCTTCTAATTATAGAATCTTATCAACCATCCTTTTTTTATGTAAGTTATACCGAAGGAAACAAGCTAAGGGCATGGTTGCATGGGTATAATGTGACCTGTCAGTCCTTGTGAAAGCATGGAATCATTGGTTTAAGACCTCACCCTTGTTTGGTGTTGAATGATTGCACCCCATGCTATAGAATTGTTTGTTAAAGAATTGGGTGATGGTTGGAAATAGATGCAGCAAGAGGTGGATGTCATCAAGTGTTGTGGCATTGAGTAATAAGAATTGATGTTACAATGGAACAAGTAGATGCTCCTCACAAATCCAACTCCATGCTCAATGGTGTAGAATAGTGACACCATGTTAAGCGAGGCTACCCAGTAAGTTTAAGCATATAAAGAATGGAGAAGACGGAACCTATGAAGATTCCTTAGTAATGCAAAGTGAAACAAGACCAACCAGTGAGAAAATTGGGTAGCTTGAATTACAAACTGTAGTCTACAGAGGTATCTTCAATGCCAAATTAGGATCAACTCATCTACAAGGGGGAGCCATGGAAGTTAAGAGTCTCGTTTGACTTGAAGTGTTCTTCGACAAGAGGGAGGTGAATTACTAAGAATAAAAATTTTAATTTCTTAAAGAAATATTTTAAGAAAAAATTTTAAAATAAGTTTTAATAAACTTTAGCAAATCTCTAAGAGTGATGTTACATAAATTTTTATTTAATTTAAAAAATGCTAATCTTTCTTTGAATTATAAAGTTTAATAAAAATTATGAAAAGAAAAACCAATAAGAATTAAAAATGTACTCTTACAATTATTAGGTGGTTCTATCAAAAAGCAAAGCTTACGTCCACCCTTAACAAAAGCTAAGAAAAAATAAATACTCAATATAAGCCTTTCACAAAAAGATAAGTATGAAAAACCCTCATAATAATAAAATAAAATAAACAAACTACTATGACCTTACAATGAAATAAAATGACAAAAAAAGGAAAACTATTCGTCGACATAAAATGAAAATTGATTGAAAAAAACTTATGCTTGATTGAATCATTATTGTTGCTCAAGTATTTTAATTAAAGTAGTTACAAAAAAAGAAAATGGATGGTTTAGTAATTTGAGAAAAAGTTGAATTTTGGAGTTTGTTGACTAAAGAATGTAGCAGTGGAAGGTATGATAACAACAGGAAACTAAGTGCTTGAATGTTGTGGCTTTAAAAGTTTCTTTAGATTGAATAAAAAAATAGGAATCCTCTTTGTTTAAAAATTCTCCTATTTATAGACATCTTCTTACAACTAAAAGAACTTACCAAACAAGCAAATTAGCAATTGCAATTTTCATCATATACATTATTTTAATATAAGATTTTTATTTAATTAAAACTTTTAAAGAGTTAAAATAGTGACTAAAAGAGCCATTGTGTACTGGTCATTCAATTGGTAACATTCATGACTACTCGATCATGAAATAGGCATGATTGGATGTACGAAATCCAACTTGTGTTATTTAGAAATAAGATTTGATCATGACCATTAGATTTGAATCATAATCAAAAGGTTAGATGTAGATCTTACATAAGGAATAAGCAAGAACCATGCAATCATAAAATGGCATGCTAAATAGAGGATATAATCAAGTATTATATAAAAGTAGATGAGATTAGGATTGTTCAATCACAAAATTGCATGATTGAATAGCTCTAGTTAGTCTTATAATTTGTAAGCATATACATAAAAAACTAGCACTATTTTAGTACCACATTGCAAAGCTGAATAAGGATGTTTTGTTTTTAAAGCTTTGCATAATCCTATTATGCAACTTATTCTAGGTAAGCCTTGGTTTCACTAGAAGTTCAATACCACTGTAGCAAATGATGCATTATATTTGACATAAGGATACAAGAGTGATAACCCATTTTTATACACACATTCATCTTTATTTAGGATTAGTTAGTCAACTCATTAACTTTTTCAATGGGTTCAGGATTCATTGACCTAACCTAAATATGTTACTAAAGTAGTCCCATTTATAGGATAGGTATTTGAAAATTTTCACTAATTAGTTAATGTTATTATAACATAAGTTTTGTATTAAGATAATTAAGATTTTTAATGAAATAATTATGCTAAAATGATGGTAATGATAGATAAAAAAATATTGAAAACAATAAGTTTTTTCCAAATAATTAATCTTAAATTAATTTGTGTAAATTGCAATAAATATTTCAATTAAGCTAAACAATATAGTTAAATTAAAATTAATTACTTATAATTAAATTCAAAGTGTATCTATTGGTGGCTTGCTACTGCAAACGAGATGATCGTCATGGGATTTCAAATTTGCTCAACCTTTTGATATTTATCATAAAACATGAGCATCGACTATCTAAAATTTAAAAATTCACTTAAACAAATTCATTAGAAATGCTTAAGGTTTATTATCATTAAATAGTGTGTCATAGATGGGGGTCAATAATACACTTAACTCATACTATGGTGCTAACAAGCATGACCAACGAGTTAGGTTGTTTGGGAATGCAGCCCAAATTGGATAGTAAATTTCATATAAGGATAAATAATTATGAAAAAATGATAACAAACAATTACCACAAGGGAAAGATGAAAAAGGCATTAAAAAAGTGAAAAGGACCTTAGAAGGGTTAAGAGGGAAGCAGATTGGGGCCGACAGTGCATCTTGACTAGATGATGAAAGTCATTACATGGTTTGTTGCATGACTCGAGGAGTAGACTATCTTGGGCCACTACAGTGATAAGTGAATGAGTAGATGTCATCCATGGAGAAATCATCATCGTGGTCGATCACAATGCTTGTCCCATCAAAGCATGCCACGAATGCACTGCATGCATTGTCAATGGCCAGTGGATTCCCCATCTAACCATTCTTGAAACACAAAATAAGGAATTTGACATGGTTGCACATCAATAGGTTAGTAAGCTCAAAAGAAACAAAGAAACTGATTTGTGGGATTCTCATTCAAGGAGTGAGTCACTGAATGAGATAGATTTCTATGAAGTATCTAAGTGAGAGAATGCTTATTGAGACCTAAAAGATAGTGAACTATGCTTGAGTGGAGGCAAAGCTAGAATGAACTCTAGTGGATGCCCTAAGTGATACTAACATGCAAGTTATTCATGCTGAGACAAAAGTCTAGTCAAACCATCTAGTGCTTGGTTTCCTTCGAATCTTCCCTCATGATAGTTGGAGCCACAGTTGGAGTTTTATCAGTTAATTCCAAATATTTGAGGCATTGGAGGCATAATGCCCTCAAATTATTCTCAAACTTTAAATAGTTAGGAAGGCTCTGCTTCTTTGAAAAGTTGAGCCAAGGATTATGGGATCCTAGTGGTTCACTTTCGAGAAGCAAAATTGGAAATATAGAATGAATTGGAGACTAAACTCCTATGTCAAACTATGCAATAACCTGGACCCCACAAAAGGTGTTGTTCAAGTAAGATAGCATAATGGTGGTCTTGGAAGTCCAAATCTACTAAGAAGTGTGTAAAAACTCACTTGTCATATCAACTAGCACCAAACATTGATGATACTTAAGCATATGACCTACATCTAGTCATTAGTGCAACGCATCACCCCAATGAGTAAGAGAGTGCAATGGTGGTAGCTTTGTGTAGGGTGTGAGCCCTTGTGCAACATCCACTGGTGTGGTTCTTAATGTTAGTAGCAAATATTTAAATAAGAACTTTCAAGTCTGATGAGAGGAAATGATCCAATGGTACTCATACTTGGGCTAGCCAATCCTAGGAGATGAGGGAACCCATTGTAGGGTGCCTTTTTGCATTAGTTTTAAAGGGACCCAAGTCAAAATTCTCAAGGTAGAATGTTGTTGCCAATGGCAATGTGAAGTGATCCAAATACATCAATGGAGGTAGGGCCAAGTAATTGGAAGAGCACGACATGTTGAGCATTAACTAATGCACCCCTTGCAACCCTCAAAAATTAAAATGGCCAGATTCCTTCTAGCCTTGACTCACAACCACATCAGGTCTTCAAGTTGAACAACCTCTAGTTGTTGGAGTAATGTAGGCATGGGAAGTCAAGAAAATGGATTGTTTACTTTGGGTAAAAGAATAGCCATAAGGGTTAGGCACGAATGCCAATGGACTAATAAAGCTACTTGTGTAATAAAAGTTGGTTGATGCATGCTAGTTGTGGGAGAAATTTGGAGCAAGCCCTACATGGGACCTTCTTTGGGCATTGAACAATCAACTCATAATTGGTATGGACATTAGGAATAAAACTATTTAATTAAAACAAGGTTTTGCAGTGGTCCTTTAGGATTCTCACATAATGTTTTATCTACCAAGTGCTATGAATGTTAAAGGACGAAATTCAACCAAGCATGGGCATTTGATATGAGTAACTATGTCTCTCTTAAGCTAGACAAATGCCTCCTCACCCAAATAATGACATGCATGAGTGGACTAACATGATCCCCATTGTCCTTTTCTATGATCCAGAGAAACATTATCCAAGGGAAATGGGTTAACAAAATCAATGAGGCAAGAAAACCTTATTGAGCTTCACTCTATTGTGACTCTCCAAAATAACTTGGGAGGTGCAGCATAACTAGGAGTCAGCATGCTAATAGAATTAAAATTCCACTATTTTTAATGTCATTTTACTTATTTCATGAAATGGGGGTAGGTCTTGAACAATCCTTTTAGCTACAAGTCTTGCCATGGTGTATTGATCTAGGTAGAAGACATGATAAAGTAAAGACTTTAGTTGGGGTAGCACATCTGTGAAAAGATAATGTAGATGTCCAAATATGAATTCAATGATAATAGAAGTCTTATCTAGAATAAAATGGAAAAAACTCGTTTGATTTAGATTTCCAAGACAAATATAAATTATAAAAGTGTTTTTTATTGATCCATTAGGCTTTCAAAATTTTGAGCTAAAGATGTCTGAAAAGTTACCATGCGGATAGCTAGCTTGTGGTAACTAGGCATTCATAGCAACAATACTTTTTGATACTTTAATGTTGGCACCTCCTATCATTGTGAAGCAGAATTCACCAAGTGTTGGATTGTTCACCCACCAATAGGGAACTAAGTTAGGTTTAGATTTTCATGAGATAGGTTATTTTTACCTTATTGAGGAATGTCTTGTGATAATAATTCAACCAAGTATGAGTGGAACCATTTATGCACATAATTGATCATCATGCTTAGATGAAAAGGTAGTGATGCAAAGCTATTCTTTGCAAGATTTTGACTAAATGCCCTTAACTCGTAATTCATGCTATGATATAATACATAGGCTTATTGTTCACCTATTGTCTGATAACATAGGCTTTGCATGCCAATGACACACAACCATAAGGTCACCTAGTGTCAAGGAAAGTTGGATGACATAGATACCATAATAAATGATAGTTAAGTATGAACATAAAATCCTTGCAATTGACTTAAACTTGTGATAGGGGGCATTATTAGTGGTATAGTGGCCTTACTATCATGATCTATAGAGATCCAACCCTTTCTTAGCAGATTCATACCCTAAGAGACATAGACATCACAAAAGTTTCAAAACACCCCACACTTCATGTACTTATTGTGGTACTCATTGTGATAGTTACAGTGATACTTCACCCAAGACATTGTGTGATATTAAGTGATTCATGTTGCAACCCTTGGAGGCATGCCCAGGTGCAAAGTTTAAATGCCTCACATTGCCCAACATGGAAGTTGGATGATGCAATATGGGTAGTAGTTTGCCTTCTCAATAAGTTTTGTTCATCCACTAAGATCATTTACTACGTAGTAGTAAATCCATCCTCATAATTTGCCTTTTAAAAAATGTTTCTCTTTTGCTCGTATTCATTAATAAAGAGGTGCCTATAGTAGTTCTATGTGCGAGTCAAAAAGTGTCACTTTTTTACTCTATTCATAGCTTGTGTTTGCTTAGACATGAATGTGGGCCACAAAATTGGGGAACTTGTCCTTTTCCTTAATAGAATTATAACACTATGCCATATGTAGTCCTTGTCTCAACTATAAATGATGCTGACTAGGGAGTTATAAATGCTGCTCTTTGGGAGATGTTTTTGTTTAGCGACATTTTAGAATTTAAGGTGATTCCTTATTCAAGGACTTCCCTTCCATCTTGAAGGAATAGTCATAATATGCAATTTGTAAGATTCAATGTGTGAGACAATGCATCCCACGATGAAGTTGAAGTTGGATGGTGCCATATGCTTTAGGGATAGTGCATACTATGCTACACCCATAGCCTCGTACTACTAAATCTACATGCATAATTGACAACTGCATGCATTACAGCACAAAGTGCATGCTTGATAGCCATTCTATGAATGACTAATGGCATCCTTTGTGTGTGGTGGGTCGACATACAAACTGTAACATTTGTTTTTATTTTTTGCATAACAGACTACTAGTGCATGGATAAGGTGATTCCTTTTAGAGGTCTTGCCATCATTGTTGATAGGATTATCATAACATATTATCTATAATGGGCAATTTGTGATGCAATCTGACCCAAGATGAAGCAAAATTTTGATGTTGCAATATGCACTAATGTTTGTGCAAGCTTGGTTGTGGCCCTAACTGTGGACACAACATAGCCCTTGGTGCACTATAATACTAGTGAAAGCACATAGTAATGCAATATTCATGCATCTAGCAAAAAATGTTTCTCATGCATGACAAACAATATATGATGCTCAATGGCATCCATTGCATGATACTGGTAGGGCCAAAAAATAGTGACAATGTTCGGAATTTTTAGCTTTATAGACTTCTAGTCCATAAAAAAAGTGATGTATTATTGGCAAACATGAGTTTCTCATTAAAAAAATTATTAAAATATGTAATCCTCAAGCAACAATGTCTGGTATAGTGCATCTTAAAACAAAGTTGAAATTGGATGGTGCAATGTGTGTTAGGGTGTTTACATGCTCGGTTGCATGCCTAGTTGCACATTGTAAATAACTTTGGATGTTGAACAATGTACTAGTGTATGCTAGCCATTCTATGCATGCCTAACAGCACCCTATGTGCACTAGTTGGGGCTCACAAAGTGCAATTTTCATTTAGAGTTTTAGCACTATATGTGACTATCACTTGGCTTAGGTGATGCCTTTTTGGGAGACATGCCTTCTTCATTGTAAAAATTGTTGTAATATGTAATCTACAATGGGCAACATGTTGTGGCCCATGGAGAAGCAAATGTTGGATGATGTAAGATGTGTTAGGGTTTTTGGAGGATTGGTTGCTATCCTAGCTTTGCACTGCCATAGCTATGCAAGTAGTATAGCACTGAACGTGCCACAACATGAGTGGTAGCCAATAAATGTGCTTCTTGTATCATCCAATATGGGTAACTATTGAGACCAACAAAGTGTAAAATCATTTGTGTTTCTTAGATTTTTATGCTACTAGTACATAGACAAGGTGATGCCCTATTGAGGGACTAGTCTTTCTCCTTGCTAAAATGTTTGCAACATGTAATCAACAAAAAGAAATGTCACGGTGTGCTACATCATGAAGCAAAAGTTGCTTGGTGCAATATCCATTAGAGATTGTGCATGTAAGTCATCATCCCTTCCATTCGTTCATGTGGCCTACCAACTGTGTGCACCATATAACATCCTTTGCATGTTGCTGGTGAGGCCTATAAAGTGTATCCTTTTTTTGGATTTTTTGTACTATGGGGCTACTGGTGCATGGATAAGGTGGTTCTCTATTACATGACTCTCCTTCTTCTTTGATAGAATTATCACAATATGCAATCTATAAGGGGCAATGTCAGACATGGTGTGGCCTATGATGAAGTAAATGTTTGGTGGTGGATAATGTGTTGAGGTTTGTGTGTGTTGTGCTTCATCCCTAGCTATGCATGATAATTGAAAGTCTACTCATGTGGCCATTGGGATCCTATACAAAGCTAGTGGGGCATTCAAAGTGTAACTTCTTTTTAATTTTTAGTGCTAGAGCTAATGGTACATGGATTAGAAGATGTTGTATTGGGAAACTATCCTTCTTCTATGAGTAAATTATCACAATATGCAATTAAAAAGTAGCAATGTATGGCATAGTGTGGCTTATGACAATGCAAAAATTGGATGATGCACGACGAGCAAGGGTATGTGCATGCCCTAGTTTGGCACTACTAAGAACTACATACACTAATGGCATTTTATTTTTATAGCTAGTATAGCTTGCTAAGTGTAACCTTTTTAGAATTTTTTGCACTAGGGGTTACTATCACATGGATAAGATGATGCCCTAAAGGGCGACTTTCCTTTTTCTTTAATGAAATTGTGGCAACTTATGATCTACAAGGAATAATGTTCGATGTTGTATGGCCCAAGACAAGGCAATAGTTTGATTATGCAATATGCTCTACAATTTGTGCAAATCTAGCTAAAGTCCTTGAATTGTGCTACTATAGCTAAGTGCATTGATAAAACATTAGGCATGCTAAAGTACCAGGAGTGCACTATTCATGAATCTTATAGTTAGTACATGTGGTCATTATTGCACCCAATGCACAAGGGTATACATATGATGGGCTTCATCTCAAGCCACATACAATAGTCCTCTATTCTCCATTCTTGCACGAGGTTGCCAATCGACATGTGTCCTACAGCATCCTTTATGTGCTTCTTACAAAGTGTAACTTTTGTTTTGGATTTTTAGCCTTATAGGCTGCTAGTAGATGGATAAGGTGTTGCTTTATTCATAAACTTACCTTCCACTTTAACAAAATTGTGGCAAGATGTAATCTGTAAGGGGTTATTTATGGCACAGTGCAGCCCATAGTAAAGTAGAAGTTGTATGGTGCAATATAGGCTAGTGTTTGTGCTTGTTGGCCTTTGTCGCTAGCCATGTGAGGTAGTCCATAGTGTGTGTGTCACAGTTCGCCAGTGCTTCACTTGTGGCATCAACCACGTGGCTGGTGAGGCTCATAAACTACGACTTTTTTTGAATTTTTGGCATTGTGGGCTACTGGCGCTTGTATAAGGTGATTGTCCACTGGTAGGCTTGCCTTCTTCATTGATTGAGTTGTTGCAATATGCAATTTACAAGGGGGCAATGTGCAGCATGGTGTGACCCTTGGGAAAGAGAAAGTTGGTGGGTACAATATGCATTACGATTTGTGTATGTTTGGCTATGGCCAAAGCCACGTACTACTATAGTTTCATGTTCAACAGAGCACTGGGTCCATTACAACATTGCTTTGCATTTGGTAGCCTGTTTGCTCGTGCCCTGTTGGATCCTTTACACAAGGCTCTTTGAGTCTACAAACTATAACATTTTTGGGGATTTTTTGTATTGTAAGCTGCTAGAGCCTAGATAAGGTGAAACATTTTTTTTTATCCTTACATTTTCATGAATGAAATTGTTGTAGTGAGCAATCAGCAAGGGACAATGTGTGGTGTAGTGTAGCTCACAACAAAGGGGGAGCTAGATGACACAATATGCCCTATGGTTATTCATGTTGGGGTGAGACCCTTATATGAGTCATATTCAGTATCTTTGATTAGGAAGGTGTAATAAGTTTAAACCATTTTAAATGTTATTTGATCAATGCATGCCATTATGATCATTTGTAAGGTTGTGACCTTTTTTAGGGCCTGTTTCTTATTATGTCATGTGGGTGCAAGCTAAGGTCTTCATCCTTAATTAAGCCCTTTGTGCTTCCTTTTGCATAGCTCTAAAACTCCTTAGGCTAATGGGATTGGATTGGCTTAAGACCATCCTTGCATAAGAGATGTTTTTTGTGGTTTTGCTTCTTATGGATTCATTACCTCTTTGTATGGTTAGTGATTGCATGTAGGGCTTTATCATGTAATTGAACCTTCTGAAGGAGGAATTTCATATGTTCCCTACTTTTTATTAGATGATAAATTCCAATCAATTATTTGATTGATGGCACACTTCTCTTATATTGGAATTATTGGTGTTTTATAATGCTATTGAAAGTACAATCATCCCTACTCTCATGATGGCAAGGGCTTAGAAATCACTCATTTTGGTCTACATTCTTCACAAGGGAGGATTTTTATTTAAGAATTCTATTATCGAGAGGCAACGTTTCAGAACTTGAGGGATGGTATCTTAGCTTGGGATTATTTGCTCCTTATGGAGTACTGCCAGACAAGAAAAACATGTCAACTATGACATAAGGTGCTGTCTAACATTTTATCTTTGTAATGTCACTTGGTTGATCTTGCCAAAAGTCATATATTTTTCTAAAAGATTAAGACATGCATGTATAATTATGAACAATTTTAGTCTATGAAACTATGAATTGCTCTTTAGAGTATTTAAAGTTTGCTTTGTGGTAAATCTTACTTTGATAATCATAATAATTCTAGAGCTAACATGTGGATGAAATTCCAACCTTTGGATGGGATGCATTTATTAGGTAAAAGGTCAATAGGGTCTTTCATCGGATTCCTTGATGATTCATAATAACTTGTCAGACTAAACTTCTGTGCCAGCACAGCATCATTCAAAGTTTTGCTCAATTAATTTTCAATGTAGGATAGAGGCCTACCATTGGGGTGATATGACACATAAAATTAGGGTTCAATTTTGGAGAGGGAACCTAAGAGATGTCTATCAAATCCAAGAAAGGCAACAAAAGGACAAATTACATAATCTTTGCACAGAGAGTTAGTGAAAAAAATAAAAATACTAAGCTCCACGAGTCTGGTAATTAGAATTAGTACAATCTAGAAACCTTAATGATGATCTATTTGAAGGCAATTCTAGTGCTAGCAATTATGGTAATAATAGATCTAATAGTGCATATCTAATTTATGGTTAAAAATCTCATAGTTAGATCTTGGTTTTGGTTGAACGATCCACCTTTTAGTGTGCACTACCAATTTTTGTGCATTTTTTGGCGATACAATTTGGCTTTAGCTGACCTGATCATCCTCTCAAGATGGTTAGTATGAAGACATTCAAGTGATTAAAGAAATCTCATGCTCTAGATACATTGCAATGGGACAACATCACAAGTTTTTTATCATATTGTGCTAGTCATCAGAACCAAGGCCGTAAGAATTCACATATCATTGTCAGAGCCAAAATTCTTGGTTTATTGAAGATGAACAACTATATAAACATTTTACAATGATTTTTCATTAATCAAGAATGAAAGTTAGAGGCTCAAAGATGATCAAATCTTGTTTTGGTCTCAACCATAAACAATGCTAATGAAGGATTGGTAGATGTTGCTCTTTGGACTCATTCAACAGCTTATGAGAAATCAAAATCCTTGTGCTTCATCATAAAGTAATGGTTGAAGACTACATCATATGCTTTCTAAGGAGATTCATACATAAAGTCATTAAAAAGATAAAGTTGAAGTGATTTAGGAAGGGACATTCCCTAGTTCAAGACAAACTCATACAAAAATGCATGATGAGCAACCATATCTACAGTACTATTGGCTTGGCACTTTATAAGAGAGTTTTATTGACTCCATGCCCTAAATATATGTAATGATATAATGGTAAGAACTCTTGTTTGATATAGACAAAAGTAACTTGTTAACTATAGGTATGGCTCTAGATGAACTTAATTTGAGAATAGAAATCATACCGATGGAACGAACTAAACATCAAACGAAGGTTTTGCTTATAATAATATTAGATCTACCCATGTCATTCCATCCAATAATACGTATTTCTACATTCAAGTTATCATGCACATCTACATCATAATTAAATTTAATCCAACCAATTACAGGACTCTAATAAGAGGCAACAAACAACTTATCAAGGCCACATGTCCATATGCTAGATGTTATTGGAGAGCTATAGCAAGTAGCAACTATAATGTGAATATTCCTTTGTAGGGTAATAGAATGAAATGTCTTTTCTACACGTGCCTACAAATTCTTGTTACACCTGATGTGTGATAAAAGAAAAGTAGCATATTTGATTACTTGAGAAGCTGAGCCATCAACACATTCACATACATCTAATTAAGGAGTTCAAAAATTGAATTGATGGCCCTATCATTAATCCCACCTAGCATGAAGAAATCATTATTGAAGCTACTTGAGTAGAGCTCTTTCACAATATAACACTCCAAGAAATAATTTGGCACTTCTTCATTGGGAGTACATCCTCAAAAAAAAGTTCAGATGTTTCAATCCCTCTTGCCTAAAGCTAGGTGTGAGAAAAAAAAGTAGATTTAATGTTAGTCTTCTTAAGAAACTGCTTACCTGAGGATGCTCTTGCACTTTTCAAACCCAAATGACCTCCTTCCTTGATGGATTATCAGTATATGCATCTATTGTAGATACCCTTTTAGTGCAACACTATATCTTCACTCAATTTGAAGCACAACACATCCATTTCATTCAATGAAGATCAAGCAGAATGTATAATCTAAAATATTAAATCAAGCTTAAATAACCTCAAAATCATTTTGTGATTCCACACCTAATGCTCTCTAATCAACTCCACTTCAAATGTTAGGTGCATCACATCCATGTTAACATAGCTAGGCAAAGTACCAATAAGAAGGATAAAAAAACATTATCCACCAAAAATGAAAAAACATTACTCATAATAATCCTTCATGCCATATTGCTTGTGATTAAATGGTTGCAATATTGAGTAACTTAGACATATGAAATCCACTAAGAGGCATCTAGAAAGTGTTGATTGTCATAAAGCATTTAGACTTCAAAGTCTAAACTCACAAATAGTTTTCTTGAGTCATAACCTATCAATAGTGTTTTGTAATCAATGATGACTATCAGGTTGACAAACTATGAACTCCATGGCCTTTGCATTCCAAAAGAATAGTTATCATTTCTTAATAGGTGTAATGCTTTGTGTTACTATCATTTGAATTGTTCCATAAACAAAGACACAATAATTTCTCAAACTCTACAATAGTCCCACTAAGAATTAATGTATGGCCTAAGTAACAAAGAGAAATAATAGCTAATATCAAGCTAATCATGACAATGTGTTCTATCATCAATAACTACCTGATCATCCATTTTGCACAATTTTCAACATAATTGATAATGCAATTGAAGTCTTTTTTAGATGTTTAGTTTCAATAATTGGTATGTCTAGATATTTCAATTGAGTGAATTTATGAATATAGTTTTTCCACAATCAACTTCATACACTTGCACTCCAACCCCATGCTAAATAAAACTTTGTATTTGTTTAGATTCACCACTTGACCTCAATGATGCAAATATTACTCGATAATACCTCAAACGGACATTACTACAGCACAAGTTGTAGGTGCATAAATCATGACTTCATTAGGATACAAAAAGTGAGTAATCATAAGGGACGAAGGCCAAATCCTAAACCCAATCAAGGCAACATAATTAAGTTGGTTCTAAATATGTCATGAGAGAAACTCAAACATAATAAGAAAAAGGTATGGCAAGAGAGGACATCCTTATCTGAGACCCATAGTTGCTTTGATCCACAATAGATAGATACCATTAAAAATAATACCAAATCTTAATGCAATGATAAAAGCCTTGATTCAATCACACTAAAAAGTAGGGAAATGAAAATTCTTAAGCATATCTAACATAAATATTTCGTTTGCCTTGTCATAGGCTTATGCCTATCTAATTTTGATGTCTTTAAACCATCTTCAAAAGTAGACAGGTGCAAATTAGTAGCCATTTTCTATACCATGAAAATATTATCAGATATAACATTGCCTAACACAAAAGCAACTATCTCTCTAGTAATGATATCAGAAAGCACCACTTTTAGCCTTGTCACCAAATTTTCTCCATTGCATTCTAAATCATGTTATAGAGGCTAATGGGATTGAAATTCCTTGGTTTAGATGGTATTTGAACTTTAGGGATGTGTATGATGAATATGTATTTACATTGTTTTAGTATAGGGCTTTTTTAAAGAATTCTTTTGTTATTATAACAATGTCCACCTATGTGATCTTCTAATAACCATGCACAAGCATAGTTGAGAAGGCTTCCATACAAGGGGATTTATTTCTTTTCTAGAAATCATGAGAGATCTAACCTCATCATCACTAATTCAAGCCACAAGTTCAATCTCCTGTTTTCTACAAATAGTTCTTAAAGGTTGAAATGGTGGAAAGGGCTCATATTACACATGGATACATTACTTCTTGCTAAAGCATGTGCATAACAATATCTTTAATCTTAGTTGGAGAGGCCACAAATTCTGTAATATCATTTTTTAAGTTGGTTGAAATAGTTTCTCTTGGTAGTAGAGGTAGGTGTTGGGTTGCACATCGTTCTCATTTCTATAATTTTGCTTGATATTAAGGAATTCCCCTTTCACTGACACAAAATCTACATCTCAATTTGTATCATGCATAATGAAGATTGGGTAAGAAGAATATTCAATAATAGACTCCACATGAATACACTTACCTAAGGCTACTATTTCAATTTCCATACCTACACCACATCTTCCCTTGTTGACTTTTGGCTATTACAAATGTCATTATAAATACATCATGCTTCTAGCACTATATCTTTAGAATGATTCAAGCAGAGAATGTTTATATATTTTGAGTTTTCTCATGAGAGATGCTTAATCTAATCAATCAATGTGGTTGCGAATAACAGATATAGTTTATCATGGTTCCATGAACCATAATCCTCAACAATTTTTATCACCAAAGTAGGATGCACAGTGTCCATTCGGATAAATGTTGTGTACACAACAATATCAGGATAACCCAACAATTTATCCTTCATCAAAGACACTTACTTCCTTTTAACAATACACCAAATTGTATTCTCACCAGTCCACAACATCACCATACACAATAGCTTGCACATATATGAAGTCCCACGTGGCATATATATCTTGTTATATGTTATTCAATATTTGGAACAAAATACTTGAACTCATAACCCTTACTCCTACATTAGAATCCACCAACGATACTTAGTAATTAAAGTTATCTACCTTGTTAGTAAGCTGTAGGTTTTTAGTCCTTTATACTATTTATGAAGCATTAACAAATTCTAGTTTGCATAATGAATCAAATTATTAGAAGTAAAACCACTCAAGTATCTAGCCATCACTTTTACAACTTCTCCATAATTCTATTTGGAATTACAAAATGGCCTAAATAATATCTCAAAATAGCATCTAGCACCAAATTAGTCAAAGCAATCTAGCTCACCATTGATAACAACCTAATTCTCCATCTTGAAACATAGTTATGAACTCCATTAATAAGAAACTTAATGTATTTGTTTTGTAATTTTATTTTTTCAATAAAAATTAATAAATAATTTAGTTAAGTCATCTTACACTCATGCCACTTCCAGTAATCATCTTCCTATACTTACGGTCCATACCTTTGCTATATAGAACTCTAGATTTGTTAAAATTGATAACTTCACTGAAATGTAGCCTATATTGCTTCATTATGTCTCAAATTCTCCTTGACGTAGTGCACATTATAGGTGAATAAATCAAAATGTCATGAGCATAAAGAAGGGAAGTAATGATTTGTGAGGAAGGGGTAATATTGATTCCAACATCGACATTATGCTTCCCCTTGTGCCTAATAACCAATGAGAAATATTCTGATATAATTGTAAAGAGGTATGGTGACAAAAGTCACTCTTTCCTAAGTTTCTTAGTTGTTTCAATCCATCAAAGGGGGATCTCATTCCATAAATTTCCAAACTTAGGTGTTGTAATACATTTCCTTGCTTAATCACACAAAATTTTTAGATACCTTAACTACTTTAACATGTCAATTAAAAAATTCTAATTGACTTTGGAAGTAGACGATTTCATACTGTCTACCATCTCAGATGATTATATAATATAATATGACTAGTCATAAAAGTCACTTGTTATCTAATGCAAGGAAGCAACAACTTAAGTCTACTTACTATATGTTAGCCTAAACCTTGTACATCACATTACATAGACTAATCAATCTAAACTATTTAGGTTTTGTAGCACACTGTACTTTGGGAATAAGAATAACTAGCATGTTTTTCCATCACTTATGCATAAAACTAGCAAAGAAGAATTATTTTATAGCTTTGACAATAACAACCTGGTTAATATTCCATCAACTATGCACAAATTCTATACATATGCCATCCACATCTAAAGCTTTATTTCTTTTAATAGGCATAACAGTAGTCTTAATCTCCACATCTATAATTGGGGCCATAAGAACTTCTAGTTGCTTACTGAAGAACTACATAAGGATATACTATCTCAAAGTGCACCACTGGCTACTAAAGAACTGCATAAGGATATCTTTAATTTCAATTAAGGTAGCCACTAATCCCCTACTATCATTTTTAAGCTAATGAATGTAATTACTCCTATTGTTAGATGCACTTAAAGCATGAAAAAGCTTATCTTCCAATCCCCAAAGTTAATTCAATGTACCTTAGTATGCTGCCACCATGGAGCTTCCTTCAAGGTTGTAACCATATAGGTGCATGTGTATGTGTGTGTGTGTGTGTGTATGTGTTCATGGGTTTTTTTGTGTGTGAACATGAATTCGTGTATCTCTATGTGTATATGTGTTGGTGATTTTGTGTGTTTTGGGTAGTGTGTGTGTGTGTGTGTATGAGCATGCAGGGGGATGAGCATGTGTATGGGCATTTATTTATAAATGCACATGTGCACATATGTGTTTCAGCGATTGCAAGTGAGTGTTCGTGTCTAAGCTTGTGTGTATGTGTGTGCATAAGTGCTAGCGAGTGTCTCTACATGTGTTTCGATGCACACACACACACATATGTATATATGGGTGCATGTGTGCATGCATGCATAAGCATGCATGTGTGTGCATGTGTGTGTTTGTATGCATGTGTGTTCATATGTGTGTGTGCATGCATATGTGCATGTTTATGGGTGTGTTTGTGTGTGTATCTTTGTTTGTGTGTGCATGTGTGCATTGAGGTGTGTGTGCTCATTTTTGTGCATGGTCATGTATATGCTTGTGTGTCTATGCATGTATATGTTTGAGCATGTTTGTGAGTGTGCATGTGGTTCTATGTGTGCATGTCTACATTCATGTGTGAGTGCATGCTTTTATGCGTGTCTGTACAAATGTGAGCTTGTGTGCATGTGTGTATGCATATGCATGTGTGTGTGCATGTGCATGTGTGTGTGTGCATGTGTGTATGCAAGTGCATGAGTATGTGGATGTGTGGGGTGTCTATGCACATGTGTATATCTAGGAATGTTCATATCTCTGTGTATGTGTGTGTGTGCATATCCATGTGTATGTGTGACCATCTATGTGGGCTTATATGTGTGTGGATGTATCGTGCATGTGTGGATTTGCATATATGTGTGTGTGTATATGTGTGTAAGTTTGTATGAGCATATATGCATGTGCATGTGTATGTATGTGTGTGTTCATGTGTGTGCGTGATTATGAGTACATAAATTCACACATGCATATGTGTGTGTGTGTGCATTCATGTGTCAACATGTATGCACATGTCTGTTTGCATGTGTAGATGTGTGTGTGCTTCTGGGTGTGTCTGTGTCTGCGTGCATGCATGGGTGTGTATGGATGCATGTTCGTGTGTGTGTGTGTGTGTGTGTGGGTGTGATCATGTGCATGTGAGTATATGTGCATGCAAGTATGCATATATGTACATTTATGTGTGCATATGTGTATGTTTGTGTTTGCATATGTTTCAACTGTGTGAGTGCATGCACTTTTTTGTTTGTGTTTGTATGTATGCATCAGTGTGTTAGGATGCATGAATGTGTGTGCATGTTTTTGTTTGTTCGTGTGGATATGCATGTTTGTATATACATGCATGTGCTTGTGTGATTATGTATGTGTGTGTATGTGTGTGTATAAATATGCACATGTATTAGTGATTGAGTGTGTGTGTGTGTGTGCGTACACACATGTGTTTTGTGTTCTTATGCATCTAAAAATGTGCACACTCGATTGTCTACATGTGTGAGTGTGGTTATATGCATATGTATGCATGTGTGTGTACATGCATGTGTGCACATGTGTCTATATATGTCATTACATGTTTATGTACTTGTTTGTGTCCCTTTATGTATTTATTTATATGCACTTATGCATTTGTGTGTGTGAGTGTGGGTGCATATGTGTGTATGTATGTGCATGTTTATGTGTGGGTGAGGGCAAGTGAATAAGTGTGTGTGTTTGTGTGCATCTGTGTGCATATTTTTGTGTGTGTGTGCATTTGTGTGAGTGTATTTGCATGTGCATGTGTGCACATGTGTGCATATGTATGATTGTGTGTCTATATGGGTGTGTGCATGTGTCCTTATGTATGTGTGGGTGCATGTGTGTGTGCTTGTGTGCACATGTTCATGTGTATGTATTTGTGTTAGTATTTGTGTGTGTACATGTGTGCATATGTTAGTGGGTGTATGTGTGTGCATATGTGCATATGCTAGCTGACATGTGTGTGGGCTCCACATATGTGTGCGTGGGTGTGTGCATGTGTGCGCATGTGCCTATATGTCTATGTGCATCTATGTGTGTGTGTGTGTGTTTATGCTTGTATGTGATTGTATGTGTGCATGTGTGTGCACATGCATGTGCATGTATGTTCCAATGTGTGTGAGCGTGCATGCATGTGGGGGCACGAGTGTTGCTGTGTGGATGCATGTGTATGTGTCATTATGCATGTATGTGTGTGTACATCTATATACAATTGTGTGTCTACATGTATGTGCATGTATGTAAGCATGTATATGCGTGTGTGTGTGCACGTGTGTGTATATGGGAATATGTGAGTATGTGCATGCAAGCAGGGTGTTTGTGCATGAGTGTGTGTGGGGTTGTATTTTTTGTAATGTGTGTGTGCATGTTTGCATCCATGCACATGCACACATATGCATGCATGAAAGCACACACTTGTCTATGTGCCTATGCATGTTTATATATGTGGAAGTGTGCATGTGTTTATGCATGTGCACGTGCATTTTTGTACACACGAGTGCATGCATATGTGTGTTCATGTGTGTGTGCATTTTTGCATTCATGTGTGTGTGTCTTTCAGTGCATGTGTATATGTGTGTGAGCATGTGTGTGTGTACATGTGCTTACGCACATGTGTTTGTGTTTGTCTTAGTGACTATTTCTACATCTGTCTATGTATGCACATATGCAAGCACACATGTGTGTGTGCGTGGTGTGTGTATATGCGTGTGTGTGGATGCATGAGTGGTTTTGTTTATGTGAATGTAGGGCTTTGTGTGTATACATGTGTGGTTGTTTATGTGATTACACATGCATGTGTGACCTCGTCTCTATCTACATGGGTGTGTGTGTGTGTGTGTGTGTTTCCATATATGTGGGTGTTTTTCTACATGTTGCACATGCATGTGTGCTTGTTTGTGTCTGTGTGATTGTGTGTGTGTGTGTGGCTTTGCCTATTCATGTGACTCCATGTGGGTATGCATATGTGTGCATGTGTTGGTATGAGTGCATAGTTGTGTTTGTGTGCATGTTCATATGTGTGTATGTATGGATATGTGTGTGTGCCTGTGTGCATATGGGTGCTTGCATGCATGTGCGTGTAGGTTGTCTACATCTCCATTAACATATGTGTGCATTAGTGCGTGTTTTTGCATGCACATGTGCATGTTTTTGCATGCACATGTGCATGTATATGTGCATGTCAATGTGTGTGTGTAAGTGTGAGCACGTATGTGTATGTGTATGTGTATGTGTATATGTCTATGTCCATACATCTTTGTGTGCTGGTGCTAGTGTGTATGTGCATGTCCATTCCTATGTTGGTTATATACAAGTATGTATGCATACATTTGCATGTCTGTTTGTGTGTTTGGGCATTAGTGCCTATGTGTGCACATGAGAATTTGTGTGTGTTTGTGTGTGTGCATGTAATATGTGTGTTGCATGTGTACAGTCATGTTTGCTTGCATGCTTGTAAGTGTGTTTTATGTGTGTGCTCTTGTGTGGATCTGTGTGTGAGTGCTTGTGTAGATATATGTGTATGCATGTGCTTGTATGCATATGTGTGCTTGTATTTGTTCATGTGTGTCTATGTTTGTGTTTATCTATGTGGGTGTGTGTGCTTTTAAATGTGTAAGTATGTGCATGTGTGTGTGCACGTGCATACAAATAAGTGCTTGCATGTGCATGTATATTTGTGTGTGTATGTGTGTGCATGTGAGCATGTACATGTATGAGCATCTGTGTCATTTCACTTGTGTGTATATATGAGTATGTGTGTATCTGTGTGTGAGTCTATATATGTATGCATGTGTGTGTGTGTGTGCTTGTGTTCTTCTATGGATGCTTTTGTGTATGCTTGTATGTGTGTTTGTGTATCTGTGCATCTATTCATGTGTGTTTCTATTTGTGCATTTAGGTATGCATGTTTTTGTGTGTGTAGGTGCATGTGTTTATGTGTGTTTATATCTACGTGTGTTTCTGTGAATGGCTATTTGTGCACATGTACATGCTTCTATGTTTGTTTGTGTGCACATGTGTGTGCATATGTGTTAGTGCATAAGTGTGCATTTGTAATTTCATATGCATGTTCGTGTGCATGCATGTGCATGTGTGTGTGCATGTGCCAGTACATACATATGCATGCATGTCTATTTACATATTTGTGTTCTTGTATGTCTGTGTACATGTGTATGCTTAAGCATATGCATCTATGTGTGAGCATATGTATATGTGTGTGGGTGCATGTGTCTACATGGCTGCATATGTTCATGTAACTAAGTGTGTTTAAGCATGTTTGTGTGTGTGCATGTGCAAGTGTTTGTGTGGATTTGTTTGCATCTGTGTGTGTCTGTTTGTATTCTTATGTGTGTGCATGTGGGTGTGTGCATGCTTGCATATGAGAATATGTGCAAGTGTATATGTGTATGTGTATCACCATGTGTGTGCATTCATGTGTCTGTGTGTGTGCATATCTGCTTATGTGTGTGTGTGTGCATGCATCTATGTGTATATATGTGTATGTGCATTTTTGTGTGTGCAATTGTAGGCGCACGCATTTGCATGTGCATGGTGTGTGCATGCATTTTGAGTTTTCATGTGTATATGCATTTGTGAAAATGTGCATTTGTATGTACATGCATTTGCTTGTGTGCATGCATGTACCTTTCTATGCATTGTGAGTATGAGCATGTGTGTGTATGAGAATGTGCATGTGTTTGTCCATGTGTTTATGTGTGTTTTCATATGAATGAGATTAAGAACATAAGTGTGTGTGCATATGGGTTTAGGTGTGTGTATACTTTTATGTTTATGTGTTTATGTGTTCCTATGTATGTATGGATGTATGCATGTGTGCAAGCATTCGTGCATGCATGCATGTTCATGCATGCAAATGCATGTGTGCATGGGTATGATTGTGTGCTTGCATGAATGCATGCATGTTGTCACACACAAACACGTGTGTGCGTGTATGGGCAAGAGCATGTTTGCTTGTGTATGTGTGTTGTCTATGCTCGTGTGCATGTGTGTGAGGTTATATGAGAATCTAGGTGTTGGTGTGAGCATGTGCATGCATGTATGGAATTTATCTACATGAGCGTGTGTGCATGCATGTGTGTGTGTTCTTGTGTGTTTAGGTTGTACACGTGTGCATGCATGCCTGTATGCAATTATGCGTGGGTTTAGTTGCAGGCATCTGTGTGTAGCTGTGTGTGCATGTGCACGTGTGTTGGTGTGTCTAAATGCATGCATGTGTATGTGTACATGGGTGTGTGTGCTTGAACATATTTGCATATGCATGTGCATAGGTGTGCATGCATGTACTTGTACATGTAAGTGCATGTTTTTGCTTGTGTGTGTGTTTATGTGTGTGCATATGTATGTAGGTGTGTGTGTGTAACACGTGGGCATGTCTGTGTATGCATGAGTGTATTTGAGGGTGTGGGTGTGTTCATGCATGTGTTTGTGTGCATATATGGGTTTGTGGGCATGCATGTGTGTGCCCATGTGTTTATGTGAGCATATGTGGGTGTGTGCATGTGTGTGAGTGCACATGTATATATGTGTACATATATTCTTGTGCACGTGTGTGAGTGAGTGAGTGAGTGAGTGTGTGTGTGTGTGTGTATGTGTGTATGAGTGTGCGTGCGTGTGTGTGTGTATGTTCATGTGTGTCCATGCATGTGTGTGTGTTCATGTGTTTATGCATTCATGTGCATATGTCTCTGTGTTTGCAAGTGTTTCCATGTGCACATGTGTGTATGCTTATTTGTGTGTGTGTGTGCATGTGTGTATGTGTGTGTTTGTCTTTGTGAATGTTTGTTAGTTTATGTGTGTTTGTGTATCTCTTTGTTCTTGCTTGTGTGATGGTAAATGCATTCACATGTGCATATGTCAATATGTGTGGGTGTATTCATGTTTGTGTGTGTGCATATTTTGCTATTTGTGTGTCTGTGCTTGTGTGTGTGTCTATGTGTGTTTGTGTGTGAGTGCATGTGCCTTTGCTTGAGTGTATGTGTATATTTGTGTGTGCATGTGCATGAGCTTATGCTTGTGTGTGCATGCAAGTTGCATGTGTGCGTGTGAGTGTACATGTTTGAGTGTTTTTATGAGTGTGTGCTCGAGCATGCATATGTGTCTATGTATGTGCATGCTAGCCTAGGCCTATGTGTGTGGGTCTATGCATAAAAGCATCTATGTGAATGTGTGTATGGGTTTGTGTGCATATATGCATTTTTTTGCATGCCTTCATGTGTGTGTACAAACACACAATGAATTTGTCAAATTTTGTGTGTGTGTGCTTGTGTTTTTGTTTGTGTGTGTTCACATATGTGTTTGTGTATGTGCATGTGTACATGTGTGTGTACATTTAGTTATTTATGAATGTATGCATGTGTATGTTTTTATGTAGGCATGTGTGCATGTCTGTGGGCTTTTGGTTATGCACATACATGTGCATCTTTGTGCATGCATGTGTGTGTGCATGTGCATTCATGTGTGTGAGTGCATGGGCATGTGTGCAAGTGCACATGTGTGTGAGTGAATGTGTGCATGTGCATGTGTGTGTGTGTGTACATCTAAGTATATGTGTGCATGTTTTTGCATGTGTGTTCTTGCATGTATTTGCTTGCATACATGTGTGAATGTGTGTGTGTGTGTCTACATGTGTGAGGTGTGTGTGTATGTGCGTATGTGCATATCTTTGTGTGCTTGTGTTGCACGTGTGTGTGTGTATGTCTTTATGCAAGTTACCTTCTTGTGTGTGTTTGTTACATCTATGTGAATATGTGTGCGTGTGAATGCATATATGTATGTGTGTGTCTATGTGTATGTTTGTGAATGCACAGGTGTGTGTGTGTGTGTGTGTGCATAGGCATGTGTTTTTGTATGTGTGTGCTTGTGCATGCATCTGTGCAAGTGCACATCTGTGTGAGTGAATATGTGCATGTGCATGTGTGTGTGTACGTCTGAGTACATGTGTGCATGTTTTGGAATGTGTGTTCTTGCACCTGTTTTCTTGCATACATGTGTGAATGTGTGTGTTTGTGTGTATGTGAATGTGTGTGCGTGTGAATGCATATATGTATGTGTGTGTTTTTGTGCATGTTTGTGAATGCATAGGTGTGTATGTGCGTGGGTGCTTGTATGTATTTGTGTGTGTATGTTTGGTTGTAGTTGTGTGTGTGCATGCATGTAGATGTGTGGGCATGTATTTGTGTGCCTATGAGTCCATGTGCATGTGTGCATGTGTGTATATGTGTTCATGTGAGTTTACACACAAATACATGTGCATGTGTGCATGTTCATTTGCATATGCATTTGTGCACATGTGAAATGCATGTGTGTGGGTGTGCATGTGTTTGTGCTTGTGTGTTCATATGTTTCTAAGTGTGTGTGAGCACGTGCTTGTGCATGTGTGTGAGCACATACTTGTGTGTGTGTGTGAGCATGTTTGTACATATGCATATGTGTGTGTTTCTATGTACATGTGTGTATATATATGTGTGTGTGTTTGTGCATGTGTGCATCTATGTGTGTATGCATGCATGTGTGTGTTTGTGAGTTTAAACATGTGTGCATGTGCATGCATGTGAATGTGTGTGTCTATGTGTGTGTGCTTGTCATTTCTTGTGCATGTTTTTGTGTGCATGTGCATATCTATGTGTGCTTATCTGTGTTGGTGTGTGTGCACACATGCCATTACTTGTTTATGGGTTTATGTGTCTACATATGCATGATTTAGTGTGCATGTGTGAGTGTGCACTATTTGTGCATGTTTTTGCATGCAAGTGATTATGTGTGCATGTGTTTGCATTCTTGTTCATGTCTACGTGCATGTGTTTTAGCTTGTGTTTGCATATTTGTGATCCTATGTGTTTGTGTATGTGTGCTTGTGATTGTGCATATGCATGTGTGTGTGTATGTGTTTGTTAATGTCTATATGTGTAAGTGTATGTGTATATGCTGGTGCATGTGGGTGTGTGGGAGAACATGTTTGTTTGTGTGCATGTACATGTGCTTGTGTGTGTACATGTAGTCTTTGTGTGCCCATGTATGTGTGTGTACATGTAGTCTTTGTGTGTATGTGTGTATGTGTGTATGTGTGTATGTAGTCTTTATGTGTGTACATGTGTGTGCATGTGTGGACATGTGTGTGGTGAGTGGGTGCTTGTGCATGCATGTGTTTGTGCATGTGACTGGGTGCACACGTAAGTGTGCACGCATTTGTGTGTGTTATGAGTGAGTGCATGTGATGTCATGGGTTTTGGTATTTGTGTTTGAATGTGTATGTGTGTATGCAAGTGTGTGTGCATATGTGTTTGTGTTTGTGTTTGTGTTTATGTATGTGTGTATGTGCATCTATGCTTCTATGTCCAAGTGTGAGTTAGTGTGCATGTATCTATGCGTGTACATGTGTCTTTGTGTGCATGTGCATGTGTGTGCATAGTTTTGCATGTAACATGCTCATGTGTGTAAATGTGAGCTTGTGTGTGTGTCTTAGTGTATGCATGTGTGTGTATGAATGCACAAGTGTGCATATTTTTTGTGTGTGATGCATGCACATATAGTGTAAGCATATGTGTTTGTATATGTGTGTGTGCATGTGCATGCGTGTGCATACAAAAATGTGTGCATACATGTCTGTGTGTATGCTTGTGTGTCTGTTAGTGTTGTGTTCATGTGTGTGTGTGCATGCATTCCTCTCAATGTGTGTATGTGTTGGTGTATATGTATGCGTTTGTATGTACATGTGTGTATCTTTTGTGCACATAAGTGTGTGTACATGCATTCCTGCATGGTTGTGTTTTTATTTGCATGTGTTTATGTATGTGTGTGCATGTGTATGTGTGTGTGTGTGTGCATTCATGCACGTGTGTGTTTCCATACAAGTGCATGCATGTACATGTGTGTGTGTGGGTTTATGCATCTGTGTGTGTGGGTGTTCATGCATGTGTGCATGCATGTTTGTGCATGTATGTGTGTATGCATGTGTTTGTGCATGTGCACATGTGTATGTGCACATGTATGTGTGTGTGTTAGTGTGTGTGCACATGTGTGTGTGTGTTTGCACATATGCTTGCATATGTGTAAGCATGTTTGTGTGCATGTGTTTGTGCATGTGTGATCACCCATGCATGTGTGTGTATGTGCCTGTGTGTGCATGTGCATACGTGAGTTTATGTGCACATAAGTGTGCGTGTTTGTGCATGTGTGCTTATATACATGCCTGGGTGCATGTGTATGTGCTTGTGCAAGTTTATGTGTGCATGCATATGCAATCATGTGAATGTGTTTATGTGAGTGTGCATTCATGTGTGCGTGTGTGTCTGTGCCTATGTGTACATTTGCATGTTTGTACATGTTCGTGTGTATGGGTTTGCATGTGTGTTTTTGTATGTTTGAACACATGTGTATACATATTTATGCATTTTTGTGCTCTTGTTTGTGAGTGTGTGTGGAAGGTTTTGTATGCATATATGTGTATGTGTGTGTGTTCTAAAGTGTGCATGTGTACATGTTTGTGTGCCTGTTCCATTACATGCATATATGTGCATGTGTGCATGTATGCAAATGCATGTGCATGTGTGGGTGTTGTGTGTTTGTGTGTGTGTGCATGTCTATGTGCATGTGTGTCTTTTGCATGTGTATGTGTCATTTATGTGTGCATTTGCATGCATATGTGTATGTGTGTGTGTGTGCATGTTTGTATGCTTGCGTGTGTGCGTTCACATGTCTTTTCATTTGTGTGCATGTGCATGTGTGCAAGCATGTGTCAGCCAATGTCATTGTGCTTTGTGAGCATGTACACATGTGTGTGTGCATATGTGGTAGTGTTTGTGTGTGTATGTGTTAATGTGCTTGCATGTGTGTGGGTGTGCATGTGTGTGCGTGTCTGTATGCATGTGATTGTGTGCAAGCACATAAGTGTGCATATGCATGCATGTGTGTGTGTGTGTGCATGCATGTGACAATAAGCATCTATGTGTTTGTGTGCATGTGCATGCACATGCATATTTAGGCACCTATTTGTATGCATGTGTACGTGCATGTGTTTGTGGTTGAGCATATGTGTATGTGTGTGTGCATGCATATGCATAAGCATGTCTCTATGCACGAATATTTGTGAGCATGCTTGTGTGTGTTTGTGTGGGCATGTGTAAACACACCTACGTGTGTGTGCGTGTGTGTGTGTATCTTTGTGTGTAATTACATGGGTGTATGTGCTTCTATTTTTATGCTCGTATGTGCTTGTGAGCATGCATGTGTGAGTGAATGTGTTTGTGTTCGTGAATGTGCATGCATGGATGTGTGTGTGTGTGTGTGTATCTGCATATATATATATATATATTTGTGTGTCTGTGTCAATTCATTTATGTGTATGCATATGTGACTTCGTATGCACATGTGTTTGTATGTGTGTATTTGTGTGTATTTATTTATTTGTATGGATGTGTGCATATGTGTGTGCATGTGCATGTGTGTGTGTGTTATTGTGCATGTGTTTGTTGTATATGCTTACTTGTATGTGTTTATGTGTATATGCATACTTTCTTGTGTTTGTGTGCATGTGCTTGTATGTGTGTTTAGGTGGGGGATGCATGTATATATGTGTGCATGTGTGCAAGTGTGCATGTCTAGTTGTGTGGTGTGCGTGTCTGGATATGTGTGTATACGTGTGTCTATGTTTTCATGGGAGTGAGTGTGCGTGTACGTGTGTGTGTGGGTGTGTGCATTAGTGTGCTTGCATGAACCTATGTGTGCATGCATGTGTGTGTATGTGAGCATATGTGTGCTTAAGAGCATGTGTATGTGGGTGTGTGTGTTTATACACAAGTTCGCATGTCTTTGTGTTCATGTGTGACTACATGCTCAAGTGTGTTTGTGTCTATCAATGTGCATGCATGCATGTGTGCTTGTAGATTTGTGTATTCTTGTGTGTATGCCTTTATGCATGTGTGCTTGCCTGCATGCTCATAGGCTCGTGTGTTTATGCTTACGTGTAGGTGTGTATGTGTGTGTGCATGTGCACTTATGTGCTTGTGAGTGCTTCTGTGTGCATGTGCATGTGTGTGTATTCCTATATGTGTATGTGTGTTTATCCATATTTGTGTATGCATGTGTGTGCATGCACTTGCACATGTGTGTGTGTGCATATCTATGTGTGCCTTTACTTTTGCATGTAAGCTTGTGCATGTGCATGTTTATGTAGTGCATGTGCATGTTTGTGTGAGTGCATGTGGTTGTATTTGTGTGTTCATGTGTTTGTGTGCTTGTTATGCAAGGATGTGTGTGTGTGTGTATGTGTGTATGTGAATATGTGCTTGTATGTGTGTGCATGTTTTCTTATGTGTGTATGTTTTCTTAAATGTGTGTGTGCATGTGTGCATACATGCACATTTACATGTGCATGATTATGGGGGTGTGTGAGTGCATTCATGTATATGCATGTAAGGTTGTGTGTGTCTGGTCTTGTATCAATGTGTGTGTTCATAAGTGTTTGCATATATGTATGTGAGTATGCATGTAGGTATGTGTGTAAGTGTTTGTGTGTGCATTTGTATGTGTGTGCATTCATATACTTATGCGTGTTTATGTGTCTTTTTATTTGTGTGCATGTGTCTCTATTGACATGTGTGCATGTGTGTCCATGAATGTGTGTGTGTGTGTGCGGGTATGTAAGTTAAGTGATTTTGTGGTTGTGTGGGAGTGTGTGCTTGTGTGTGTTTGTGAGTGCATGCAAGTGTGCTCATAGGTATGCATCCATGTGCATGTGTGCATGCATGCGTGTGTGGGTGTGTGTGCATTTGTATGTGTGTGTGCGTGTGCATGTGTGCATATGTGTGTCTATGCCTTTGAGTGTCTTTGTGTGTGTGTGTGCAAGTATGAGCATGTGTGTGCATATATGTGTCTATGCATTTAATTATGTGTGTAAGCATGTTCGCATGTGTGTATGCTTTTGTGTGTCTGTGTGTGTGCGTGTGAGGTTGTGTGCTTTTGTGTGCATGCATGTGCTTATGTGTGTATATGTGTGTGTAATCTCCTTTGTATGTATTTATGTGTATGAATGCTTGTGTGTGTGTGTGCGTGTGTATGCACTTGTGTATGTGTGGCTGTACACATGCATGTGTGCATGTTTCATGTGTCCATACTTGTGTTTGTGTGTGCATATGTGCATGCTTGTGTAGGTTTGTGTGTGTGTGTGTGCGCATGTATATGTGTGTGGGTAGCCTATTGGCATGGATGTGTGAGTGCATTCACACATGAATGTGTGCAAGTGTGTGCATGTGCAAGGGCACACATGTGATTATAGATGAGTGCGTGGGTGCATGTGTGTGTTCGTGGGTGATGTTGTGCATGCTTATGTGTGTGTGCATGCATGTGTGCTTGTGTGTGTGTTTGTGCATGTACGTATGCACATGTGTTTATGTAGGTACATCTACATGTGTGTGCATTGACATGTGTGTCCATCCATATGTGTGTGTATGTGTGTTTGTGCATATGTGTGAGCATGTGTGTGTCCATTTGTGCATGCATGTGTGCATGTGTGTGCATATCTATGCATATGTGTGTGTGTGTGCATATGTGCATGCATGTGTTAGTGCATGTCTACGTGAATGCATGCATTTATGCATGTGTGTATGCATGTGTGTGTACATGTGTACATATGTGCATGTGCTTGTGTGCATGCGTGTTCATGTGAGCATGTGTGTGTATGTGCATCTGCAAGCATGTGTGTGTATATATGTGTTTATGCTTATGCCTATGTGTGTGAACACATTCACTTGTGCCTATGCTTTTGTGTGTTTCAATGTGTGCCTTTGTTTGCAGACATGTTCATATGCATGTATAGGTGTGCACTTGTTCCTTTGTGTGTGTTTGTGTACATGAGTCCCTATATGTGTGTGTATATATGTGTATAAATGTATGCCCATGTGTGCACTTATGTATGTGTAGATGTGCACATGCATTTGTGCATGTTTTATATGTCTATGATAATGTATGTGTGTGCATGTATGCATGCTTCTGTGTGTGCATGTGTGCATGCTTGTGTGTGTGCTTATGTGTGTGTATGTGTTTGTGTATGTATGCATGCACATGTGAGTATGTGGGTACATCTACATGTGTGTGCATTCTTGTGTGTTCATGCATGTGTGCATGTGTGTGGATTTGTACGTCTCTATGTGTATCCATTTGTGTGTGCTTGTGAGTCTGAGTCTATGCATGTGTGTGCATATCTATGCATATGTATGTGTGTGTGCATATGTGCATGAATGTATGAGTACATGTGTATATGCATGCATGCATTTACGCAGGTGTGTGTACATGTGTTTATGCCTGTGGACATGTGTGTCTATGTATGTATGTGTGTGTATGTGTGTGTGTTTGTGGTCAAGTGGGAATGTGTGTGTGTGTGTGTGCATATGTGCATGTGTGAGTGTGTGTGCACGTGCATCTGTGCATGTGTTTGTGTGTGTGTGCAAGCATGTTTATGTGTAAGTTTGAATATGTGTGTGCATGAGTGCTTACGTGCATGTGTGAATATGTGTGTGTGCTTACGTGTATTTTTGTGTGTTTGCATGTGTGTCTGTCTATCCATGCGTGTGTGTGCACGTTTGTTCATGCTTACACATGAATGTGTGTCTACTTCATTGTATGTGCGCATATGTGTGTGCATGTGTATGTATGCGTGTGTTATGTGCATGTGTGTTAGCAGGCAAGTGCGTGCGTACCTCTGTGTGTGTTTGAGGGTACATAAGTGTGTGCATGTGTGTGTGGCTGTGTGTGTGCTAGTGTTTGTGTATGTTTGTGTATGTTTGTGCATGTGTTTACATGTGTCTGTGTGCATATGCACGTGCATGTGTATGTGTCTGCATATGCACGTGCGTGGGTATATGCATTTGTGTGTGAGTTTGTTTACACACATGTATGCATGAATGTGTGAGTTTGATGGGGTATAAGTGGGTGTGTGTATTCATGTGTATGTACATGTGTGCACGTTTATGTATGTGTGTGTGTGGATATGTACATGTGTGCATGCATGAGGGTAAATTTGTGTTTTTTCACTAATGTGTTTGAGGGCGTGTCTGTGTGTTTATGTATGTGTTCCTACATGTGTGTGTGTGTATGTGTATGTGCATGCATATATTGTATGTGCATGTGCGTGTTTATGCCTGTGTACGTGTATATGAGTGCTTGTGCACGCATATGCATAAGTATGTGTGTACACGTGCACATTTGTGTGGGTATGGGTTTGCATTTGGGGTGTGCACATCTGTGTGTATGTGTGGGCATGTGCATGTGTTATATGTATGTGCATGTGCATATGTGTACATGCATATTTGAATATGTTTATATGCTTGCATTAATTTTTTTATGCATGTGTGTGCATGTGTGTGTGTGTGTATATATATGTATGTGCATATGTGTGCATGTATGTTTACACGTGCATGTGTATTTGAGTGCATGCGTATGTGTGTAGATACATGTTTGTGCATGTGTGTGTTTGTATGTGTGTGTTATGTTTATGTGTGCCTATATGTGTGTGCATGCACGTGTGTGTATATGTATGTGTGTTTCTATGCATGTGTGCATATGCATGCACATATGTGTATGTGCATGTGCGTGTGTGGTTGTGTATGGGTGAGCATGCATGTGTTTGCTTGTCTACACATATGTGTATGTGTGTTCACATGTGTGTGTGTGTATGCATGCATGTGTATATGTATGTGTGTGTAAGCATGTGCATGTCTTTGTACTTGTGTGCCTATGCATGGTTTTGAGCGTATGTTCACATAGTTGTGTGCCTATGCAAATGCATGTGCATGTTTATATGTGTGCTAATGCTTTCATGTATATGTGCATGTATGTGAATGCATGCTTTTGTTTGTATGTGTTCATGTTTGTTTATGTGTGCATAAGAGTATATGCATGTGTGTGTACATATGTGTAGGTGTGTTCATGGGATTATGCATGCATGTCTACATGTCATCTAAATGTGCAAGCATGCAATTATGTGTGTGAATATTAGTGTGTGTGTGTGTGCATATGTACATGCATCTACGCTTGCATGAATGTATGCATGTACGTGTGTTTGTTTGTGTTTAAGTGCATATATGTGTGAATGCATGTGTTTGTTAATGTGTGTGATAGTGTGCAGATGGGTGTTTGCATGTGTGGGGGCACTGTAGGTGTATGTATGTGTGTGTGTGTACCTATATGCATGTGTGGGCTTGTGCATTTATGTGAATGCATGTGCATGCACATGTGTGCATATGTGGGCATGTCTATGTGTGCATACATTTGTGTCTATGTGTGCATGTGATGTACCTTTATGTGTATGCATGTGTGTACATTTTTCACATGTATGAATACGTGACCATGTGTGTCTGTATACATGTATTCATATGCAAGTGTTCATGCTTATATGTGTGAATGTATGTATGTGTGTACTTGTGCATATTTTTATGTGTGTGTCTACACACTTATACACATGTTTATGTATGTGTACTCTTGAGCATATGTGCTTGCATGTATGTGTATGTCTATGTGTGCAAGCATCTCTGTGTGCATGCTCATGCTTGTGTGTGTATGTGTGTCATGCTTTAGGATGTGTGCATGAAGCTATGAATGTGTGTGTGGGCACACATTTGCATGTATGTGTGTGTGTGCTTGTGTGTGTGCTTTCCTATGTGTGCATGTGCATGTTTAAGTGTGTACCTAACTATGTTGGTGCATGTGTGTACGTGCGTATTTGTGTGGCTATGCATAGGCATATGTGTACATCTATGTGTGTGTATGCATGTCTTAAAGTATCTGCTTTTCTGGGAACATGTGTATATATGTATTTGTATATGTCTATGACTTTGTGGGTGTGTACAGGTGCATGCATATTTGTGTGCACGTGGGTGCATTTGAGAATCTTGTGTTTAAATGCATGTATCTTGTGTGTGTGTGTCAGTAAACACGTGCATGCATGTGTATCTAAGTACCTTTCTATACAGGTCCACGTCTGCATTTGTGTATGCATATGTGTGTGTGTGTGTGTGTGCATGTGTGTGCGTGTGTGTCTGTGTTTGTGCATTTGGGAAACTATGGGTATCTTGTTGTATCTATGTGCACCTAAGTGCACATGTGTCTATCAGTACATGCAAACATGCATGTGCTTGTGTGTGTCCATGTGTGTGTGCATGTAATTGTACATATATGTGATTATGCATCTACATGTGCATGTATTTGTGTGCATATATGTGTTTGTATGTGTATGTGTATGTGTATCTATGAACACTAAGTAATGTGTATACTTATGGTTGTACAGGCATGTGTGTGTGTGCATGTGCATGTATGTGCATGAGTGCATGTATTTGTGTTCATGTGTGCATGCATGCATTTGCAGAAGTGTGTTATTCATGTGTGTGTTTGTATGAATTTGTTTGTGTGTTCGTGTGTTCATTTATGAGTTTGCATGCATGTGTGTGAGCATGTGCACATGTGTGTCTATGCAAGTATGGATGCATGTGTGTGTGTGTGTTTGTCAACATATGTGTGTGTATGTCTATGTGTGTGTGTGTGCACATGTGCATGTGTGAGCTTGTGTGCATATGAATGTGTGTATGTGTATACATGTGTGCTTATGTGCATGTGTAGGTACATGTGTATGTGTGTCTGCATGTTTGCGTGTGTGCATATGAGCATGTATATGTGTATATGTGTGTGCTTTGTGTGCATGTGTGGGTGTGTGTGCTTTGTGTGCATGTGTGGGTGTGTGTGTGTGTGTATATGCTTCTGCTTGTGCATGTATCGGTAAGTGTTTGTGTACATGTGTAGGCATGTGTGTGTGTGCATGCCACATGTGTTAATGTGTGTGTGCATGTGTGCATACATGTGTGTGTGCATATGTGTGCATGTATGTGTGCATGTATTTGGGTGCATGTATGTGTGCGTGCATGTTCATGTGTGTGTGCCTGTGCTTGTGTATGTGTGTGTGCATTTATGTGTGTGCATGAGTGTGTGTTAGTGCATATGTACATGCTTGTGTGCATGTGTGTGTACATGTATTTTTATATGCATGCATGTGTTGTTATGAGTGTGTGTGTGCATATGAGTGTGTCTTTTGCAGTGTATGTGAGTGTTTATATGTTCATCTGCTTACATGTGCATTTGTGTGTGTACGTTGACATGCACATGTGTGTATGTGCATGTGTTTGCATGGGAGCACGTGTGTGTGCACATATGCATGTGAATGGCTATTTGTGTGTGCGCTTGTGAGCATGTGTGCATGTGTGTGGGTGTGTATGTAGGTGTTTTTTTATAAGCATATGCATGTGGATGTGCATATCCGTGCATATTTGTGCATCATTGTGTGTGTACAAGTACGCATGTGTATATGTATGAGTGTATATATGTACATGCATGCATATGTATGTGTGCATGTGCACATATGCATGTGTTCTTGTATTGTGGTTTTCTTTGTGTGTCAGTTTATGTGCATGTCTGTGTGTTCATCCATGGGCATGAGTATGCATCGATGTGTGTGAACATATGCATATGCATTTGTGTATGTCTAGTGGTGCATGTGTGTGCATGTCTATCAACATATGTGTGTGTAATGTGCTAGTATTTGTGTTGTAGCTATGTGTGTTGTGTGTTGGGGATGGCTATGGGTGTGCATGCCTATGTGTATGTGTGTGTACTTATACATGTGTATGTGAGTGTGTTTGCGTGTCTGTGTTTGCATGCATGTGTACTTGGGTGTGTGTGTGTGTGTGCTAACATGCATATGTTTGACATGCATGTGTGTTGATGTGTGTGAGTATGTATGGTTGTGTGTGTGTGCATTTATACATGTGGTTGTGTTCATACATGCATATGTGTGTGTGCCTGAACATGTATGTTCATTTGCACGTGTTTGCACATGTGTGTTTTGTGAGTGCATACACATGTGTGTGCCTTTGTGCATGTGTGTCTATATGTGTATGTATGTTTGTGTAAGTGTGTATGCACGTGTGTGCACATGTGCTTGCAAGTGTGTATATACACCTATGTGTGCATATGAATGTGTGTGCCAATGTGTGTGTATGAGTGCATATGCTTGTGCTCATGTGCATGTGTGTCTTTGTGTGCATGCATGTGCATGTGGGTGGATGTGTGTGTCTACATGTTTGTGTGTGTGCATGTATTTGTGTGCTCATGCATGCATGTGTGTGTTTTTGCATTCGCATCTTTTTGCACATATGTGTGTTTGTTGTGCATGAGTGTGTGTGTGTATGCATATGTATATGTGTGTGTCTGTGCACGTGTGCCTATGTGTGTGCATGCTTTTGTGTTTATGTGCATGTGTGCATGTTTGCTTATGCATGCGCACAAGTGTTCATGTGCATGTGCACATACGTGTGTTTGTGCATGAGTGTTTAATTTTTTTTGATATATGTGTGTGTATATGTGTGATTTCTTATTGTGTGTATATGTTTGCATGCGTGTGTATGAGTGTGTGTTTGTGTGTGTGTGTGTATGTGTATTTATATGCATGTTCATGTACAAGCATATGTTTGTGCGCATGTCTATGTGTGTGTGAGCAGTTTGGTCTTTAGGTGGTGCATGTGGGTATGTGTGTGTGTATATATATGTCTATGCATGCACACAAATGTGCATGGGTATGGGCATTTATGTTTGTTAGTGAGTTCATGCATGTGTGTGCTTGTGAATGTGTGTGAATGCATGCATGCACATGTGTGTGCTTTTGTGGGAGCATGCATGAGCATGTGTCTTTCTGCATGTTTTTGTGTGTACATGCTTGTGTAAGTTTGTGTTCTTCTTTGTGCATGTGTGTGCCTTCATATGTGCACGTGTTTGCTAGTATGTGTGTGTATATGTATGTATATGTGCTTCTGCATGTGTGTGTTTATGTGTACATATGTTCCTCTGTGTGTGTATGTGCATGTATGCATGTAGGCGTACATGTATGCATGTGTGTCTTCATTTGTATGTATGACTATGACTGTGCATGTGCATATGCATACATATGTGTGAATTTATGTATGTGCACATGGTTGCAGGTGTGCCTGTATGTGTGTGTAGGGGGGTTGTGTTGGTGTGTGTGTGTGTGTTCATGCACTCATACATACATTTGTGTGTGTGTGTGTGCATTTATGTGTGTATGTGGGCACATAGGTGCATGTGTGCATTAGTATGTGTTGGCGTGTTTCAGTTTGTGTGTATTCATGTGCGCATGTTTGTTTGTGCAAGCTTGTATGTTTGCATGTTGTTATATGTGTGTATGCATACACATGTGTGCTTGTGGGTTTGTGTGTTTTTGTGTGTATGTGTGTGTGTACATATGTGTTTGTGTGTGTGCACATATGTGTGTGCATGTGTGCAAATATTTGTATATGAGCGTGTGCTTGTGCATGCAAGTATATGTGTGTGCACATACATGTACATGTGTTCTATGTGTGTGTGCATGTGTGTTTTTGTGCATGTGTTTATGCATGTGTGTGCTTGTGCATGCTTGTGTGGGAGTGCATGTGTGTGTTTACTTATAAGTGTTCATGTGCAAGTGTTTGTGAGTGATTGTGTGCGTGCACAAGAGTGTTAACATGTGTGTTTATGTATGTGATAGCGAGTGTGTGTACATATGCCTGTGTGCCTATCTACATGTGTTTGTGTGTGTGCATGTGTTTATATGTGTTTGCATAATTATACATGTGTCGATGCATACTTACATTTGTTAATGTATATATGCATATGCGCATGCATGAATATCACTATGGACATGTACGTGTCAATGTGCGTTTGCATGTGTGTGTGTATGTGCGTGAGTTTCCTTGTGTATTTATATGTCCACACGTGCACGTGTGTGTGTGTGTCTATATGTTTGTATGCACAGGTCTGTGCTAGTGTGTGAGTATTATCAGTGCTATGTGTGTCATTGTATAAGTGGATGCATGTGTATTAGTGTACATGAGCATGTGTGTGTTCATGTGCATCTATGTGTGTGTATGAATTATAGTATGAATGAGAATGCATGTGTATATGTGTGCATGTGTTTGTTTGAGGGTGCATGAGGGTGTGTGTTTGTGTATATGTTTGTGTATATGTGTGCCTGTGTTTATGTGTGCACATTTTCATATGATCTTCCATGTGTGCATGAGTTCATGTGTATGTACAAGTGTGCTTGTGTGTATTTGTGCATTTGTGTCATTTTGCATGTGCATTTGTGTTTGTTTGCATGTGTATTATGTTTATGCATGCATGAATGTGCATATAGATACAAGTGCGAGTTTGGATGTGAATGTGTTTGAATGTTCACGTGCATTTGTGTTTGTATATATCCATGTGCATGTATGTTTGCATAATTTATGTGTGTGTGGGAGTGTGCATTTGTGTGTATGTGTGTGTGCAAGTGCATGTTTTTGCATGTATATGTGCATGCATGTGTGCATGTACATGTGGTTGTGTGTGTGGGTGTTTGTGCGTGTGTGTCTATACGTGTGTATATATGCTTGTGTGTGTGCATGGGTGCATGCATGAGTATATGTGTGCATGAATTCATATGCATGTGTGTGTCCATGTGCATGTGTGGGTGGGTGTGTGAGTATGGGTAGGTTCATGTGGTGCATTGGTCTATGTGAGTGTGTGTGAGTGTTTGTGCATGAATGTGTTTGCATGTGTGTGTATGTGTGTGTGTTTGTGTGGTAATGTGTGTGTGTCTCTATGTTTGCACATGTGTGTACATGTTTTTGTGTGTTCAACATGCATTTGCATGAATGTGTATTGTTGTGTGTGTTTGTGTACCTGTGCATGCATTTGTATGCATGTGTGCATGCCCACATGTGTGTATGTGTGTACTTATGAGTGTGTTTGTGTGTGTGTTTGCATGTGCATTTGAGGTTGTAAGCATGCATTTGTGAACATGTGTGTGTTTGTATACATGCATGTCTATGCCTATACGCATTTGTATATCTTTGTGTGTGCATTTGTGTTTATTTATGTGTTTGTGTGTGTGTTTATGAGTGTCTTAAGGTGTTTGTATAACTGTGTGAGTACACACTCATGTGACTGTACATGTGCATGCCCGTATATGTGTGAGTCTATGTGTGATTGGTGCGAGTGTATACGTGTGTTTGTGTGTGTGTTGGTGTTAATGTGTGTGTGAGTGCACGTGTGAGTGTGTGTGAATGCATGTCTATGCATGTGCATGTGTGTGTGTGTTGGTATGTATGTGTTTTTCCACATGTGCATGTACATGTATGTGATTGTACTTGTGTGTGTGCATGTGTACCATCATTTCTCTATGAGTGTTTTTTTTTCTTGTGTGCATGCCTGTGTTTTCAATTATGTGCCTATGTTGATGCATGCATGTGCGTGTGTGCATATGTTCATGCACTTATGTAGGCACGTGTGTCTACTAGTGCACATGTGTGTGTATGTGTGCATGTGCATGTGTTTGTATATGTGTGTGCATATATGTGTGTGTTTATGTATGCATGCATGTGTGTGTATGTGTGTGTGTATTTGTGCATGTGTACTTATGTTCTTGTGTGTGTGTTACTATGTGTGTGTGCTTGTACTTGTGTGTACATGTGTGTGCATTTGCTTGTGTGCATTTATTTGTGCATGCATAGGCATAGGTATGAATATTAATGTGTATTTGCATGCATTTGTTTGTGTGTGCATGTCTTTGTGCTTGCATGTGTCATTATGTGCATGTGCATGTGTGGGTGTTCTTTTGTACATATGTTTTTTCTCATGTGTGGATGGTGCATATGTGTTTGTGTGCATACACAGGTGTATGTGCATGTGGATGTGCATATGTGTGTGTGTTTGAATGTATTTTTGTGTGTGCATGTATCTGTGTGTATGCATGCAAGCAAGTATGAATGTGTGTGTGTGTAAGTGTCTGTGTATGTTTGCAAGACATTAGGCATCTATGCCTACAAGTGTGGTTCTGTGAGTGTGTGTACACATGCTCATGTTCATGCATTTGTGTGTGTGTGCATGAGCATGCATGTTTGTGGGTGCCTATGTTTGTATTCTTATGTGTGTGTGTATGTTTGCATGCATGTGTGTTTGTGTGTGTTTGTATATGTGTGTGTTGTGTGTGTATGAGAATGTTCATATGTGCAATTATGTCTATGTTTCAGTGTGTGTGCGCATGTGTGTATGTGAGCATGCCCATGTGTGTGCCTATGCTAATGTGTGTGCTTATGTCTATGTGCGTCCAAGTGTATGTGCTTGTATGTGTATATGTGTGCATGGGAATGTGTGCATGTACATGTGTAAATAAACATTTCTATGGATGCATTTGTGTGTGTGGAACGTTTTGTACATGTGCATGTGCCAGTATGTGTAGGTGTGTTGTGTGTGCAAACATGTCTCCAGATGTGTGTTTGCACTCATATGTGTGTGAAAGTGCACGTGTGTGCGTGCATGCACATGTTTATGTGCACGTGCATATATGCATGTGTGTGTGCATGTGTGTGTATCTGTATGTACATTTGACTTTTTCTATATGTTTACGTGAATGTGTTTAAAGGATTATTTGTGGGTGTTTATACACGTGATTGTGTGTGCAAGTGTGTGTGCATGTGTTTTTACCCATGTTTGTGCATGGGTGAATGAGTTTGCGTGCATGTGTGTGCATAAGTGTGTATGTGCATTTAAGAGTTTACATAGGTCAGCATGTGTGCATTTGTATGCATGTCTTTACATGTATGTTTGTGTGTGCAAGTGTGTGGGTGTGTTCATGTGTGCATGCATGTGTGTGTAGGTGTGTGTGTGTGTGTGTATACATGTGTCCCACTATGTGCATTTGCATATATGTGCATGCACATTTGTGTGTATGTGTGCACTTGTGTGTGTGTGTATTAGTGTGCATGGTCAATTGAGTGTATGTCTTTTATTATCTTTGTGAGTGTTTATGCAACTTTACATGTATGTGTGTGAGCATGGATGTGAGTGTGTGTGTATGTTCAAGCTTTTGCATGTACATGTGTTTGCATGTGTGTGTACTTGTTTGCAATTGTGTGAATGTTTTTGTTTGTTTGTGTGCCAACATGTATGTATGTGTGCATGTGTGTGTGCACATTTATGTGTATGGGTGTGTACATGTTTGTGTGTGTGTTGGTGTGTGTGGTAGGGCATGTGTTTTGTTGGTGTATGTGCATGTGTTTGTGTTTGTGTGTGTGCACCTATATGGGTGGGTGTGTGCTTTTATATGCATGTTTTTATGTGTGTTTGTGTGTGTGAACGTGTGTTGGTGTTGGTGTGTGCATGTGTGTGTAGGTGTGTTTATGCACATGTGCCTCTATGAGCATTTGCGTATATGAACATGTGCACATGTGTGCATGAGTCTGTGTTTCTATGCGCTTGTGTATGTGCATTAGTGCACATGGTTATGTGTGTGTACGTGCATTATTTTCTTAGTGTGTATATGAATGTTTGCATATAGAGAGCATTGATGTGAGTGTGTGTGCATATACAAGTTTTTGTATGTCAAAGTGTTTGCATGTGCAAGTACTTGTTCATGTTTGTGTGCATGTTTTTGTTTGTGTGTTTGTGTGTTTGCATGCATGCATATGTGTGCACGTGCGTTTGTGCAGGTGTGTGCATCTTTGTGCATGTATGCGTGTGTGTGCATGTGTGTGGGAGTGTGTGTGGGTGTGTGTGCATGTGTATGTGTGTGTGCATATCTATTTGTGTCAAAGTATGCATGTGTGCTTGAGTACAGGCATTCATGTTAATGAGTGCATGCATGTGTTTGTTTAGATGGGCATATTTTCTTGTGCATATGTTTGTGTGTGTGTGTATGTGTTTGTGTATGTGTATGTGTATGTGTATGTGTATGTGTATGTGTATGTGTATGTGTATGTGTATGTGTATGTGTATGTGTATGTGTATGTGTATGTGTATGTGTATGTGTATGTGTATGTGTATGTGTATGTGTATGTGTATGTGTATGTGTATGTGTATGTGTATGTGTATGTGTATGTGTATGTGTATGTGTATGTGTATGTGTATGTGTATGTGTATGTGTATGTGTATGTGTATGTGTATGCGTATGTGTATGTGTATGTTTATGTGTATTGTGTATGTGCATGTGTATGTGTATGTGTGTGTGTATGTCTATGTTTATGTGTATGTGTATGTGTATGTGTATGTGTATGTGTATGTGTATGTGTATGTGTATGTGTATGTGTATGTGTATGTGCATGTGTATGTGTATGTGTATGTGTATGTGTATGTGTGTATGTGTATGTGTATGTGCATGTGTATGTGTATGTGTATGTGTATATGTATATGTATATGTGTGTATGTGTATGTGTATGTGTATGTGTATGCATATGTGTATGTGAATGTGTATGTGTATACATATGGGTATGTTCGTGCAAGTTTACACATGTGTGAACACATAGCATGTGTGTGCAATCGTGTGATATGTGTGTATTATGCATGTGTGTGTGTGAGTGCATGTGGTATGTGCATGTGCATATGTGTGAATCCTTGCATGTGATTGTATGTGTATGTAAGTGCTAGTGTGTGTTTATACATGTACATGCATGTCCTTCTGTGTGTTTGTGAGATAGTGTGTCTGTCAATTGATGTGTGTATGTACGTATGTGTCATTGTTCTTGTGTGTACATGGGTGTGTGCATGTTTATCTATGTGCTCAACATGTGTGTGTGCGTGTATATGTTTGGGCACACAAGCATGCGTGAATGAGTGTGCATGCGTATGTATGTATTTTTGTGTATGTTTTTGCATCTCTTAGTGCATGTGCAACACAAACTTATGTGTGTGCAAGCATGCATATGTGCATATGGGTGAGTGCATGGGGGTGTGTGTGTGTCATGTATGTGGGTGTGTGTGTGTGTATGAATGAACATATGTGTATGTGGGTACATGTGTATCTATGTGTGTGTTTGTGTGTGTGTGTGTGTCTATGTGTATATGCATATCTAAAAATGTGTCCATGGTTGTGTGCATGCACATGTGTGGGTGTATGTATGTGTGAATGTGTGCATATACGTGAGCATGCATGTGTCCATGTGCATGTGTGTGTGTTTATGCATTCATATGTGCATGTGTGTGTAAATGTATACATCTGTGCCTACATGTGTGTGTCGGTGTGTGCATATTTTGTATGTTTTTTGTGTTTGCATGTGTGCATGTGCATCTGTGTATGTGTGTGTGTTAGCGAGTCCATGTGTATGGATGTGTGCATGTATGTATGTGTGTGTATATATTTTTGTGTGTGTATATAGGTGTGTGCACATGTGGGTGTGCATGTGTGAGTGTGTATGTTCTTGCGGGTGTGAGTTTGTCAGCGTGTGTGTGTGCACATGTGCTTACGTGCGTACTTGTGTGTGAAGGTGAGCGCTTCTTTTCATGTTTGTCTACAGAGATGTTTATGTGCACAAGCGTATGGGTGCTTGTTCATGTATGTGTGTATTGGTGTACATGCACCTACGTGTGAATGTGTGCATGTGTGTGCATGTGGATGTGTTTGTTTATGTGACTGTGTGTGTGTGTGAGAGAGCATGTGCATCACACATGTGTTCAGAGTTGTGCATGTGCCTATGTGCATAGGCACACGAGTGCTTGTGTGCATGTACATGAGCATGTGTGCATGCATGCATGCTTGCATGTATGAGTGTATGAAGATGTGTGTGTGTGTGTTTGTGCATGTGTGAGCGTGTCATTACTTGGGTGTCTCTACAAGAGTTTATGCATGTGTGTGTGTGTATGTGTATGCATGCATATGTATGTGCATGTCTTCCTACAAGTGTATTTGTGCGAGCATCTATGAGTTTATGTGTACGTGTTGTATGTGCACGTGCACATTTTTGTGCATTCATTTGATTATGTTTTGTACAAATTTTTGTGTGTGTGTGTGTGCTTGCATTTGTTAATGCATGCATCGTTGTGTTCGTGCCTCTATATGTGTGTGCATTCGTGTAAGTGTGTGTCTATGTTTATGTGTGCATGTGTGTATGTACATGCATGTGAATTCATGGTGTGAGCATGCACGCATGTACGTGTGCATGCATGCCTGCATTTGTGTGTATACATGCATGTGTGTGAGGGTGTGTGCGTGTACATGTCTTTGTGCATGTCTATGCATACTTGTCTACCTATGACTTTGCATATAGATGTGTGTATGTGTGTATGTACATGTCTATGTATGTATGTATTTGTGTGAGTGTGTTCATCTATGTGCATAAGTTTGACCATGCACATGAGTGTACATGAGTATGTGTGGGTGATTATATGTGTCTGTGTGCATGTCTGTGCATGTCTGTTTATTTGGTTCTTTACATGTGTGTGTATATGTGTGCATGCATGTGTATATGTGCGTGTGTGTCCATGTGTGTGTGTGCATATGTACGTGTGTACATTTGTCTATGTGCATGTGTATGTTTATTAGAATTTTTGTTTAAACAACTTTGTGCATGCACATATGTGTAGGTATATTTATGTAGGCATGTATTTGTGCATGCACATGTGTGTGTATGTGTACACATGCATGTGTTAGCGTGTTTGTGCATTTTTGCTTTTGTATGAGTGTATGCACGTATCTGCATTTGTGCGTGTATGTGTATGTGTGTCGACACGTATATGTGTCTATGAGCAAGTGCATGCATGTGCATGTCTATGTGTGTGCTTGTGTCTACATGTGTTTGCATGTATATGTGTGTGCATTTGAATGTGTCTGCATGTGTTGCTTATATCAGTGCTCGTGCTCAAGTGTGTATATTTGTGTGCACATGTGAGTGTGTTTGTGTGCATGTTTTTGTGCATATGGATATGTGTGTGTGAGTGGGTGTCTATGCATGCAAGTGTGTGCTAGAGTGCTTATGCATGTGCATATATGTGTGCATGTTTTTGTGTGTGCATAAGTCCTTTTGTGTTTGCTTCCTATGCATATGTGGGTTTGCATGCATGTCCATATCTTTATGCACATGTGTGTGTGAATACTTTTGAGCCTCTATGTGTGTGTGTGTGTATGCATGTGCTCGTGCATGTATGTGCATGTGAAATAGAGTGCTTATGTATGTGTATGTGTGTGCATGTTTGTTTAAGTGTGGATGTTGAGCGCTTGTGCGTGTGCACATAAATGTGTATGTGTTTGAGTGTGTGTGTGTGTGCATGCATACATGTGCATGTGTGTGTTCGTGTGCATGTGTTTATGTGTGCATGTCCATTATTTGTGTGATTATGCTTATGAATCTATGTGTGTGTTTGTTGTTGTGCATGTACATTTGTGTTCTTGAGTTCATGTCCATGCATGCATGTGTTTGTCATTGTGTTTGTGTGCATATATGTTTGTTTGTATGTCTTCACACTTGTGTATGGTTGCATGCTTGTGTTCATGTATGCATGCGTTCGTATGTGTGCATTTGTGCATGCATGTGTGTACTTTTATGTGGGTGTGTATATTCATGCATGTACATGTGTGTGTATGCACATGCAAGTTTGTGTGCATTTTTGTGTGCCTCTGTGTGTGTGCTTTTGTGCACATGTATGTGCACACACATGTGCGCATGTGTTTATGTGCATGAACAAGTACATGTGTGTGTTTGTGTACAAGTGTGCGTGTGTGTGGACGTGTGTGTGTATGTCTATATTCTTGTGTTTGTGCATGTGGGTACATGCAAGTGTGTGTGCGTGTGCATGTATTTGCATGACTATATGCTTTTAGATGTGTCTATCCATCTGCTTGTGTGTGCATGTGTGATTTATGTTTGTGTGTTTATGCGTCTATGCTTGAGCGTGTGTGTGCATGTTTGTCCATATGATTATGCAAGAATGTGGTTGTATGTATGTCGGGGTGTGTGCACATGTATGTGTGTCAACGTGTGCATGTGTATGAGTGCATGCATTCTTATGTGAGTGTGCCTGTGTGAGTGCATAACTGTGTGAGGGTGTTAGTGGGTGGCTATGCATGTGCATACATGCATGCATGTGTGTGTGTGTATACATGTGTGCATGTGTGCATGCATGTGTATGTCTATTAGTGCATGTGTATGCCTATCTGTGTTGTATGTGAGTGCATGCATACGCTTGGATGGGTGTGAACATACCAATGCATATATGAGTGTGTGCACATGTATGCCTTTATGCTTATGGGTGTATTTACATGTGTGTGTCTGTGTATCTGCATATGTGTTCCTTTGTTTATCTCTATCTGTGTGTGTTTGTATTCTACATGCGAGTGTGTTTGCACAAGTGTATGACAATATATGTGTAGATGAATGTGTGCATGCATAGGTATGTGTGTCTATGTGTATGTTTATGGGTGTGTTGTGTGTGCATCTACATCTATGTGTGTCTACATATGTGTAAGGGAAGGGGATGTGAGTATGCATGTGTGTTTTCTTCATATCTGTGTGTGTGGGGGGGGGGACACACATACATGTGTGTAAGTGCTTGCATTTGTCTATGTGCATGTGTGTTCATGAGTGCATTTGTGTGTGCATATAGGCATATCTTTATCTATGTTTTTCAATGTGTGCATGTGTATGTGTACATATGTATGATTTTACAAGTGTGTCTACATGTGTATGTGAACATGTGTGTGTAAGTGCACATCAATTGGTGTGTATGCATCTATTTGCATGTGTCTGCTTGTGTGTGCATGCACACACATGTGTGTATGTACGTGTGCTTGTGTGAGTTTGTGTGCTTGTGAGTGTGTGTGTGTGTGTTCAAATACACGTGTGCTTGTGTATGTGGCCATGTTTGTGTGCACTTGTTCGTGTGTGTCCATATGTTTGTGTGAACATGCATGCAAATGTATGTAAATGTGTTTATGTGTATGCACATGTGTATTTATGTGTACATGCATAAAAAAGCAAGTGCATGTGTGTGCATATTTGTTTGACCATACACGTGAGTGTACGTGCATGTGTGTGGGTGTCTATGTCTGTCTGTGTGTATGTCTGTGCATGTGTGTTTATTTTCATCTTTACATGTGTGCATGTATGCATGTGTGCCTATGTGTGTGTGTTCATATGTATGTGTGCACATCTGTCTATGTGCATGTGTTTATGCATTAGAAATTATGTGTTTACACAACTTTGTATGTTTGTATGTGTGCAAGTGTGTGGGGGTATATTTATGCAGGCATGTATTTGTGCATGTATGTGTGTATGTGTATATGTGCATGCGTTAGTGTGTTTGTACATTTGTACATATGTGTGAGCATATCCATGTATCTGAATTCATGTGTGTGTTTATGTGTTTGAGTGTGTGTGCACGAATATGTGTCTGTGAGCAAGTGCATGCATGTGCATGTCTGTGTATGTGTTTGCATGTACGTATGTGTGCATTTGAATGTGAGTGCATGTGTGTTTATGCTCAGTGTGTGTATATCTACATGCACATGTAAGTGCGTTTATGTGCATGTTTGTGTGCATATAGATATGTGTGTTTGTGCATATGTGTGTGTAAGTGTTTGTGCATGTAAGTGTGTGTCCAAGTACTTGTGTATGTGTATATATGTGTGTAAGTGTTGGTGTATACATGAATTTACATGTGTAAAAATGTAATTGTGTTATGTTTTGTTCCTATTTACATGTTGGCATGCATGCATGTCCATATATTTGTGCACATGTATGTGTGTGTGTGTGTGCATGCATATCTATGAGCCTATGTGTGTGTATGTGCTTTTCCCTGTGCATGTCTTTGTGTGCTTGTTCATCTATGTGCATGTGCAAGAGTATGCATATGCATGTGTGTGTATGCACACGTTTGTTTAAGTGTGCATGTTTGTGAGTGTTTGTGCCTATGTACACGCATGTGTATGTGCTTGAGTGTGTGTGTGTGTGTATGCATGTGTCTATTTGTGTACATGTTTTTATGTGTGCATGTCCATTATTTGTGCGATTATGTTTATGAATGTGTGTGTATATTTTTATTCATGTATAGGTGTGTTCTTGAGTTCATGTGTGTGCATGTGTGTATATGTGTGTGTATATGTCTTCATGCTTGTATGTATGTGCATGCATGTGTTCACATATGCATGCATTCGTATGTGCATACATGTGTGTGGGTGTACATATTTATGCAAGTGCATGTGTGTGAAAGCACGTGCAAGTTTGTCTGCATTTGTATGTGCATGTGTGTGCCTTTGTTTGCTACTTTTGTGCAAATATACATGCACAAGCATTTGTGCAAATGTTTATGTGCATGAACAAGTGCATGTGTGTTTGTATACATGTGTGTGTGTGTGTATGAAAGTGTCTATGTGCATGTGCTTATTGTTGTGTTTGTGCATATGAATGCATGGAAGTGCGCATGGATGTGCATGTATTTTCATGTCTATATGCATTTTTGTATGTCTATCCATATGCATAGGTGTGCATGTGTGATTTGTGTTTGTGTTTATGTGCATGTGCTCTTGCATGTTTATGTGCTTGTTTGTGCATATGTCTATGCAAATATGTGGTTGTGTGTATGTGGGGGTGTGTGCATATCTATGTTTGTTTACATGTGTGTGTCTACATGTGTGTGTGTGTGCATCCATTTAGGTTCTTGTGTGCTTTTGTGAGTGTATAGTTGCCTGAGGGTGTCGATAAGTGAGTGCACATGTGTGTGTATGTATGTGTGCATATGCGTGAGTGTGTGTGTGTTTTTGCACGTGTGGGCATGTGTGCATGAATGTGTATGTGTGCCAATACATATGTATGCCTATGTGTATTGTATGTGAGTGTATGCATGTGTATGGATGGGTGTGCACACACCCATATGTACATATATGAGTGTGTGTACATGTGCACATGTGTGCATGTGTGCATGTGTGCTTGTATGTGCATTTTCATGTGTGGGCTTGTGCATGTGTTCCATTGCACGTCTCTGTGTATGTGTCTATTTTTTTGTGTGTTTGAATTCTACATGCATTTTTGTTTGCACATGCACATGTCTATCTACATGCATGTGTATGTGTGCATACATGGGTATGTATGCGTATGTGTATATCTATGGGTTTATTATGTTTGCATGTGCAACTATGTGTATGTGTATGTGCATATGTGTAGGGGAAAGAGATGTATGTATGGATGTGCGTGGGGGGGCACACGCACGCATGTGTCTAAATGGGTGCATATGTAAATTTGTGTGTTCATGCATGTGGCTTTGTGTGCATGCTTTTATCTATTTGCTTATGTGTGTGCATTTGTGTATATGTGTGTGCATGAGTGCTGGTGTGTGTGCATACAGACACATCTTTGTGTGTTATTTTTTGTGTGCATGTGTATGTGTACATGTGTGTGATTTTACATATGTGTCTTCATCTGTATATAAGAATGTGTGTGCAAGTGTGCATGCATTTGTGTGTATCCATCTATTTGTATGTGTGTTCCTATGTGTGATAATGTGTGTATGTGTGTATGTGCTGGTCTGAGTTTGTGTGCTCTTGAGTGTGTGTGTTTTAATACATGTTTGCTTGTGTGTGTGGCTATGTTTGTGTGCACTTGTTCAGGTTTTCCCATATGTTTGTGTTCACGTGCATGCATTTGTGTGCTTGCACATATATGTAAATGTGTCAGCGTGTGTGCATACATGTGTGTATTTGTGTGTCTATATGTACATGCATAAATAAGCATATGCATATGTGCACATATTCATGCATGTGTGCATGTGCATGCACTTGTGTGTGTTTGTATAAGTGCATGTACATATTTATACATGTGTATGTTTGTTTCCACTTCAGTGTTTGTGCATGTGTGTACATATCTATGCGCATGTGTATGCATGTGTGAGTGCATGTGTATATGCATGCATGCATTTATGCATGTGTGTGTATGTGTATATACCTATGTGCACGTGTGTCTATGTGTGTACATGTGCATGTATGTGTGTGCATGTGTGTTCAAGCGTGCATGTGTGCATGTATGAGTGTGTGTTCACATGCATCCATGCCTGTGTGAATATGTATGTGCATGCATGCTTACGTGCATTTGTGAATCTGTGTACTTATGTGTGTTTTAGGGTGTTTACATGTGTGCATGTGTGTCCATCCGTTTATGTGTCTATGTTCATCCATGCATGTGTCTCTACATCTGTGTATGTGTGCATGTGTAGTTGTGGGTGTATGTGTGTGTTTTGTGTATGTGTATTGTGGGCAAGTGCATGTGTGTCTATGTGTGTGTGTGTGCAAGTGCATACATGTGCATGGGTGTGTGTGTGTAGGTGTATGTCTTGTAGTTTTTCTGTGTGTTTCTACATGGGTTTGCATGTGTGTGAGGAAGTGTGTGCATATGCATGTGCATGTGTTTGTGTCTTCATATGCATGTGTGTGTGTGTGTGTGTGCATGCATGTGTGAGTGTGTTGTGCTATATGTGTGTGTGTATATTTATGTGTGTGCATGTGTGTGTGTGTGTAAATATGTGCATCTATCCATGCAAGCATGTGTGTGCAATTGTGTGTTTTGTAGTAATGCATTTGGGTGTGCATCTATGCATTCATATGTGTTTTTCTACATATATGCTTGTGTGTGTATATATATGAGCATGCCTATATGTTTACATGCATGTGCACGTGTGTGTGTGTGTGTAAGTGTGTGTGTATGAGTGCATGTGTGTGTATATGGATACATCTTTGTGTTTTTGCTTTGCTTTGTGTGCATATGTATGTCTACATGTGTGTGATTTTGCATTTGTGTCTACTTCTATATGCAAGCATACATGTGCAATGCACATTCATTTGTGTGTATGCATCTATTTGCATGTGTGTGTGCCTATTTGTGCTAGTGTGTGCATGCACACATATGCATGTGTGTGTGTGTGCTTGTGTGAGTTTGTGTGCTCTTGAGTTTATGTGTTTGGATACATGTGTGCTTGTGTGTATGGCTATATTTATGTGCTCTTATTCATGTGTGTCCATATGTTTATGAGTACATGCATGCATTTGTGTTCATGCACATATATGTAAATGTGTCTGAAATAGTGCGTACACATGTGTATTTGTGTGTCTATGTGTACATGTATAGAGAAGCATGTGTATATGTCTGCATATTCATTGGTGTGTGCTTGTGCATGTACTTGAGTGTGTATGTGTATGTATATGATTGTGTGTATATGTGCATGTGCATATTTGTGCATGTGTATGTGTTTTTTCACGTGTGAGTATGTGTGCATGTGTATGCATATCTTTGTATGTGTGTGTGTGTGCATGTGTATGCATGTTTGAGTGCTTGTGTGTGTGCATGTGTGCATTTATGCATGTTTGTGCACATGTGTGTGTACATGTGCGTATATGTGTCTGTGATTTTGTGCACGTGTGTCAATGTGTGTACGTGTGTGTGTGTATGTGTGTCCATGTGTGTGTGTGTGTATATGTGTGTGTCTTCAAGTGAGCATGTGTGCATTTTTAAGTGTAGGTGTATGTGCACGTGCATCTTGAATGTGTCTGCATTTGAATGCGTGTGCATGTATTGGTTGTGCTTAGTGTGTGCATATTTATGTTCACATATGAGTGTGTTTATATGCATGTTTGTGTGCATATGGATAGGTCTATATATGTGCATATGTGTGTGTAGGTGTTTGTGAATACAAGTGTGTGTCAGACAGCTTGTGTATGTGTATATATGTGTGCATGAGTTTGTGTGTGTTAATATGTATTTTTTGTGTTTTCTTCTTGTGCATGTGTGGGTGTGCATGTATGTCCATATCTTGGTGCACATGTGTGTATGAATATATGTGTGCCTGTGTGTGTATGTGTACCTTTGCATATGCATGCATGTATGTGTCTGTGCTTGTGGATGTATAGCATGTGTAATAATGTGCATATACATGTGTATGTGTGTATATGTTTGTTTAAGTGTGGATGTTTGTGAGTTTGTGCATGTGTACAGGCATGTATATGTGTTTGAGTGTGTGTGTGTGTGTGCATCATGTGTGTGCATGTGTGTGTTTGTGTGCATGTGTTTATGTGTGTGTGTGTCCATTATTTGTGTGATATTTTTTATGAATGTGTGTGTGTGTGGGTTTGTTTTTGTGCATGTGCATGTGCGTTCTTGAGTTCATGTGTGTGCATGCATGTGTGTGTTGTGTTGTCTATGTGAGTGTATGTCTTTAGGCTTATGAGTGGTTGCATTCCTATGTTCATATATGCATGCATTCATTTGTGTGTATCTGTGTATGTATGTGTGTATATTTGTGTGGGTGTGCATATTCATGCATGTACATCTGTGTGTATGCACATGTAAGTTTGTGTGGACTTTTGTGTGCATGTGTGTGCCTCTGTGTATGTGCTTGTGTGCACATGCATGTGCACACGCATGTGTGGAGATGTTTATGTACGTGAACAAGTGCATGCATTTTTTTGTGTACATGTGTGTGTATGTGTAAAAGTGCATGTATATGTGTGTATTGTTGTTTTTGTGCATGTGGGTGCATACAAATGTGTGTGGGTGTGCACGTGTTTGCATGTCTATATACTTTTTGGCATCTCTATCCATCTGTGTGGGTGTGAATGTGTGATTTATCTTTGTGTGTTTATGTGTCTATGCTTATGCATGTGTGTGCGTGATTGTGCATATGATTATGCAAGCATGTGGTTGTGTGTATGTCAGGGTGTGTGCACATGTATGTGTGTCTACATGTGTGTGTGTGCATGCATTCATGTGCAAGAGTGCTTGTGTTAACATATAGTTGTGTGAGGGTGTCAGTGGGTGGCTATGCATGTTTGTGAATGTATGTGTGCATGTGTGTGCATATGTGTGTGTGTGTGTGTACATATGTGTGCATGCAGGTGTATGTGTGCTAGTGCGTGCGTATGCCTATGTGTGTTGTATGTGAGTGCATGCGTGTGTGAGATGGATGTGCACACACCTATGTATATGTGAGTGTGTGTACATGTATGCTCTTTGTTTGTATGAGTATTTACATGTGTGTGCTTGTGCATGTATATATGTGTTCCTTTTTGTGTCTCGATGTGTGTGTATTTCTATTCTATATGCAAGGGTGTTTGCACATGCATATGTCTATCTATGTACATGTGCATGTGTGCCTACATAGGTATGTGTGTGTATGTGTATGTCTATGGGTGTGTTGTGTATGCATGTGGATCTGTGTGTGTGTGTTTGCATGTGTGTAAGAGAAGGGGATGTGTGTATGCATGTGTGTTTTCCTACATATGTGTGTGTGGGTTGGCACACGCACACATGTGTGTATGTGAGTGCATGTGTACGTATGTGTGTTCATGTGTGTGGTTTTTTGTGAATGCTTTTATGTGTGTGCATAAGTGTGTACATTTTGCGTATGTGTCTATCTGCGTGACTACCTGTGCGTGTGCATGTAGGAACATCTTTGTGTGTTTTTCTATGTGTGCATGTGTATGTGTACATGTGTGTGATTTTGCATGTGTGTCTTTGAGTGTATGTGTGCGTGTGTGTTCAACTGCACATGAATTTTCGTGTATGCATCTATCTGCATGTGTGTTGCTAGTGTGTGCATGCACACACATGTGTGTATGTGTGTATGCTTGTGTGAGTTTGTATGCTTATGAGTGTGTGTGTTTGGATACATGTGTGCTTATTTGTGTGGCTATGTTTGTGTGTGCTTGTTCATGTGTGTCTATATGTTTGTGTGAACATGAATGTGTGTGTCTGCATGCACATGTATGTAAATGTGTTTGTATGTATGCACGTGCGCATTTGTGTGTCCGTGTGTACATGCATAAATAAGCATGTTCATATGTGTGCATATTCGTTTAACCATACACGAGAGTGCATGTGCTTTTGTATGGTTGTCTATGTGTGTCTGTGTGCATGTGTGTTTGTTTTGGTCTTTACATGTATGTGTATGTGTGTCCATGTGTGTGTGTATGCATATGTACATGTGCACATTTGTTTGTGTGCATGTGTTGTGCATTAGAATTTGTGTTTTTATACAACTTTGTGTATGTGCATATGTGTGTGGGTATATTTATGTAGGCATGTATTTGTGCATGCACGTATGAGTATGTGTATGTGTTCATGTGCATGTATTAGTGTGTTTGTACATTTGTGCATATGTATGAGAGTTTGCATGCATTTGCATTCATGTGTGTGTATGTGTATGAGTGTTTGTGCATGCATGTGTCTGTGAACAAGTGCATTCATGTGCGTGTCTGTGTATGTGTGTGTCTATAAGTTTTTGCATGTATGTGTGTGTGCATTTGAATGTTTATGCTTGCATTGTTTATGTATGTGTGTTCATGCTCTAGTGTGTGTATATCTACATGCACATGTGTGTTTGTGGGCATATAGATATATGTGTGTGTGTGAGTGTTTTTGCATGCAAGTGTGAATTCAAATGCTTGTGCATGTGTATATATCTAAGCATGTGTTTGTGTGTGCATGAATTTGGATGTGTGAATATGTAATGTTTTGTGTTTGTTTCTTGTGCATGTTTGGGTGTCCCTACATGTCCATATCTTTGTTGACATGCGTGTGTGTGTGTGTGCATATATGTGAGCCTATGTGTGTGTTTGCCTTTGGATGTGCATGTGTGTGTGCTCGTTCATGTATGTGCATATGCAAGTGTGTGTGTGTGTGCATGCATGTTTGTTCTTGTGTACTTGTTTGTGTATGGCTTTAGTGTTTGTGTGCATGCATGTGTGTGTCTATGTGCATGTGTTTATGTGTGTCTATCCATTATTTGTGTGATTATGTTTATGAATGTGTGTGTGTATATATTTTTATGCATGTAAAGGTGTGTTCTTGAGTTCATGTGTGTGCATGCATGTCTGTGTGGTTGTGTCTATGTGCATATATGTGTGTGTATGTCTTCATGTGTGTGTGTGTGGGTGCATGCGTGTGTTCACGTATGCATGAGTTTGTATGTGTGTACATGTGTGTGGGTGTGCACATTCATGTAAGTGCATGTGTGTGTATGCATGTACATGTTTGTCTACATCTGTGTGTGCATGTGTGTGCCTTTGTGTGCATGCTTTGGAGCAAATGTATGTGCATGTGCATGTGTGCATGTGTTTTTGTGCATGAAAAGGTGTATGTGTGTATTGTTGTGTTTCTTCATGTGGGTGCATGAGAGTTTGTGTGGATGTGCATGTGTTTACATGTCAATATGCATTTTTTTGTGTCTATCCATATGCATGTTTGTGCATGCATGATTTGTGTTTGTGTTTATGTGTCTGTGCTTGTGCACGTGTATGTGTTTGTTTGTGCATATATTTGTGCAAGCATGTGGTTGTGTGTATGTAGGGATGTGTACACATGTATGTGTGTCTACATGTATGTGTGTGTGTGTGCATGCGTTCATGTGCTTTTGTGCTTGCGTGAGTATATAGTATGTGAGGGTGTTGGTGGGAAGGTGTACATGTGTGTCTATGCATGCTAAATCATGTGTGTGCGTGTACATGTGTTTATGTGTGTGCATGTGTGTGTATGTGTTCTAGTGCATTTGTATGCCTGTGTGTGTTATATGTGAGTGTATGCATGTGCATGGATCCATGTGCACACACCCATGTGCACATATATGAGTGCATGTGCATGTTTTCTTGTGTGCTTGTTGTGTATTTGCATGTGTGCTTTTGTGCATATCCAGTGTTACTTTGTCCATCTCTATGTGTGTGGAGGTTCTTGTGTGTTTGTATTCTACATGCATCTGTGTTTACATAGGTATATGTCTATCTACGTGCATGTGCATGTTTGCATGCTTGGATATTTGTGTGTAAGTGTATGTCTACTGTTTTGTTATGTGTGCATGTGCATCTGTGTGTGTATAAGGGAAAGGGATGTGTGTTTGCATGTGTCTGTGGGGGGCACATGCACACATGTGTGTAAGTGGGTGCATGTGTAAATTTGTGTGTTCATGCATATGCCTATGTGCACATGCTTTTTTGTGTGCACATTTGTGTATATGTGTGTGTGTGTGTGCATACAGACACATCTTTCTATGTGTTTTTCTATGTGTGTATGTATATGTGTACATTTGTGTGATTTTGCATGTGTCTATGTCTGTATGTGAGAGTGTGTGTGCAAGTGCACATGAATTTGTGTGTAAGAATCAATTTGCATGTGTGTGTGCCTATGTGTGCTCATGTGTGTGTGCACACATATCTGTGTATGTGTGTGTGTGTGCTTGTATGAGTTTGTGTGCTCTTGATTGTGTGTGTTTGGACACATGTGTGCTTGTGCATGTGGCTATATCTATGTGCACTTGTTCATGTGTGTTCATTTGTTTGTGTGCACATGCATGTGTTTGGGTGCATGCCCATACATTTAAATGTGTATGTGTTTGTGCATACATGTGTGTATTTGTGTGTCTTTGTGTAAATGCATAAATAAGCATGTGCATATGTGCACATATTCATGCATGTGTGCATGTGCAAGCACTTGAGTGTGCATGTGTATGTATGTGTTTGTGTGAGTAAGTGCATGTGCATGTTTGTGCTTGTGTACGTGTGTTTGCTCATGTGATTGTGTCTGCATATCTTTAATGTTTTCTTAAAACTCTTCGTAGACTTCTTTGCAAAAAAAATCTCTTTTGTACAATTCCAAAGGGGAAGTAAGTCTACATATCCTACTGGTGAAATGGAATAGTTGAAATTCCATAGATAAACTATTTTTTTCTTTTATTCTTAGGAAATAATCAAGATGAATGAATTTTTGTTCATGTGTGAGTGCATGTATAAGTGCATACTTGCATTTGTGCTTGTGTTTGTGCATGTGTGTGTATGTTTCTATGCTTATGTACATGTCTATGTGTGTATTTGTGGTTTTGTGTGTATTCGTGGTTTTGTGTGTGTGTCCATGTGTATGCCTGTGCATATATATATGTGTGTGTGTGTGTGTGTGTGTGTGCATGCATGTGTTCAAGCGAGAATGTGTGCATGTCTGAGTGTGTGTGCACATGCATCCATGTGGGCATGCATGTTTACATGCATGTGTGAATATGTATGTGTGTGCGTTCTTATGTGCATTTGTAAATATGTGTGTGTGTGCTTATGTGTGTTTTTATGTATTTACATATGTGCATGTGTGTCTATCCTTTTCTGTGTCTATGTTCATCTGTGTCTGTGCATGCATTTGTGTTTACATTTATGTATGTGTGCCTGTGTGGTTGTGGATGTATGTGAGTTATGTGCATGTGTTTTAGGGGGCAAGTGCATGTGTGTTTGTTTGTGTGTGCATGTATGTACATGTGCATGGGTTTGTGTATGTGGGTGTATGTGTTGTAGTTTTTGTGTGTGTTTCTACATTGGTTTGCATGTGTGTGCATGTGCGTGTGCATGTGTAGATGTCTACTTATGCATGTGTGAGTGCATATGTATGCATGAGTGTGAGTGTGCATGTGCGTGCATATGTGAGTGTGTTTGGCTACATATGAGTGTGTATTTATGTGTATCCATGTGTGTGTGTGAATATGTGCATCTATTCATGCATGTATGTGTGTGCAATTGTGTGTTTTGCAATAAAGTGTATGGGTGTGCATCTATGTGTTTGTGTGTGTGTTTTTATGTGTATGTATATGTGCATGCATATATGTTTACATGCATGTGCACATGTGTGTGTGTGTGCATATAGAAATATCTTTGTGTGTGTATCTTTCTTTGTGATCATGTGTATGTGAACATGTGTGTGATTTTGCATGTGTGTCTATGTCTATATGCAAGCATGTGTGTGCAAGTGCAAATGCATTGGTGTGTATGCATCTATTTGCATGTGTGTGTGTGCTAGTATGTGCATGCACACATATTTTTGTATGTCTATGTGTACTTTATGAGTTTGTGTGCTCTTGAGTGTACATGTTTGGATACATGTGTGCTTGTGTGTGTGGCTTTGTTTGTGTGTGCTTGTTCAAGTGTGTCCATATGTTTGTGTGCACATCCATGTATTTGTGTGCATGTACATATATGTAAACATGTCTATGTGGGTGCATACACATGTGTAGTTGTGTGATTGTGTGCACATGCATAAATAAGCATGTGCATATGTGTGCATATTCATTTGTTTGTGCATGTACTTGTGTGTGTATGTCTATGTATGTGTTTGTGTGTGTAAGTGTCCATGTTTGTTCATGTGTATGTGTTTGCACATGTGAGTTTTTGTGTATGTGTATGCATATCTGTGCATGTGTGTGTGTGCAAATGTGTATGCATGTGTGAGTGCATGTGTACGTGTGGGCATGTGTGTGTACGTGTGTGTGTGTGTATGTGTCTATGTGTATATATTTGTGTGTGTGTGTCCATGTGTGTGCGTGTGCATCTGTGTGTGTGTGTGTGTGTGCATGTGTGTTTAAGCAAGCATGTATGCATGTCTGAGTGTGTGTTCACATGCATCCACGCATGTGTGTGTGCATGCATGTTTACATGCATGTGTAAATATGTATGTGTGTTCATGCTTATGTGAATTTGTGAATATGTATGTTGGCTTATGTGTGTTTTTGTGTGTTTATATGTGTGCATGTGTGTCCATCCTTTTGTTTGTCTATGTTTGTCTGTGCATGTGCATGCATATGTGTCTACATCTATGTACGTGTTCATGTGTGGTTATGGGTGTATGTGTGTGTTATGTGCATGTGCGTCAGTGGGCAAGTGCATCTGTGTTTGTGTGTGTGCATGTGTGTACATGTGCCTGGGTGTGTGTGTGGGTGTAGGTGTTGTAGTTTTTGTGTGTGTACATAAGTTTGCATGTGTGTGTGCATGTGTACGTGTATGCATATGCATGTGTGAGTGTATGTGTATGTGTGAGTGTGTGTGTGTGTGTGTGTGTGCATGCATGTGTGAATGTGTTGGGCTATATGTGAGTGTGTGTTTTTATGTATGTGCATGTGTGTGTGTTAATATGTGCATCTATGCATTGACACGTGTTTGTACATTTGTGTATTTTGCACTAAAGTGCTTGGGTGTGCATCTATGTATTTGTGTGTGTGTTCCTACATGTGTGTTTGCATGTGTATGTATATGTGCCTACATATATTTTTACATGCATGCACACGTGTGTGTGTGTGTGCCTATATGCATGTGCATAAGTGTGTGTGTGTGTATGTCTATGTGTGCAAGCATGTGCATATGTGTACACATGTGTGTAAGTGTGTCATGTATGACCATAAGTGTATGTCGCTATGAATTTGTTTTGTGTACATGTGCGTGCATGTGTCATTGCACACATACATGTGTTTATGTTTCTACCTGCTACGTTTGTGTGTGTGTGTGCATGATCAAGTGTGTACTTATGTTTGTTGGTGCCTATGTGTATGTGTGTGTGTGGCTGTGCACATGAATATGTGCATGTGTGTGCATGTATGTCTTCATGCATGTGCATGTCTGTGGACATGTGTATCTGCATATTTGTGTATGTATGAGTTTATGGGTGTGTGCATGCACATGCATGATTGTGTGTATGTCGATGTATGTCAGAATGTGTGTAAATGTGTACATATGTGCATGTGTCTATAAGCACTCGCATGCATGTGTTTATCTATGCACCTTTTTCTACATGTGCATGTGTGCATTTGTATATGTGTGTGTGTTTGAATGTGTACTTGTGGTTATGCATGTATATGTGTGTGCATGTGTGTGATTATATATCTATGTGCATGCATGTGTGTGCATGTGTGCATGTGTGTTTGCATATGTGTGCATCCACTTGTGTGCTCATGTGTGCATTTATGAGGTTATGCATGTCTGCATAAGCATGTGCACACGTGTCTAAGAATGCATGCATACTTATGTGTATATGTCTATGTGTGCATGTTCATGTGTTTGTGTGCATGTGGTTCCACATATGTGTGTGTATGTGTGTGTGTGTATGCATGCACATATGCATGTATGAGTTGGTGTGCATATGAGTGTGTGTGTGTGTGTGTGTCTATATGCGTGTGTGCTTCTGTGCATATGGGTGCATATGCATGTGTGTCTACATGTGTGTGTCCATGTGAGCACATATGTGTGTGTGCTTATGTGCATTTGTGGGTGCATGTGTGTATGTGCTTGTGCATGTGTATGTAAGTATTTTTGTGGATGCCTAAGTGTTTGTGTGTGTGCATGCACAAGTGTGTGAATGTGAGTTTGTGCATGTCTGCATGCTTGTGTGTGTATCTGGATGTATGTGTACTTGTGTTTATATGTGTGCATATATTTAGGTGCATTTATGTGTGCAATGATGTGCATGTGTGTGCATTTTAGTGTTTGTCTACTTCTACTTGTGTATGTGTGTGCATTTATGTGAATGCATGAGTCTGCATCAGTGCATATGTGCATGTGTGCATGTGTGTGTATGTACATGCTTTTCTATATGTGCATGTGTGTGTATGAGTGTGCGATCTTATGTGTGTACATGTGATTGTGCCTTTGCATATGTATTGGAGTGTAATCATGTGCATCTACTTACATGTGCATATAAGTCTGTGTGTTGATATGCACATATGTGTATATGCATGTGTTTGCATAAGACCACATCTGTGTGCACATGTGCATGCATATGCATGTCTGTGTGTGCACTTGTGGGCATGTGTGTATACATGCGATTGTGTATGCACATGTGTTTGTAAGTGCATGCATGTGGGTGCATGTGCATGTATGCATATGTGTGCATTGCTATGTGTCTATGTGTGTGCATATGCATGTGCACGAGTGTATGTGTATCCATGCATGCATGTGTGTGTGCGTGCATGCGTGTGCATGAATCAATGTGTGTATGTGTGTGTGTGTGTATTTGTGTGCATGGTTTTGTTTATGTGTGTGCATGTCTGCATGTGTGCATGCATGGGCAAGAGTGTGTGTAGATGTGTGGGTACATATGCGTGCACATTTGTGTATGTGTATTGGCACATGTGTGTCTGTGTGCGTGAGTATTCATGTTTGTAGTTATCTGTGCCAACATGTTTATGTGTGGGGCATGGGTGTGGCTGTGCATGCTTATGTGTTGTGTGTGTTCTTTTACAAGTATGCATGAGTGTGTGTGCATGTGTTTGCATGCATGTGTACAAGTGTACCTAGGTGTGTATGTGTGTTGGCATGCATGCAATTGTGTGTGCATGTGTGTTCATGTGTGTATGGGTGTGTGTGGTTGTGTGTGTGTGCATACATACATGTGGGTGTGTACATACAGGCATGTCTGTATGTGTGTGCCTACACGTGTCTGTTTATGTGAATGTGTGCACACATGTGTGTTTTGTGAATGCATGCACATATGTCTCTTTATGTACATGGGCATGTGCATTTGTGCAAGTGTGTATGAATGTGTGTGTATGTGTGTGCAGCCTTGTGTGTCTGCCTATGTGTGCATGTGTATGTCTGCACCAATGTGTGCATGTGTGTGAGTACATGCCCTTCTGCTCATATGTGTGTGTGCTTGTGTTTGTGTGTGTGTGCATGTGCATGTGGGTGTGTGTGTGTGAGTGTGTGCATGTATGGGATTATGCACTCACATCTTTATGTACATATGTGTGTGTGTTGTGCATACATGTGTGTTTATGTGTATGTATTCGTGTGTGAATATGCATGTTCAAATGTGCCTACATGTGTGCATGACACTTTGTGTAGGCTTGTGTTTATGTGTATGTGTGCTTGTGCATGTGAACACATGTTCATGTGTGCACATGCAGACGTGTGTTTGTGTGTGCATTAGTATTTATATTTGTGGATGTGCGTCAGTGCATGTGTGTGTTTTTTCTTGTGTGTGCATATGTGCATGTGTGTATACGAATGTGTGTTTGTGTATGTAGTTACATAATGTGTGTGTGTGCTTATGTTTGTGTGTGTGATTTTGTGTGTATGAACAATTGGGTCTCTTGGTTTTGTATGCTTCTGTGTGTGCATATACGTGTTTGTGCAAGCACACACATGTGTGTGGGTTTGGGTGTGCGAGTTTTTATGTGTGGGTATGTGTGTGTTTGTGTGCATGTAAACATGAGTGTGGGTGTGGGTGTGTTTGTGCATACATGCACATGTGTTTGGATGTGGAAGCATCTGTGAACATGTCTTCCTATGTGTGTGCATGTGTACATGCTGTGTGTAGTTATGTGCTTGTGTGTGCATATATGTGTGCCTACTTGTGTGCATGTGCATGTGTGTGCATGTTTGTGTGCACATGTGTGTGCATGTGCATGTGCATGTGCTTGTGCTTTTGTGTGTGTGTGTGTGTGTGTGCTTGTGTGTGTATACATGTGCATGTATGTGTGTATGCATTTGACTATGTCTGTGTGTGTGTGCATGTGTGTATGTGGGTACACATGTGTGCTTATGTGTCCTTAGATGTATGTGTGATTGTGCATATGCATGTGTGTACATGTGTGTGAATTTGTGTGTGTGCACTTGCTTCCAACTGTGCCTGTATGTGTGTGTGGGGTAGGAGGTTGTGTCGGTGTGTGTGTGTGTGTATGTGTACATGCACCCACACATACATTTTTGTGTGTATGCATTTGTGTGTGTATGTGGGTGCAAATGTGCATGTGTGTATTAGTATGTGTTGGTATGTTTTAGTCTATATGTGTTCACATATGCATGTTTGTGTATGCATGCTTGTGTGTTTATGTGTGGTTGTGTGTGTATGTGGTTTTGTTTGTTTTGTGTGTGTGTGTGTGTGTTTACATATGTGTGTGTGTGTACATATGTGCATGTAGGTGTATGCTTGTGTACATGCATGTGTGCATGTGTGTGTGTATGTGTATGTGTTTACATGTGTGTGTATGTGCTTTTGTTTGTGTGTGAGTGTGCTTGTGCATCCATGTGTGGGTTTGCACATATGTGTGTGTACTCATGTCTACATGTGCATGTGTATGCCTTCTTGAAAGTGTGCAAGTGCATATGATTGTGAGTGATTGTGTGCATGCACGTGCATGCTAATGTGTGTTCATATGCCTGTGTGCCTATCTGTATGTGTTGATGTGTGTATGCATGATTATGTGTGTGTAGATTTGTGTACATGCACAAGTGTGTGTGTGTGTGTACATTTGTGTGCCTTCGCAAGAGTATTTGTGTTTTATGCATACCTATCATTGAGCATGTGTGTATGTGCATGCATATGTGTGCATGTTTATGCATGTGTGTGCATACGGATGCATGTGAGAGTTTTAGATGTGCATGTGTTTGCTTGTGTATGTGCATTTGTGTTTACGTCTATCCATGTGCATGCATGTCTACATAATTTATGTGTGTTTGGGTGTGCATTTGTGTGTATGTTTATGTGTATGTACATATCTGTGCAAGTGCCTGTGTGCAGGTACATGTATGTGTGGGTGTTTATGCATGTGTGTGCATGTGTGTGTATGTGTACTTGTGTGTGTGTGGGTGCATACATAAGTACATGTGTGCATGCAATCATGTGCCTGTGCGTTTTCATGGCTGTATGTGTGTGGGTGGCTGCATGTGCATTGGTATGTGTGAGTGAGTAGTGAGTGCGTGCGTGTGTACGTGTATGTGTTTGTGCATGTGTGTGCATATGCATGTATATGTGCATGCATGCTTGCATGTGTGTGTTTGTGTGTGTATCTCTATGCATGCATAAGTGTGCACATATTTGTGTGTTCAACATATATATGTGTGCATATGAGTGACTGTATGTGTGAATTTGCATGCATCTGTGTATGCTCGCATGTGTGTAAGCTCACATGTGTGTTTGTGCTCATGTGCATGTACTTATGTGTGTGTGTGTGTGCATGTGCATGTGTGTGTGTGAAGTTGTGTGCATGTAGTTATGTATGTGTGTGTGTGTGTTTGTAAACCTTCATGAGTGTTCCTATATGCATGTGTGTGTGTGCACATTTGTGTAGGCTTGTATGTTTGTGAGTGTCTCAAGGTGTGTCTATGGGTGTGTGAGTACATGCATGTGTGTGTGTGTGTGCATGTGTATGCCCATATATGTGTGTCTATGTGTGATTGTGTGTGAGTTTATGTGTGTGTTGATGTGTGTGGGTGTCTAGGGGTGTTAATGTATTTGTATGTGTGCATTTGTGAATGTGTGTGTGAGTGCTTGTTTATACATGTTCATGTGTGTGTACATGTGGGCACATGTGTGCGTAGTTGTGTGTGTGTGTGTGTGTGTCTACATGTGCTTGTGCATGTACATGTAGGTGATGATGTATGTGGGTGTGTGCATGTGTGTGTTCATGTCTCTATGCATGTAGTTTTGCTTGTGTGTGTGCCAATGGTTACAACTAGTGTGCTTGTGTCCATATATTTTTGTGCATGTGTGTGCACGTGTGTGCATAAGTGCATGCACTTATGTGGGCATGTGTGTCTACTAGCACACGTGCATGTGTAGGTGTGCTTGTGCATGTGTTTGCATACATGTGTGCATTTGTTTTTGTGTGTGTATGTGCATGTTTGTGTGCATATGAGTACATGTGTGTCTTTTCATGTGTCTGCACATGTGTGCTTGTGTGTGTGTGTGTGCTTGTGCTTGTATTTGTGTTTGTGTCTATGTGTATGTGTTTGTGAGCATGTGCTAGTCTGCTTATGTGTGCATGGGCAAGTGTATAGAAATGTTGTGTCTATGTGTATGTGTTTGTGAGCATGTGCTAGCCTGCATATGTGTGCATGGGAAAGTGTATACAAATGTCTGTGTATGTGTGTCTGCATTTTTTTTGTGTGAGTTTGTGCTTTTACCCACGTGTCCTTTTGAGCATGTGCATATGCATGTGCTTAAGCTCATATGTGCCTATTTGCATCTCTGGGTGGTGCATATATGCTTGTGTGTATGTACAGGTGCATGTGCATGTGCATGTGCTTATGCATACATGTGTGTGCATGTGTTTTTATGTGTGTGCATGTGTATATGTGTGTGTACATGCAATCTTATGTGAATGAATGTGTGTGTGTGTGTGCATGTGTGTATGTTTGCTTGTGAGTGTGTGGTTGTGTGTGCATGTGCATGTATTTGTGTATTCTTTTTTGTGTGTGTATATTTGTATGCATGTGTGTGTGTGTATATGTGCATGTTTGTGCATGTGTGTACGAGTATGTTCATGTGTGCAAGTGTGCATATGTGTCTATGTGAGTGTGAACTTGTGTCTACCAATGTTAAAGCATGTGTGTCTGTATCTATGTGCATGCAAACGTATGTTTGTGCATGTGTATATGCATGTACATGTTCATTTTGCATTTTTATGTGTGTGTGTGTATGGATGTGCGCCACTACATGCATTTGCATGTATGTGCATGTGCATGTGTGTGAATATGTCCATGTATGTGTGTGCTTGTGTGTGTCCATTAATGTGCATGGTCGATTGTCTGTACGTGTGTTATTGTCTCCATGTGTGTCTGTGCATGATTGTGTGTATGTGTATGAGAATGGATGTAAGTGTGTGAGCATTTGCAAGTGCATATGTTTGCATGTACTTGTTCGTGTTTGTGTGGATGTTTTTGTTTGTTTGCTTACGTGTGTGAATATGTGTCAATATATATGCATGTGTGTGCATGTGAGTGTGCATAGATGTGTATGTATGGTTGTGTGCATGTTTGCGTGTGTGCATCTGTGTTTATTTGTGCATGTCTATTTGTGTGAGTGCATGCATGTGTTCTTGAGTGGAAGCATTCAAGTACATGGGTGCATGCAAGTGTGTGTGTGTGGGTGTGCATGTTTACTTATTCATGTGCGTGTATGTTTGTGTGTGTGCATGTGTGTCTGAGTGTTTATGTGTGTGCTTGCATGGGTGTGTGTGTGCAAGTGTGCAATAAATGTGCAGTATGCATGTTTGTAGGTGTGTGTGTGTGTGTGTGAGAGAGTGCAGGTGTCTATGTGTGCGTGTGCAAGCATGTGTGTGAATGCTTGTGTGTGATTTTATGTTTACATAAGTGCTGGTGTGTGATTGTACATGTGTTGTGCATGTTCTTGTGTGTGTGTGCGTGTGATAGTGTGTCTATCAATTCATGTGTGCATGTGTCAATGTGCATGCATATGTGTGTACATTGTTGTGTGCATGTTTATCTGCATGCATTTCATGTGTATGTGCATGTGTATGTTTGTGCACACGAGCATATGTGCACCTATATGTATGTGTGTTTGTGAGGATGTGTTTGTCGGTGTGTGTGTGTGTATTTTTGCAACTTTGTGTATGTGCTCATGTGCACATGTATCTATGTGTACCCACACACATGTGTGTGAGTGGGTGCATCGGTGTGTGTATACACATGCACATGTGTGTATGTGGGTATATTTGCATGTGTCTATGTGTTCATGTGTCTCTATGTGTGTGTGTGCATGTACATAAATGTGTGCATAGTTGTGTGGCAAGTGCATGTGTGTGTTTGTGTTTGTGTGTCCATATGTCTATACATGAGTGTGTTTATATGTGTTTCTATGCATATGTATATGCATGTGTATGCACGTGTGCACCTTTGTGCACATGTGTATGGATGTGTGATTCGATGCATGCATGTGTATGTGTGTGCACATTTGTTTAAGTATGCTTGTGTTTTTGTTTGCATTTGTCTACTTGTGTGTGCTTGTGTTCGCATGTCTATGTGTGTGTTGCTCTGCATGTGAAATTGTGTACCTCTATTTGTGTGTTTGCATGCATTTGCATGTGTGCATGAATATGTGCATATATGTGTACATTTATGCGAGCAAGTGTGTGTGTGTGTACATGTGTGCGTGTGGGTGTCTATGCATATGCGAGTATGAAAGCAAGTGTGTGTGTATTTGTGTGCACATGATAATGTGTGTGTGTGTGTGCCAATGTGCATGTGCATGTGTGTAACTATCCATGTGTGTGTGTGTTTGTACATGTGTGGTTGTGTTTATGATTGTCTGTCTATGTGTGTGTACATATGGGTGTGCATGGGTGTTCATGTATGTGCATGTTTGTGTGTCTATATGTGCATGTGTGTGTGTACATGTGTGTGTTTTAGTATGTGTGTGTCTATGTGTGTGTGTGAGCAAGTCTATGTGTGCTTGCATGTGTGCATATGTGTGCATATTTATATGTATGTGTGTGAGTATGTTTGTGTATGTGCATGTGAGTGTGTCTATGCATGCATACATCAATATGTGTAATTGTGTGTGTGTGTTCTTGTGTTCGTGTGCCCTTGTGTGTGTGTGTGTGTGTGTGTTGTATGTGCACGTGTGTGCATGTGTACATGTGCATGCATGTGTGTGTTCGTGTGTTTACTTGTGTGTATAGGTTTGTATGTGTGCATGGTTGTGTGTGTGGGTGTGTGCATGTGTTTGTTATGTGTGTGTGTGCTTGTACATGTTCTTGTGTGTGTGCTCATGTGTGTTTATAGGTACATGTGTGTGGTGGAGTGTATGTGCTAGTATATGTGTGTGTTGTCAATGCATGTGTGTATATTTGTGTGTGAGTGTGTCAGTGCATGTGTTCTTGTGTTTGTCTATATGTGTGCAAGCATGCTTTTGTGTATGTTCATGTGTGTACATATGTGTGTGTGTGTGTGCATGTTTGTGTGTGCATTGTTGTGCATAAGCTTGTGTCAACATGTGTGTGTCTACTTATGTGTGCATAAGAGCTTGAGTTTATGCATGCAAGCATGTGCATATATGGGTGTGTGGATAGGTTTGTGTGTGTGAGTGAGTGCAATTGTATATGTGCATGCATGCATTTTTGGGCATTTATTATGCGTATGTGTGTGTCCATGTTAACATACATGTGTGCCTGCCTATGTGTGTCTGTGTGTGCATGCATGCTTGAATAATGCAGGTATTCATGTATGTAAGAGTGTGCATGAGCATATGTGTGTGTGTGTGCAATTGTGTGTGTGTATGCATGTTCATGCATGCATGTGTTTGTGTATCTATGTTTGTATATGTGTGAGTGTACGTACATGCTAATGTTCATGTGTACTAATGATCATGCACATCATTGTGCATATGTGTGGTAGCATGCATGTGCATGTGTGTACGTACATGGTTATGTTCATGTGTACAAGTGATCATGCACATCCGTGTGCATATGTGTGGTAGTGTGCATGTGTGGATGTGTGTGGGTGTGCGTGTGTGTGCATATGTGTGTCTATGTGTTTTTGTGTGCGTGTTTTCATGTGCATGTGTGCAAGTGCATGTACTTGTGCATATGTGTCTATTTTTCTTTATGTGTGTGTGTATTTGTGTGCATGTTCATGTGTGTGTGTGTGTGCATGAGCATGTATGTTTGGGTGTGTGTATGGTTGTTGGTGTATATGTGTAAATGTATATATGTGTTCATAGATTTATGTGTGGGCTTGTATGTGTGTGGGGGTACGTGTATGTGTCTGTGAGTTTATGTGCATGCATATGTAAGGAAGTGCATGTGTTTTTGTGTATTAGCTTTTGTGTATATGTGCATAACTATTTGTGTGTATGCATGTGTGTATGCATATGTAGGTGTGGGAGCATGTGTGTGTGCTGTGTGAGCATGGGTATGCATGTGCATAGGTTTGTGTATGTGTGTACCTACATGTGTGTATGCTTGTGTATGTTTACATGTGTCCATGTGTACTTGCATTTGTGTGGGTATGTGTTCATGTGCATGTTATTGTGTGCATTTGGGTGTGTGTGTGCATGCATGTTTGTGTGTATGCATGTGTGTGTGTATGCATATGCAGGTGTGGGTGCATGTGTGTGTGCTATGCAAGTGTGTGCATGCATGTGTGTAGGGTTGTCTATATGTGTGCTTGTGTGTGCGCATGTACCTACACATGTGGGTATGCTTGTGTGTGTTTACGTGTGTTCATGTGTACTTACATGTGTGTGCATGTTTCTATGTGTGTGTGGGTGTTGTCATGCATACGTGCAGGTACATGCATACATGCGTGTATGTGCATATGTGTGCATATGTGCATGTGTAGTTATGCCTATGAGTACATGTAGGTCTATATGTTTATTGGCATGTGTGCTTATGCATGTGTGTTTGCATACATGTGTGTGCTTGTGAGTGCATGCATGCATGAGTGTGAGTTTGTGCATGTGCATGTGCGTGCAAGTGTGGGTGTGTGTGGATGCGTGTGAGTGCATGTGTATGTTTGATTGTTTTTGTGTGTATGTTTGCATGTGCATGTGCATGTGTGCAGGTGCATGTACTTGTGCATATGTGTCTATGTTTTTCTTTGTGTATGTGTGTAAGCATTTGTGTGTGGATGTGTGTGTGCATCAGCGTGTGTGTGTCATGAGCATGTGTGTGTGGGTGTGTGTATGGTTGTTGGTGTATAGCATAGGTGTATGTATGTGTGTGTAGATTTGTGTGTGGGCTTATATGTGTGGGGGGTGTGGGCATGTGTCTATAAGTTTATGTGCATGCATATGTGTGGAAGTGCATATGTGTGCATATGCATGTGTATGTGGGTGTGCATGTGTGTGTGTGTCTTTCTATGTGCATGCATGTGTGCCTGTATGTGTGTGTGTGTGTGTGTTCGTGGGTGTCCAGTTTTCTGTGTGTGCTCTTATGTTTCTATGTGGGTATATGTGCAAATACGTTTGTACATGGGTGCACGTGTGTGTCTATATGTGTGTGTGCATGCATGTGTATACGTGGGCATAAGCATGTGCATGTGTGTATGTATCTATATGTGTGTTAGTGTGGGAGTGTGTGTGCTTGTATGTTTGTGCATGTGTGTGCTTGTGTGTCCACATTTGTGTGTGTTTGCATTTTTGTGTGCACATGCAGCACTTATGTGTGCATGACTATGTGGGAGTGGGTATGTGTTTGTGGGTGTGAATTTGTTAGTGTTCATTATTGTGTGTCTACATGCATGTCCTTGTGCATATATGTCTTTGTGCTTAAGCGTGTATATGTATGTGCATTCATGTTTGTTTCAAGTGTGTGTGTGCGTGTGTGCTTGTTTGCGTGTGTTAATGTTCATGTGCCTATGTGTATGCATACAGGTGTGTGTGTGTGTGTGTGTGTGAATATTTATGCACATTTGTGTGTGCCTTTGTATTTGTGTGTCTGTGCTTGTGCATATTTGTGTGTGTGTGCGTGTGCCTGTGTTTGTGTGTATGTGTGTATGAATGCATGTGTGTGCATGTGTGTGTGTGCACATGTACATGCTTGCATGTGAGTGTTTAAGCATGTGTATGCATGCATTTGTTTTCATGTCAGTGCGTGTGTGCATTTCTACTATAAAATATGCACATGTGTGCATGCCTATATGTTTGTACATGTGTGTGTGTATGCATATGTAGGTATTCTTATGTGTGCTCTTTTGTGTGTGTGAGTGAGTGTATGTGTGTGTGTGCATATATCCATTCTTGTACATATGTACACGTGCATACACATGTGTTTTTGTGTGTGCATGCATGAGTGTGCTTTTGTGTGCATTCATGTTTGTTTGTGTCTTTGTGACTCTATGTGTGTTTGTGTACATGTGCATGTATGCACTATGTGTGTGCACATTTGGGTGTAGCCTTTGTGTTTGCAAGTGTGTGTGCTTGTGTGTACACATGCATGTTTGTGTGAGTTCATGTATTTGTGTTTGTGTGCATGCATGTGCATGGTTGCACATATATGTATGTGTGCACATATGTGCATCTACATTCATGTGTTTGTGTGTGTGTGTGTATGTTTGTGCATATGTATGTATGTATGTATGTGTGTTTGTACATGTGTGTGTGCCTACATGCATGTGTGTATAAGTGTGTGTTGTTGAGTACATGTGCCTGTGTGCTTGTGTGTGCATGCGCATGAGTGCCTACGCCTATGTGAATTTGAATGTCTACATGTGTGTAATGTATGTTTGCATGTGTGTGTGTGCTGCATGTGACCATGTGTTTATGTGTGCGTGTGTATACTTGTTCATGTTTGTGTGTGTGTTTTGTTTGTCTACAAGTGTAGATATTTTTGTGCAGTTCATGTGTGTGTGCTTCTACATATGTGTGGATGTTGGAATGATTATATGTGGGTGTGTGTGTTTGTTTGTACATGTGTATGCATATAGATGTGCATGTGTGTGTGCATGTCAATTTTTGTGTGTGTGTGCATGAGTTCGTTTGTGCGTGTGTGCATACATGTATGTGTGTGTATATATATGTTTGTGTGTGTGTGTGTTAGCATGTGTTTTGGTGTTTGTTTTTTTGAGTTTGTGCTTGTGTATGTGTATGGGTGCATGTGTGTGTGCATGCACACACATGTGTGAGTTGGTGAGTGCATGGGTGCTTATGTATTTGTGTGTGTAGGAGTGCATGAATGCTTGTTTGCATGCACATGTGTGTACAGTGTATGTTTTTTTAATGTATTCTCATGTGTTCCATTTTTTGTTAGCATGTGAGTGCATGTATGTGAATATGTGTGCATATGTTTGTGCATGTGTGTGCATTTGAATGTGCATTTCTATGCATGTGTATGTGTGTGTGTGCTTGTTGGTGTGTGCACATGTGTGGCTGTGTGTGCATATGTGTGTGCATTTGGGTGTGTATATGTGTGTCTATGTGTATGCTTATGCATGTGTGTGTTCTTGTTTGCACATATGTGTGTGTGCTTATGTGTGTGCATGCATGTGGGTGTGTATATGTGTATTCATGCATATGCATTTGTGTTCAACTGTATGTGTGCATGTATATGTGCATGCATGCATGTATGCATTTGTGTGTCGTTGTGTGCCTGTGTGCATGTGCTTGTTTACATGTGTTTGTGTGTATGTGCATTTGTGTGAATGTGTTTGTGTGTCTAAAAGCATGCATGCATGTGTTTGTGCATGAGTGCATGTGTGCATGTTTGTGTGTTTAAGTGTATGTGTGTGTGTGCGTGCACATGTGTGTTTGAGTGTAAATGTATGTGTGGATGTTTGAGTGTGTTTGCATGTTCGTGCATGTGTATGTGTGCATGTGTGTGCGTCTGTGTTTGTGCATGTGTACATGTGTGTGCACAAATGTTTGTGCAATTATTCGTGTGCCTAGGCATGTGTGTGTGTGTGTGAATGTATTGTGTCTGTATGTGTTTGTGTCGGTGTTTGTGTTCATGAATACATGTCTGTTTGCATGTGTGTGTGCTTATGTGATTATGATTGTGTATATAAGTGCATGTGTGGATGTGTGTGGACGTGCCCATGTGCACCTATGTTTGTACATGTATGTGCATATATGTGCGTGATTAAGTTCATGTGTGTGTGTGTGAGCATGTATGTATGTGTGTGTGTATTTATGTATGCATATGTGCATGTGGGCCTCTGTGTATTTGTGTGCACACATATGTGCCTGTGCGCATATGTGTGTGTATGCATGTTTATGGCATGCCTTGATATGTATGTGTTTGTGTGTATGTGGCCATGTGTGTGTGTGCATAAGCATGTTCACATGCATGTGTGTGAAAGTGTGCTTACGCGCGTGCATGTCTGTGTGTGTATGTACATTTGTGTGTCCTTGCATGTCTTTGTAGTTGTGTGTTCATGTGCATTCATTTGCATGCATGTGTGTGTGAGTTTATGCATATGCGTGAAAGTGTGTGAGCATGTGTGTGTCCATTTGCATACAGGTGCATGCACGTGTGTGTGTGTTTGTGTGCTTGTGTGTACGTGTGTATAAGTGTCAATGTTTGTTTGTTTGCTTGTGTATGAATGTTTATGTGCATTTGTGTGCATGCATATTTGTGTGCATTTGTGTGTGTTAATGCAAGTGCATTTGCATGTGTGTGAGCGTTTGTGTGTGCAAATCTGCATGAGTGTGTGTGAGTGTGCGTAGGTGTGTACATGTGAGTGCATGTCTATGTGCATATATGAGTACATATGTGTGTGCATGCATACATGTTTATCTGCTTGTGTATGTATGTGTACATCTATCTATGTGTGTGTGTTTGTGCATGTCTTTACATGTGTACTTTTGTATGTGTGTGTGCACATGGCTTTTTGTGCATCTGTGTCTACATGTGCAACTATGCTTTTGTGAGTGTGAGCATGGATGCTCAAGTTTTTGTATGTGTGCATGAGTGTTCATGCATGTGTATTTGTTTGCAAGTGTGTGTGTGTGTGTGCATGTGTGTGCATATGTGTGTGGATGTGTGCATATTGTGCATCTATATATATTTGTATGCATGTGCCTGCATATGTGGGTTCACACATGTTCGTGTGCATGTGCATGTCATTATGCGTGTGTGTTCTTATATGTGGATGTCTATGAATCCATGCATGTGCATGTGCGTGCCTATTTGTGTGCATGTTCATGTATGTGAGTGTGCTTGTGCATGCATGTTCATGTCCATGTTTGTGCACTTGCATGTGCATACGTGTGAGTGCATTATTGCATGTTTGTGTGTGTATGCAAGTTTTTTCTATGAGTGGGGGTGCATTTCTATGCATGTGTCTATGTGTACCAATGTGCACTTCTACTCCTGTGTGGGTACATGCATGTGTGCATGTCAGGTGAGTGTGCAAGAATGCTTGTGCTTGTGTGTGTGCATGTGGGTTTGTGGGTGTACGTGTGTACATGTTTGCATGTATGTTTGCATGTGTGTGCTTGTGTGTGTATTTATGTGTGAGCATGACTATATATATGTGTGTGTGTGTGTGTGTGCATGCTACCTATGCATGTTTATGCATGTGTATACATGTTTGTGGGTGTGGGTGTGGGTGTGGGTGTGTGTGTGTTTGTGTGAATGTGTGCATGGTTATTGTGTGTGTATCTGTATGTGTGTGTCTGCATGTGTATATCTATGTGTAAGCATATGCATGTGTGTTTACAAGTGTTCACACACTAACACCTATGCCTTTGAGTGGGTGTTTGTGTGTAGGTGCCAGTGAGTGTGTGTTCCTTTGCATGTGTGTGTGTGTGTGGATGTGCATGGTTGTGTTATGCAAGCATATGTATGTACGTGGGTCGTGTGAGTGTGTGTGGATCTGCATGCATTCATGTGTGGATATGCATTTGTGCATGTCTATCTGTTGGCATTTTTTTCTACTTGTGATTTAAGTTTTGTGTGTATTTGTATGTGTGTGTGTGTTTTTCCATGTGTGTGAGTGAGTGCATGTGTTTGTGCATTTTCTTGCAAGTGGTTGCGTATGTAATTGTTTGTGTGCATGCATGCGCGTCTTTGTTTGTCTGTGTGTACTTGTGTGTGCATGGGTGCTTCTCTATGTGTGTGTGTGTGTGTGTATTCATGCATGAGTGTGTGGCTATGTGTAGTTATATGTGTGCATGCACGCATGCATGTGCTGCAAGAGCACATGTTTGTGTGTGTTATTGTGTTGTGCATCAATGCATGTGCATTTGAATCAATGCACAAATGTCAGCATGTGGTTGTGCATATGCATGTGTGTGCATGTGTGAGTGTGATTGTGTGTATTTGCAAGTATATTCCTATGTGTGTTTGTGTGTGTGCATGCATGAGCCTATACATGTTTGCATGTGTTGTGCATGTGTGTGTGTGGCTGTGGGTATGTGTGCATGTGTACATATGTATGTGCAAGTGTGCATGTGTAAGTGTATGAGTTTGTGTTTTTGCTTCTGTGTTCTTTTGAATTTGTGTGGTTGTGCCATATGTTTGTGTGTGCATGTGCACACATTTGCTTGCATACGTGTATGTGAGAATGGACTTACATTTGTGTGTGTGGAACCATGTGCTTGTCCATGCATTCATGTGTTTGGATGTGTGCAAGTTGGAGCATGTGTGTGTGTTTGTGTGTTTAGTGACATGCACTTGTATGTATCATCATGTGTGTGTGTGGCATACATGCATATGAGGTAGTGCATTTTTGTATGCATGCATGTGTCCAGGCATGTGTGTGCGTGTGTGCATATGTGTTTATGTTGTTATGTGCATGCATGTGTGCACATTTGTCTGTGTCACTGCATGTATGTGTATGTGTGTGTGTGTACATGCATGTGTACTTTTGTATTTGTGTGTGTGTGCATGTATTTCTATTAGTGTGAGTAAGCACATATTTGTTTTTGTGCATATGTGTTTATAGGAGAGTTGTTGTGTATGTATTGATTATGCATGTGTGTATGCATCTATGAATGTGTGTGCATACATTTGTGTATGCACAAGTGCATGAATATGTGCATTTGCATGTGTGTGTGTGCTTGTGTGCATATGAATGTGCTAGTGTATATACATATGTATGTGAGGGCACATGCGTGTTTGTATGCATACATATCTTCGTATGTCTATGTGTATGTGTGCATATGTTTATATACGTGTGTGCATAGACATGTGCATGTATGTACATGTGTGTGTGCGTGTGCATGAGTTTGTGTGCATATGTGTTTATCCTTGTGTGCATGTATAATGTGTGCATGTGTGCATTCTTATGTGCATGCCTATGTGTGTGCATGTTGGTGTGTGAATGCATTCGTGCATGTGTGAATGTGTGTATGTGCATGCATGAGTGTGTGTGTGTACATGTGTAATTGTGTGCGTTTGTACTAGTGCATGTGTATGTATGTGTGTATGCATGTGCACCATTCTGCACATGTGTGTATCCGTCTACGTGCTTTGGTGTCTATGTGTATGATTTTGTGTGCATGAGTGTGTGTACATGTGGTTATGTGTGTTTGTGTGGGTTGGTGTGTGCATGGGTGTACACATGTGTGTGTGTAAATGTGTGTGTATGCTTGTTTGCATTCATGTGTGTGTGCATGTGTATGTGTGTATACTTGTGTGTGTAGGTATGCACATGTATATAAGTGTCTATGCATGTGTGTGTGAGCATGTTTGTTTATATGCATGTGTATGTGTACATGCATCTATTCATGTGTTTGTCTTGTGCATCTTTGCATTCATGTACATGTGAATATGTGTGTTTGAGCATTATCTTTGTGCATGTGTGTTCATGCATGCATATGAGTATGTCAGTGTGTGCATGTGTGTTTGTTTGCACATCTATGCATATGTGGGAGCATGTGTGTCTATTCATGTGAGTGTGTGTGTGTGTGTATGTATGTTTGTGGGTGCATGAATGCATTTGTCTAAGCATGTGTGCATATGTGTGTGTGTACATGTGTATATTCCCATGTATGTGTATGTGTGTGTGTATGTGTGTGGGAGTTCAAGCATGTGTGTGTGCCTTTGTATGTGCATGTGTGTGCATTTGTATGTGCATAAGTGTGCATATACATGTTTTCCTTGAGCAAATGCATGTGCATTCACATTTGTGTGTGGGTAAACACTTGTGTGTGTATGTACTTGTTTATTTGTTTGTGTGTGTGTGTGCATGTGTGTGCTTGGATACACTTATGTGTGTATACATGTATGTGTGTGCGTGTTTGTGAGTGTGAATGTGGGAGTGGGCATGTGTGTGGGCATGTGGGTGTGTATGTGTCTATGCATGTGTATATATGCGAAAGTGTATGTGTTTTTGTGTGTGAATGTGCATGTGTGCATAAGTGTTTTATGTGTGTGGGTGTTTTTCTATGTTTGTTTTTTATTTGTGTGTATGCATGTGCCTCTTCATGCATGTATGTGTGTGCATGGGTGTTAGTATGTTTGGGTGTGTGTGCATGTGTGTGTACCTATGCATGTGCATATGTGTTCGTGTAAGAGTATGAGTGTGTGTGCACATTTGTGCATGTGTGTGCGTGTGGGAGTTTGTGCATGTGTGCATGTGTTTATGTTTGCATCTGTGTGTAAGCATGTGTGTGTGTGCATGTGGGCATGTATGTACTTGCTTGCATGTGTGTGTGTGTATATATATTTGTGCATGTGTGCATGATTATGTATGTGTGTGTTTGTGTACTGATCCACACGCACGCTTGTATGCATGTGTGTGAGTTTGCAAGGGTTTTATGTATATGTGTGTATGCATGTGTATGTAGTGTGCATCCATGTGAGCGTGTGCACATGTGCATGTATGTATGTGCATTTGAGGATATGCATGTGCCTATGTATGTACACATGAATGTGTGTAAACTTGTGTTTCTATGTGTGTATGCATGTGTATGTGTGTGATTATTTATGCGTGGTTGTGTTTGTTCATGTTCATATGTGTGCATTTAGATGTGTGCATGTGTGTGTGCCTATGTTTGTAAGTACATATGTGTGAATGTTGTGGTTGTTTGCTTACAAGTATGTAAGCATATGTGTGCGTGTCAACTAGTGTATGCATGTATGTTTGTGTGTGTATGTATTTGCATGCATATCTACATTTGTGTGTCTGTGTGTGCAAGAATGTGATTGTGTGTATGCATGTTTGTGCATGAAGTGTGTGCGTATGTATATGCATGTGTGCATACATGCACATGTGTCTATGTGTTGGGGCACATGCTTGCATCAATGCTCATGGTGTGGGTTTGTGTGAGCATGCTCAAGTGTTTCTATATGCACTTTGTCACATATGCATGTGTGTGGGTTCTCATGCACATGTGTGTCTTCATGTGTGCATGTGCATCTATGCATGTGCATGTCTATATGCATGTATGTGCATGCATTTGTGTTTATGCATTTACTTTTATATGTCAGTATGCATGTGTGTGTTCTTATATGTGTGTGTGTGTATATGTGTGCATATGTACATGCATGTTTGTGTGTGTATCTATGTGTATTTGTATGCATGTGTGTCTACATGTTTGTGTTTTTGTGCAAATGGGTTCATGCACTTGTGTTTGTATGTCTATGTGTGCATGCATGTGTGTATGTGTGTATATGCATGCCTGTGTGTGCATGTGCTTGTGTGCATGTTCTTATTTGCTTATGCATGTGTGTGCACATATGTGCATATGCATGCACATGTGTTTGAAAGTGTGTTTGTGTGTGGGTGTGCACATATCTGCATGCATGTGTTAGTGTGTGAATGTGTGAGCATGTGCATTGTGTATGTGCTCGCAAGTGTGAGCATGTATGTATATATATGTGTGTGTGTATGTGTTTGTGTGAGCATGGTTGTGTCTGTATGTGTGCATATGTGGTTGTGTGTGTGCATAGGCAAGTGTTTTCCTGTGTCTTTATGTGTGCATGTGTGCTTGCGTATGGGTGTGCATGTTGGTGCATGTGTGTGCATGTGTGCATGTGTAGGCATGTGTGTGTGTTCATGGGTGTGTGAGTGTGTGCACATATTCCTGCATGTGATCAGATGTGTGTTCATGCATGCTTGTGCATGTTTATGTGTTCTTCCATGTGTTTAGGGTATCCACACATGTATGTGTGTGTGTGCATGTGTTCATGCAAGCAAGCATGTGTTCTTTTGCTTGTGTGTTTGAGTGTGCGTGCATGCATGCGTGCTTGTCTATTTGTGTATGTGCATGTGTGTGTGTTAGTGTGTGCATGTTTGTGTGTCTATGCATGTGTGTGGGTGTGTGTGGTAGAGCACTTGTTTTGTTGATGTGTGTGCATGTGTATGTGTGTGTGCTTGTCTCTTTGCATGTGCATGGGTGGGTTTGTGCTTGTGTATGCATGTTGGTTTATGTGTTTGCATGTGTGCATGCGTGTTGCTGTGTGCATGTGTGTATACATATGTGTGTAGGTGTGTTTATGCACGTCTACCTTTACGTGCATTTGTATATATGTGCATGTGCACATGCCTGCATGTGTCTGTGTATGTGTGTGCTTGTGTGTGTGCATGAGTGTACTTGGTCGTGTGTGTGTGTACATGGGTTATTGTCTTCATATACATATATGCATGTTTGTGTGTATGTGTGTGAGCAATTAATGTGAGTGTGTGTTCATATACAAGTGTTTGCATGAGCATGTACTTGTTCATATTTGTGCGCATGTTTTTGTTTGTGGGTGTGAGTTTATGTGTTTACAAGTATGTATGTGTGTGCAGGTGTGTTCATATTTGTGCTTGTATGCATGTGTGTAGGTGTGTGTGGGAGGGTATGTGTGTGTGGGTGTGTATGCATGTGTATGTGTGTTCATGTCTATTTAGGTGACTTCATGCATGTGTGCTTGATTACAGGTATTCAAGTAAATGGGTGCATGCATGTGTGTGTAGTTGTGCATGTTTGCTTGTGCATATGTTTGTGTATGTGTATGTGTGTGTGCGTGCATGTGAGTGTCTACATGTGTGCATGCATGGTCATGTGTATGTAGGCGTGTGATATGTGTGTAGTATACATGTGGTGTGTGTGAGTGCATGTGGCTATGCATGTGTGCACATGTGTGAATATGCTTATGTGTGATTGTATGTGTGCATAAGTGCTTGTGTATGTTTGTACATGTACATGCATGTTCCTGTGCGTGTGTGTGATAGTGTGTCTATCAATACATGTGTGCATGTTTGTGTGTCATTGTAAATGTGTGCACATGGGTGTTTATCTATGTGCACGTCATATGTGTGTGCATGTGCATGTTTGTGCACACAAGCATGCATGGATGTGTGTGTATGTGTATGTCGGTATTTGTGTGTATGTATTTGCATCTTTATATGCATGCAACACATACTTATGTGTGTGCAATCATGCACATTTGTGCAAGGGTGAGTGCATGGGTGTGTGTATATGTGTCATGTATGTTAGTGTGTGTGTGTGTGTACGCATGGACATATGTGTATGTGGGTACGTATGTATTTGTGTGTGCGTTAGTGTGTGTGTGTGTGCACGTCTGTGTGCATATGCATGTGTAAAATGTGTGCATGGTTGTGTGCATACATGTGTGTGTGTGTTAGTGTGTTTCTTTGTAGGTGTACATATGTGTGTTAGCGTGCATATGTGTGAGCATGCATGTGCATGTGTATGCATGTATCCGTGTCTATGTGTGTGTGTTTGTGCATGCTTGTGTGTGCATGTGTGTGTGTGAGTGTATGCATCTGTGCCTATGTGTGTGTGTGTAGGTGTGTGCATATGCGTGTTTGTATGTTTGTGTGTATGCATGTGTGCATGTGCATCTGTTTGTGTGTAAGTGTGTGTGTATGCATGCGTGCAAGTATGTATGTGTGTGCGTGCATGCTTTTGTGTGTGTATATGGGTGTGTGCACATGTGGGTGTGCATGTGTGGATATGTATGTTCTTCTAGGTACAAGCATGTCTATGTGTGTGTGTACATGTGCCTACATGCATGTGTGTCTGTGGAGGTGAGTGTTTGTTTTCATGTCTATCTACAAACATGTTTAAGTGTGCAAGTGTTTGGGTGCTTATGCATGTATATGTGTATTGGTGTACGTGCAACTATGTGTGAATATGTGTGTGTGTGCTTGTGTATGTATTTGTTTGTGTGAGTGTGTGCATGTGGGTGCATGTATGTATGTGTGCATGTTTTTGGACATGTGCTCAGTTGTGTGCATGTGTTTGTTTGCATAAGTGCACAAGCACTTGTGGGTGTATGTGTGTGTGCAGGCATGCATGCGTGTATGTGTGTGTGAAGATGTGCATGTGTATTTTTGCATGTGTGTGTGTGTGTGCATATGTATGTGCATGTGTTCCTATAAGTGCATGTGCATTTATGAGTTTGTATGACATGTTGTATGTGCATGTGCACTTTTTTGTGTGTGCATTTAATTATGTGTGAGTCCAACATTGTGTGTGTGTGTTTCTATATTTGTGTATGCATGTGTAGTTGTGTGCTTGCCACTATGTGTGTGTGCATTCGTGTGTGTGTTTATGTGTGTGTGTGTGTATGCCCATGTATGCATTCATAGTGTGATCATGCATGCATGCATGTATGCATGCATTTTTGTTTGTATGTGTATGTGTGTGAGGGTGCGTGTACATGTCTTTGTGCATGTCTAAGCATATTTGTCTACCAATGTCTTTGCATATAGATGTGTGTATTTGTGTACGTACATGTCTATGTATGTGTGTGTTTATGTGAGTGGGCGCAACTATGTGCATGAGTTTGACCATGCACGTGAGTGTACGTGCATATGTGTGGGTGTCTATGTGTGCCTACGTGCATATCTATGCATGTGTGTTTATTTGGGTCTTGACATATGTGTGTGTATGCATGTGTATATATATGTGTGTGTCCATGTGTGTGTGTGCATATGTACATGCACACATTAGCCTGTGTGCATGTGTATATGCATTAGAATTTGTGTTTATGCAACTTTGTGTGTGCATATGTGTGTAGGTATATTTATGTAGGCAAGTATTTGTGCATGCACATGTGCGTGTGTGTGTGTGTACATGTGCATGCATTGGTGTGTTTGTGCATTTGGGGTTTTGTATGAGTGCATAGACATATCTGCATTTGTGTGAGTGTATTTGTATATGTGTGTGTGCATGCATATGTGTATGTGAGCAAATGCAAGCATGTGTATGTCTAGGTGCATGTGTATTTCTACTTGTGTTTACATGTATGTGTGTGTGCATGTGTTGTTTATGTGTGTGTTTGTGCTCAAGTGTGTGTATATTTACGTGTCCATGTGAGTGTATTTGTGGGCATGTTTGTTTGCATATGGATATTTGTGTGTGTGCGTGCATATGTGTGTGTCGGTGTCTATTCATGCAAGTGTGTGTTTGAGTGCTTGTGCATGTGTATATTTGTGTGCATATTTTTGTATGTGCATGAGTTTGTGCATGTCAATATGCAACTTTTTGTGTTTGCTTCTTATGCATGTGTGGGTGTGCATGCATGTCCATATCTTTGTGCACATATGTGTATATGCATATTTGAGTGCCTGCGTGTGTGTGTGTGCACCTTTGCAAGTGCATGTGTGTGTGCTTGTGCATGTGCAAGAGTGTGCATGTGCATGTGGGTGTGTGTGTATGTTTGTTTAAGTGTGCATGTGTATGCGTTTAAGTGTGTGTGTGTGTGCATGTGTTTATGTGTGCATGTCCATTATTTGTATGACTATGTTTATGAATGTGCATGTGTGTATGTTTTTGTTCATGTACATGTGTGTTCTTGAGTTCATGTTTGTGCACAAATGTGTGCGTGGTTGTATCGTTGCACGTATATGTGTGTGCATGTGTGTGTATGTCTTAATGCTTGTATGTGGTTTCATGCATGTGTTCATGTATACATACATTCGTATGTGTGTATCTACGCATGCATGTGCATACATTTGTGTGGGTGTGCATATTCAGGCATGTGCATTTGTGTGTATGCACGTTGAAATTTGTGTGTGCAGGCGTGTGCCTTCGTGTGCATGTGCTTGTGTGCACATATACATGCACGTGCATGTGTGCATGTGTTTATGTGCATGAACAAGTGCATGTGTGTGCTTGTGCACATGTGTCTGTGTGTGGATGTGCTTGAATGTGTGTGTATTATTGTGTTTGCATGTGGGTGAATGCAAGTGTGTGTGGGTGTGTATGTGTTTGCATGTCTATTTTCTTTTGGGTGTGTCTATCCATCTGCATGGGTGTGTATGTATGATTTATGTTTTTGTGTTTATGTGTTTGTGCTTGTGCATGTGTGTGTGCATGTTTGTGCATATGTTATTGCAAGCATGTGGTTGTGTGTATGTCGGGGTGTGTGCACATTTATGTGTGTGTCCATTTGTTCATGTGTGAGTGTGTTTGTGTAAGTGTACAACTATGTGAGGGTAATGGTGGGTGGCTGTGCATGTCTATGTATGTATGTGTGCATGTGCGTGCATGAGTGTGTGTGCACGTGAGTACTTAGGTGTGCATGTGTATGTATGCTAGTGCGTATGTATGCCTGCATGTGTTGTATGTGAGTGCATGCATGCGCATGGTTGGGTGTGCACACGCCCATGCATATATGAGTGTGTGTACATGTGTGCTTTTGTGCTTGTGCATGTATTTACATGTATGTGCTTATGTATGTGCATATGTGTTCCTTTGTATGCCACTATGTGTGTGTGTTTCTATTCTACATGTGTGTGTGTTTGCACATGTGTACATGCATGTGTATGTCTATGGGTTTGTTTGTGTGCATGCACATATCTGTGTGTGTATGTGTTGCATGTGTACAAGGGAAGGGGATGTGTGTATGCATGTGTGTGTTTTCCTACATATGTGTGTGGGAGGCACACACACACAAACATGTGTGTAAGTGGGCACAGGTATACATATGTGTTCATGTGTGTGGCTATGTGTCCATGCTTTTATGTTCGTGCTTATGTGTGTGTATTTGTGTATGTGTGTGTGCATGTGTTTGCATGCAGGCACATCTTTGTCTGTGTGTTTTTCTATGTGTGCATGTGTATGTGTACATGTGTGTGATTTTTCATGTGTGTCTATGTGTGTATGCAAGCATGTGTAAGCAAGTGTGCATGCATTTGTGTGTATGAATCTATTTGCATGTGTGTGTGCATATGTGTGCTAATGTGTGCATGAACACACTTGTGTATATGCATGTGCTTGTGTGAGTTTGTGTTCTTGTGAGTGTGTGTTTTGATACATGTGTAATTGTGTGTGTGGCTATGTTGGTGTTCACTTGTTCATGTGTGTCCATATGTTTGTGTGAATATGCATGTGTGTGTGTGCAAGCACATGTACGTAAATGTTTTTGTGTGTGTGTGTGTATACTTGTGTGTGTTTGTGTGTCTGTGTGTACATGCATAAATAAGCATGTGCATATATGTGCATATTCATTTGACCATGCACATGAGTGTATGTGTGGGTGTCTATGTGTGTCTGTGTACATGTTTGTGTGTGTGTGTTTATTTGGGTCTTTACATGTGTGTTTGGCTGTGTGTGCTTGCATGTGTATGTATGTGTGTGTCCATATGTGTGTGTGCATATGTACGTGTGCACATTTGTCTGGGTGCATGTGTATGTGCATTATAATTTGTGTTCATACAACTCTGTGTGTGTGCATGTGTGTGGGCATATTTTATGTAGGCATGTATTTGTGCATCCATGTGTGTGTGTATATGTGTACATGTGCATGCATTAGTGTGTTTGTGCATTTGTGCATGTGTGTGAGCATATGCACGTATCTACATTTGTGTTTGTGTAAGTGTATGTGTCTGTGTGCACGCATATGCATCTGTGAGCAAGTGCATGCATGTGCATGTCTATGTGTACGTGTGTGTCTACAAGTGTTTGCTGTATGTGTTTGTGTATTTGAATGTGTGTGCATGTATTGTATATGTGTGTGTTCATGCTCAAGTGTGTCTATACCTACGTGCACATGTGACTGTGCTTGTGCGCATATAGATATGTGTGTGTGTGTGCATATGTGCATGGGTGTCTGTGCATGCAAGTATGGGTCCAAGTGCTTGTGCATGTGTATATACGTGTGCATGTGTTTGTGTGTGCATGAATTAGCATAAGTGAATATGTAATTTTTTGTGTTTTCTTTCTATGCATGTATGGGTGTGCAAAAATGTCCATATCTTTGTGCATGTGTGTGTTTAACTTTGCATGTGCATGTGTTTATATGTGTGTGCTTGTGCATGTATGTGCATATGAAAGAGTGTGCATTTGCATGTGTGTGTGTATATGTTTGTTTCATTGTGCATGTTTGTGAGAGTTTATGCATTTGTACATTCAAGTGTATGAGCTTGAGTTTGTGTGTGCATGCATGTGTGTGCATATGTGTGTTGGTGTGCATGTGTTTATGTGTGTGTGTCCATTATTTTTGTGATTGTGTTTATGAATGTGTGTGTGTTGTATGTTTTTATGCATTTACATGTGTGCACTTGAGTTCATGTGTGTGCATGCATATGTGTGTGGTTGTGTCTATATCCATATGTGTGTGTGTGTGTATGTGTGTCCATATGTTTGTGTGCATGTGCATGTGTTTGTGTGCATGCACATGTATATAAATGCATCTTTGTGTGTGCATACACATGTATATTTATGTGTCTCTTTGTACATGCATAAATAAGCATGTGCATATGTGCACATATTCATGTGTGTGTGCATGTGCACGCACTTGTGTATGTATGTATTTGTGTGTGTAAGTGCATGTGCATGTTTGTGCATGTGTGTGCATATCTGTTCATGTGTATGCATGTGTGGTTACATGTGTACATGCATGTGTGCATTTATGCGTGTGTGTGCACACGTATGTGCACACGTATGTGTATGTGTCTATGCTTTTGTGTCATGTGTTTATATGTGTACGTGTGTGTGTGTGTGTGTGTCCATGTGTGTTCATGTGCATGTGTGTGTGTTCAAGCTAGCATATATGTGTGTCTGAGTGTGTGTGCACATGCATCCATGCATGTGTGTGGGCATGCATATTAATATTTATGTATGAATATTTAGGTGCGTGCATGCTTACGTGCATTTGTGAATATGCATGTGGGCTTATGTGTGTTATTGTGTGTTTACATGTGTTCATGTGTGTGCGTGTTTGTCCATTTGTGTGCATGCATGTGTGTCTACATCTGTGTATGTGTGCATGTGCGATTGTGAGTCTATGTGTGTGTTATGTGCATGTGTGTTAGTGGGCAAGTGCATGTGTGACTATGTGTGTGAATGGGTGTGTGTGTGTGGGTGTATGTGTGGCAGTGTTTGTGTGTGTTTTTACATGGGATTACATGCATGTGTGCATGCATGTGCATGTGTATGTGTCTACATATGCATGTGTGAGTGCATGTGTATGTGTGTGAGCATGTGTGTGTGAGCATGTGTGTGTGTGCATGCATGTGTGACTATGTTGGACTATATGTGAGTGTGTGTATTTATGTGTTTGCATGTGTGTGTATGGATATGTGCATCTATGCATGCATGCATGCATGTGCATTTGTGTGCTTTGCATTAATTTGTTTGGGTGTGCGTCTATGTGTTCATGTGTATGTTCATGTGTATATGTATATGTGCATGCATATATGTTTACGTGCAGGTGCACGTGTGTGTGTGTATGTGTTTGTGCGTTTTTTGTATGCATATGCATACATGTGTGTGTGTGCATGTGCATGTTTGAGTTAGTGTGGGATTATATATGGGGGTAAGAACATGCGTGTTTGTGTGTGGGCACATGCAAATCTATAAACATGTGCATGTGCATGTGTCTATACATGTTTGATTGTGTTTGTGCACCTATACTATTTTTTGTGTATGTGCATATGTGTACATGCATGTGTGTGCATGAGTGTATATAATATATACATGTGTATGTGTATGTGTGTGTGTGTGTGCATGTATGTTTATCGTGCATGTGTGAATCTGTGTGTATGCATGTGTGTCCAACTGCATGTTTGTGCATGTGTATGTTTGTATGTGTGTACATGTGCATGTGTGCTTGTGTGTGTGTGCATGCAGACACGTGTGGGTGTTTCAGCGTATGTGTGTATATGCATGCATGCATGTGTGTATATGTTTGGTTTTGTGTGGGTGAGTGTGCATGTGCATGCTTGTGCACTCATGTGTGTGTGTTTGTGCATGCTTGTGTGAATACATGTATGCATGTGTGTGTGTGTATGCATGCGTGTGCATGTGTATGTTTGTGCAAGCATGTGCATGTCTTTGCACACGTGTGTCTGTTTATGTGTGTGCATGTCTGTGAGATTATGTGCACATAAGTGTGCACCTATGCAAATGTGTTTACATGTTTAAGCATGTACTTGTGCTTACATGTGTGTATATGCATGTGTCTGCATCGATGCTTTTGTTTGTATGCATGCATGCTCATTTATGTGCTTGTGTGTGCATTTGAGTTTATGCATGTGTGTGTACCTATGTGCACGTGTGTTCATGTGATTTTGTATGCATGTGTGCATGTCATCTGAGTGTACAACCATGTGATTTTGTGTGTGTGTGCATGTACATATGCATCTATACTTGCATGTGTCTATGCATGTATGTGTGTTTATCTGTGTGCAAGTGCACATGTGCATGTGTGCATTTGTGTGTTAGTGTGCATGTGGGTATTTGAATGTGTCTAGAGGCATTGTGGGTGTGCATTTGTGCATGTATACTTTTATGCACGTGTGGGTTTGTGCATCTATGTGTATGAATATCCATGCATGTGTGTGCATGTGTGGGTGTGAAAGCATGTGCATACATGTGCGTCTATGTGTGTACATGTCTATATGTGCATGTGAGTGTACCTTTGTGTGTATGCATGTGCGTACATTTTGCATGTGTATGAATGCATGACCATGCGAGTGTTTGTTCTAGCACGTGTATGTGTTTGTGTGTATGTGTGCTTGTGCATGTGTTTATGTGTGTGTGCTTATTAGCATGTACATATGCATACGCATTTGTGTATGTGTATTGGTGCATGTGTATGTGCGTGTGCATGTGTGTGTGTGTGTGTGAGTATTCATGTCTGTAGTTATCTATGTTAGCATGTTTATGTGTAGAGCGTGGGTGTGGGTGTGCATGCTTATGTGCATGTGTGTGTACTTTTACATCTGTGCATGAGTGTGTGTGCATGTTTTTGCATGCATGCGTATATGTGTACTTCGGTGTGTGTGTTACCATGCGTGCATTTGTGTGTGTGTGTGTGTGTTCATGTGTGTGAGTGTGAGTGGTTGTATGTGTGTGCATGCATACATGTGGGTGTGTGCATACATTCATGTGTGCTTGTGTGTGCTTGCACATGTCTGTTCATGTGGATGTGTGCACACATGTGTGTTTTGTGAGTACATGCACATGTGCATGTCTTTGTGTGTGTGTACATGCACATGTGTGTTTGTGCAAGTGTGTATGAATGTGTGTGTACATATGTGTGCAAGCATGTGTGTGCACCTATGTGTGCATGTGTGTGAGTGCAGGTGCTTGTGCTAATGGTGTGTGTATGTGCGTGTGTGCATGTGCATGTGGGTGTGTGTGTAGGAGTCTACTTGTGTGTGTGATCGTGTGAGTGTGTGCATGTCTATGATTTTGCACTTGCATCTTTATGTACAAATGTGTGTGTTGTGCATACCTGTGTGTGTGTGCATATGTCTGTGCACATGTGCCTATGTGTGTGCATGACACTTTGTTCATGCTTTTATTTTTATGTGCATGTATGCTTGTGCATATGCATACATGTGTGTGTATGAATGTTTACTTTTGTAGATGTGTATGTGTGCATGTGTGTGTGTGTGTTTCTTCTTGTGTGTGTAGGTGTGCATGTGTGTGTGCGAGTGTGTATTTATGTATGTATTTATATACATGTGAATATGAGTGCTTATGTTTGTGTTTACATGAATAGTTGGGTCTCTTGGTGGTGTATGTTTGTGTGTGTCCATATATTTTTATGTGCATGCATATACATGTGTATAGGTGTGGGTGTTTGTGGTTGTGTGTGTGTTTGCATGTAGGTGTGTGCACATGCACTTGTGTGTGGGTGTAGGAGCATGCACGAGTGTGTCTTCCTATGAGTGTGCATGTGTACATGCTTGTGTGTGTTTGTGTGCTTGTGGGTGCATATGTGTGTGCCTACCTGTGTGTTTATGCATGTTTGTGTATGCCCATGTGTGTGCATGTGCTTGTGCATGTGTGTGTGTTTGTTTGTGTATATGTGTATGTGTGTATATGCTTTTTCCTATGTGTGTGCATGTGCATGTGTGTGTGTGGGTGCACGTGTGTGCATGTGTCCTTGGGTGTATATGTGACAGTGCATATGCATGTGTGTACATGTGTGTGAACTTTTGTGTGTGCAATTGCTTCCATGTGTGCCTATATGTGTGTTTGAGGTGGGAAATTTTGTTGGTGTGTGCATTTGTGTGTGTGTGTGTGTATTTTTGTGCGTATGTAGTTGCAAATGTACATATGTGTATTAGTATGTGTGGATGTTTTTGGGTCTATGTGTGTTCACATATGCATGTTTGTATGTGGATGCACATATGTGTGTGTGGGTTAGCATGTTTTTCTGTGTTTGTGTTTATGTATGTGTGTGTGTACATATGTGTGTGCATATGTGAACATATATGTGTGCTTGTTCATGCACGTGTATGTGTGTGTACAGGTGTGTGTTCGCATGTGTGTGCAGGTGCATGTGTTTGTGCATGTGTGTGCTTATGTATACAAGTGTGGGTTTGCATATGTATGTGTGTATTCATGTCTACATGTGCATGTGTATGTATGCTTGTAAGTGTGCATGTGCATGTGTTTGTGAGTGCATGAGCATGCTAATGTGTGTGTGCATATGCTTGTGTGCTTATCTAAATGTTTTTGTGTGTGTGCATGTGCTTGTGTTTATGCATGTGTTGATGTGTGTATGCATGATTATACATGTGTGTGTATGCATTTGTTTGTATGCAGGTTCATGCTTGTGTGTGTGTGCATGTGTGTGTTTGTGTATGTGAGGGTGTCTATGACTGCATGTGTGTGTATGTGTGCTCTTGTGTTCATGTATATGCATTTGTGTGCACATTAACATGTTTGCATGTGTACATGCATATATGAGTGCAAGTGCTCATTTGCATGCATGAGTGTGCGTGTGTGTGTACATTTGTGTGCCTTTGCATGCGTATTTGTGTATCTGTGCATGTCTATCATTGAGCATGTGTCTATGTGCATGAATGTGTGTGTGTGTTTATCCATCCATGTGTGTGCATATGGATGCATGTGAGAGTTTAGATGTGCATGTGTTTTCATGTGCTTGTTTGTTTATGTTTATGCCTTTCCATGCCCATGCATGTTTGTATAATTTATGTGTGTGTGATTGTGTGCATTTGTGTGTATGCTTGTGTGCATGTTCATATGTGTGTGTGTATGTATGTGTGCATGCATGTGTGCATGTGCATGTGTGTGCAGGTGCATGTACATGTGGTTGTGTGTGTGTGTTTATGCATGTATGTGCATGTTTGTGTATGTATGCTTGTATGTGTGTTTGTGCATGCAATCGTATGAATGTGTGTCGCTATGTGTGTGTTGGTGTGTTTGTGTGGATGGGTACAAGTGCATTGGTATTTGTAAGCGAGTGAGTGAGTATGTACGTGTGTATGTGTGCATGTGTATATGTGTGTGCATTTGTGTGCATGCATGCTTGCTTGTGCACATGCTTGAGTGTGTATCTTTATGCAGGCACATGTGTATGCATACTTGTGTGTTCTATATACATATCTATGCATGTGTGTGGCTGTGTTTGTGTGTGTGTGTATTTGCATGCATCTATGTATGCTCACATGTATGTATGTATGTGCTTGTGCTAATGTGTGTGTACTTATGTGTATTTTTGTGTGTGTGCATATGTGTGCAATGTTTTGTGCATATATTTGTGTATGCTTGTGTGTTTGTATACATGCATGTGTCCACTTATATGCATGTGTATGTGTGTGTATGCATTTGTGTAGGTTTGTGTGTTTGTGCATGTGTTTATGAGTGTCTCAAGGTGTGTCTATAGTTGTGTGAGTACACACTTGTGCGTGTGTGTGCATGTGCTGCCAATATATGTGTGTGTATGTGTGTGATTATGTGAGAGTGCATGTGTGTGTTCATCTATGTGGGTGTGTAAGGCTGTTAATGTATTTGTATGTGTGCATGTGTGAATGTGTGTATGAGTGCATGTCTATACATATATATGTGTGTATACATGTAGGCTCATGTGTGTGTAGTGGTGTGTATGTGTTTGTGTCCACTTGTGATGGTGCTTGTACATGTATGTGATTGTGTATGCGTGTGTGCATCTGTGTGTGCATGTGTGCACTCATGTCTCTGTGGATGTAGTTTTTCTTATGTGTGTGTGCCTGTGGATATGACTGGTGTGTGCTTGTGTCCATGCATTTGTCTGCATGTGTGTGCATTTGTGTGTGCATATGCTCATGCACTTATGTGGGTATGTGTGTCTACTAGTGCACGTGCATGTGTATGTGTACATGTGCATGTGTTTGCATATGTGTGTGCATTTATTTCTATATATGTGTGTGTGCGTGTTTGTGTGCATATGAGTACATGTGTGATGCATGTGCACATGGGTGCTTATGTGTGTGCGTGCTTGTGCTAGTGGGTGTGTTTGTATACATATGTGTTTGCGTGCATGCTCTTGTTTGTTTGTGTGTGCATGGGCACGTGCATAAAAATGTGTGTATGTGTGTGCTTGCATTTGTTTGTGTGAGTTTGTGCTTTTGCCCGCATGTGTCCTTTTGTGCATGTGCATGTGTGTGTGCTTAAGTGCATATGTGCCTATTGGCATCTATGGGTGGTGCATTTCTTCTTATGAGCATGTGTGGGAGCATGTGCATGTGTGTATGTCTGTGTGCATGTATTTTTGTTTGTGAGCATGTGTACATGTGTGTGTACATGTAAGCATGTGTGTGTACATGTAAGCATGTGTGAATTTTGTGTGGGTGTGCTTGTGTATATGCAAGCATGTTTGTATGTTTGCATGTGAGCGTGTGCTTGTTCCTACATATGTGTTTGTGTGTTTGTGTGTATGTGTGTGTTCAAGTGCATGCATGTGTGTGTGTGAATGCCTGAGTTTGTATTTCTTTTTTGTGTGTGCATGTTCGCATGCATGTGTGGGGGTGTTTTTTTTTTATATGTGTGTGTTTGTGCTTGTGTGTGTATGTTCATATGTGTGAATGTGTGTATGTCTCTATGTGCATGCAAGTGTATGTGTGTGCATGTGTATATGTGTGTGTGGGTGTGCATGCATGTACATGTTCGTTTTGCATTTTTGTGGCACATTTTTGTGTATGCAACTTTATGTGCATGTGTGTGTATGATTGCTTATCCAAGTGTTTGTGCATGGAAACATGTGTGTATATATGTGTTTCTCCCTGTGCATGTGTGCATGTCTATGTGCATGTGTGTACATATGTGTGTGTGCATGTGTGTGTGTCTGTGTGCACATGTTTCTAATTCTCTATTTTTGCGTGAATGTGTTTGTGTAATTACATGTGGGTGTTTATGTGAGTGCATGTGCATCTAAGTGCATGTGCATGTGTTTGTATGCATGTTTGTGCATGGGCATGCATGCCTGTATGAGTTTGGGTGTATGTGTGTGTGCAAGTGTGCATGTGTATTTGTAAGTTTGCATGGGTGGGTATGTGCAAATGTAAGCATTTTTTATGTGCATGTTTATGTCTGTAAGTGTGTGGGAGTGTGCATGCATGCATGCATGTGTGAGTAGGTGCATGTGTGCATGTATATGGATGTGTGCCACTACGTGCATTTACATGTATATGCATGTGCATGTGTTTGCATGTGTATATATATGTTTGCACTTGTGTGTGCTAGTTAGTGTGCCTGGTCATTTGTGTGTATGTGTGTAATTGTCTTAAAGTGTGTCTATGCATGTTTGTGTGTATGTGCATGAGCATGGATGTAACTGTGTGTGCTTGTGTAAGTGTTTGTAAGGGCATGTGTTTGTGTGTACTTGTTTATGTGTATGTTTTTTGTTTGCTTGTGTGTGTGAATGTGTGTCTATATGTATGCATGTGTGTGCATGTGTGTGTGCACATGTGTGTATGTATGGGTGTGTACATGTGTGTGTGCATGTGTATCTTTTTGTGCTTGTCTATTTGTGTGAGTGCATGCATGTGTTCTTATGTGCAAGCATTCAAGTACATGGGTTTGTGCATGTGTGTGTTGGGTGTACATGATTACTTATGCATGTGTGTGTGTGTGTGTGCATGCATGGGTTTGTGTGCAAGTGTGTGACAAATGTGTAGTATGCATGTTTGCATGTGTGTGTGTAAGTGCATGTGTCCATGTGTTTGTGTGCATGCATGTGTGTGAATGCTTGTGTGTGATTATGTATTTACATAAGTGCTTGTGTGATTGTAAAAGTGTGTGCATGTTCCTATTTGTGTATGTGTGATAGTGTGTCCATCAATTCTTGTGTGCATGCGTACTGTGTATGTGCATGTGTGTACATGGGTGTGTGCATGTTTTACTACATTCATGTCATGTGTGTGTACATATGTATGTTTATGCACACTTGCATATGTGCACGTGTGTGTATGTGTATTTGTGAGTGTGCATTTTTTATGTGCGTGTGTGTGCATGTTCATGTACACATGTATGTGCATGCACGCATGCACATGTGTGTGGGTGAGTGCATGGGTGTGTGTGCTTGTGTGTGTACATATGCACATATGTGTATGTGGATATTTGTGCATGTGTCTATGTGTTCATGTGTGCATGTGTTTATGTATGCATGTGCATGTGCATAAATGTGTGCATGGTTGTGTTCATGCATATGCATTTGTGTGTTTGTGTTTATGTGTCCCTGTGTCTATACGTGGATGTGTGTATATGTGTTTCTATGCACTTGTATATGCAGGCATATGCATGTGTGTGCATGTGTGTGCCTTTGTGCACATGTCTATGCATGTGTGATTAGATGTGTGCATGTGTGCATTTGTTCAAGTATGCTTGCATTTTGTTTGCATATGTCTTCTTATGCATGCTTATGTGTGCAGGTCTATGTGTGTGTTATTGTGCATGTGCAATTGTGTATCTCTGTGTGTGTTTGCATGCATTTGCATTTGTGCATGTGTATGTATCTATGCATGTGTGTGTGTGTGTATGCCAATCAGTGGGTTATGTATGTATGTGTATGTGTACATGTGAGTTTTATGAGTGTGTGTTCGGAGGAGGGGGAGTGTACTTACAGATGTGTGTGTGTATGCATGAGCATGTGCATGCATGTGTGCGTGTATGAGATTGTGAGTACATGAGTATATGTGTGTGTGGGTTGAGTAAGTGTTTTTGTATATGAGTGCATGAGTGTGCATAAGTGCATATGTGTGTGTACACATAAGCACATATGTGTGTGTGCAAATAGGCTTGTTTGTGTTGTGCATGTGGGTGTATGTGTGCACACCTCTGTGAGTGTGTATGCATGTGCATGTGTGCATGTGTGCATGAGTGTGTGTGTGTGTGTGTGTTTGCTTATGTGCACGTGTGCGCTTGTGTGCACGTGTTTACTTGTCTATGTGCACATGCAAATGTATGTATATGCATTTGTGTAAGCATGAGTGTGCATGAGCACGGATGCATGTGTGTGCGTGTGTCGATGTGTGTGTGCATGTCTCTATGTGTTAAAGTCCATGTCTATATGTGTGTGCATGTGTGCATATACCTCTTGTTTGTACTAGTGTGTATTTGTGGACGTTTTCATATGTATGCATGTGCAAGTAGGTATGTGTATGTGTTCATGTGCAAGTGTGTATGTGAGTACAAATTCATGAGTTCTTGTGCTTTTGTTTCTATTTATGTGAGTGAGCATGTTAATGGGTGGGTGAGCATGTATGTGTTGGTGTGTATGCATGCATGTATTTGATTGTGTGCATCTGTGTGTACATGTGTGTATGTGTGCACACATGTATTTTTGCATGTGCTTGGGTGTGATTATGTGTGGGCTTGTGTGCATGTATGAGTGCTCGTTTGTTCAAGTGTGCACATCCATCTGTGTTCGTGCATATGTTTATGTGGGCAAGTACATGTTTGTGTGCATGTGAGCATAGGTGTGGGCATGTATGAGTGCATATATGTAGGTGTATGTGTGCATAAGTGATTTAGTGTGTTCAAGCATATGTGCATGTATTTGTGAATGTGTTTGTACACATGTGCATGTCTATGTGTGCATACACTTATGTGCACATACCCAAGTGTGAGTTTTAGGTGTGTGTGCATGGATGTGTTTGCATGTGCATGTGTATTTTCTTGTGAATATGTGAGAGAGTGTGTGTGCATGCTTGTGCTTATGTATATGTGTATGCACATGTGTGCATGTGCAAGGGTGTGCTTATGTTATGTGCATTTGTGCATATGTGTGCAAGTGTGTGTGTGTTTGTTCATGTGTGTGCATATGTGTGTATCTCTTTATGTGTGCTTGTGTGTGCGAGTGTTGGCGCATGTGTGTGTGCATGTTTGTGCATTGATGCATGTGCGTGTGTAAGTATGCATGTGAGCATCATATTTGTCTGTGTGTGTTTGTTGCATATGTGCTTGTCTGCATGCATGTGTGCATGTGTATGCATGTGTGTTTGTGTACATGTGGTTGTGTGTGTGTAACTAAATGCATGCATGCTTGTGTGTCTGTTGAGCACATGTGAGTGGGTGTGTATGCATGTGTTTGTGTGTATGTGTTTGTGTGTGCATGTGCTAGTGTACACATACTTTTACGTATATATATACATGTGTGCGTCTGTGAATGTGTGTGTCTATAAGTGTATTCATATGCATGCATGTTCTTGTACTTATGTTTATGCATGAGTGCATCGATGCATCAATGTGCATGTGCATCTATTTGTGTGTGTGTAGGTTCATGTGTGCACATGTTCATGTGGGCATGTGTGCGTGTCCATGTGTCTGTGCAAGTGCATGTGTGCATGCATATGTGTGTGTCTATCATGTGAACATGCACGCACATGTGTGCATGCTATTATGTGTGTATGTGTGTGGTGCATGTGTTATTATGTGAATTTTTGAGCATCTGTAAGTGCATTCCTGTATATGTGCATGTGTGCGCGCATGAGTGCTAATGCCTATGAGCCTTCATGTGTGTACCTCTGTCTTTGCATATTCATGTGTGCGCATGTGCTTATGCTTGTGCATGTGTGCAAGTGTGTGTGCATTTGTATATGCATGTGTTTATGTGTGTTTGTGTGTGCATGTGTGTACATCTATTTTTTTGTATAAACATGTATGTATATTTCCATGCGTGCGTGTACATGTGTAGATGTGTGTCCTTATTCATGTGGTTTGTGGTGCATGCATGTGTTCATACTGTGCATGTGTGTAATCATGCATGTGCATATGTGTGTATTTGGGTGTACATGAGTGTGTGTTTCATCTATGTGTGTGCACGTGTGCATGTATGGTGTTAATGTTTATGTGGACGTCTCTATGTATGTGTGTGCATGTGAATGTTTGTGTCAATATTTGTATGTATGCACATATGGTTCTTTACATGTGTTTGTTCTATGTGTACTGTGTGTGCATGTGTGTGTTCTATGTGTACTTGGGTGTGCATGCATGTTTGTGTATGCACATGTGTATATGTGTGTGATTATGTGTGTATGCATGTGTGTGCTTGCTCACATGCATGAGAGTGTCTATGCATGAGTATGTGTGTAAGTGTTTGTTCTTATGTGTGAGTGTGTGTATATTTTTGTGTTTTTGTGTGCATATGTGTGTAAGTTTGCATGTGCAAGTATGTATGCATGTGTTTGTGTGTATGTTTTTGTTCATGCATATTTCGACATAGGGGTGCATGTGAATGTGTGTAGGGGTGTGTGTGCCTTTGAGTGTATGTATGTGTATGTGTGTATGTATGTGTACACATGTGCACATCCAAGTGTGTGTTTGTATGTGTATGTGTGTGCATATGTGTGCATATGTGTGCATGCATTTGTACATGTTTGTGTGCTTTTGTTTGTATGAGTGCATGTGTGAGTGTGCATGTAAGTGTGTATGTTTGTGCATGCATGTGTGTGTGTGCTTGCACATATATGTGCGTGTGTGTGAGCATGTGGATATGCATGGTTTGCATGTGCATATGCATATGTATGCATGTCTATCTACATGTATGTGTGTTTTTATGTGTTTTTTATTTAAGTGTGTGTGTGGTGTATGTGTGTAAGGATGTGCATGTGCGTTCATGTGCGTACGTGAATGTTTGTCTTTGCTAGTGTACATGATTGTGTGGTTGTGTGTTTGTGGCTATTTGTATGTGTTTGTGCATAAGTCTATGTGCTTAGGTATGCATGGGTGCCTGCAGGTGTGCATGTTTACATGCATTATTGTGCATCTATGTGTGCTTGCATGTGTGTGTAGTTCTATGTGTGTGCTTGTGCTTGTGTGAGTTTGTGTGTATCTATGAGTGTGTGTATGTATGCGTGTATGTATGTGTGCATCTATGTGTGTATGTGTGTGAGCGTGTGCACATACATGTGTGTGTGTTCTTGTGTGCATGTGTTTGTGTGAGCTATACATGTTTATGGTTGTGTGTATGTGTGTGTGTGTATGTGCATGTGTGTATGCATATGGGTGTGTGTATGTGTATGTGTGTGCTTTTGTATGTGTGGGTAGGTGCGTATGCACTTGCGTTCTTGTGTGTGTTGGTTCGTGCTTGAATGCATGTGTATCGGGCTATCTACTTGTGTGTTTGTGCATGTTTATATTTGTATGCATATGCATGTTTGTGCTTGTGCATAGGCATGTGTGTCTACATGTGTATAGGTTTGTGTTTATGTGCATGCATGTGTGTATGTGTGTGTGTACGAGTGTTCTTTTGGGTGTGTGTGTGTGTGTGGATGTGCACATTCATGTGTGTGTGTGTGTGTTGTGCATGCACGTACAGTTGTGGGTATATGGGTGCATATGCGCTTTTGTAGATAAATGTATGTATGTGTTTATTTGTGTGTGTCTAAGAGCATGAGTGCTTGTGTGAGCATGTGTGTGTGCATGTGTGTCTACACCTAGCACTGTATGTGTTGCTGGTTGCATGTGTGTCTACATAGTGTGTGCTTGTGCATGTATGCGATTGTGTATGTGCGTGCGCATGAGTTTGCGAGTGTGTGTAGCTATGTGTGCATGTGCATATGTTAATACATGCACTTGTATGTATGTGTGCATGTATCAGTGTGTGCATGCATGTGTCCATGTGTGTGCACGTGTATGTGTGTTTGCACATGTGTGTGCATGTGTTTATGTATTTGTGTGCATGTGAGTACATGTGTGTGCGTGTGTGTGCATGTGTACCTATGCATGTGTGTTTATCTATGTATCTGTGTTTGTAATTACATGTGTGTATCTACATGTGTTTGTGAGCATGTGTATATATGTGTGTGTGTATTTGCACATGTGTCAAGTATGCTTATGTGTGTGTGTGTGAGAGTATGTGTGCATGTGTTGGTGCACATGAGTGTGTTCGTGTACCTATAAGTGTGTGTTTTTGTTCATGTGCATTTTTATGTTTGTGTACAAGCATATATGTGTGTGCATGTCCACTTGTGTGTGTGCATATGTGTGTCTATGTCTATGGGTATGTGCGTGTGTGTGTGTCTCTATGTAGGCAACTATGTGCACACATGTGTGTGTACACATTTGTGTATATGTGTGAATTTGTTACTGTGTGTATGTGCATGTGTGTTTGTGCAATATATGCATGCATTTGCAAGTGTGGGTATGCACATGAGTGCATGTATATACATGTGCATGTGCATACATGTTTATATGTGAGTGTGTCTATAGGAGTGTGTGCGTTCCTATGTTTTTGTGTGCATGTCTGTGTGTGTGTGTGTTTGTTTGTGCTTGTGTGTGTATGGGTGTGCATCTTCGTGCATGCTTGTAGATATTTCTGTGTATATGCATGTATGTGTGGGTGTTCTTTTGTGAGCATTTGCATATGTGTGTGGTGTGTGCATCTGTGTGCATCGTCGTTTGTGTGTGTTCATGTCTTCATATATGCATGCGTCAGTGTCAGTGTGTTCATGTAGGAGTGTGTGCGCATGTGTGGGTGTGTGAGTGTATTTTTGTTTGCTGTTGTGCATGTGTGTGCTTTTGTGCGTGCATGTTTGTGTATGTATGCACATGTGTGAATGTATGTGTTGTTGTTATGTGTGTATATTTCTATGTGCATATGAGTACATGTCCATATGCATATAAGTGTGCGTGGACATGTGCATGCTTGAGTGCATATACATGTTTGTGTGTTCATCTGCATGCGTGTGTGTGTGTGTGTGGTTGTGCCTGTGTATTTGTGTGTGTGTGTGTGCATGGGTATATACGCATGTGTATAGGGTTGTGTAGGTGTGTGCATGTGTGTGCTTGTGTGTATGTGTATATATGTATGAGTGTGCATGTCTGGTTGTGCATTTGTGTGTGTGCACAAGCAATAGTGTGTGTGGATGTGTTTATGCGTGTGTGCATGTGTACGTGTAGATGTATGTGTGTATGCATATGTTTGCATGTTTGTGTGTTAGTGCATGTGCCTATGTGAGTATATGTCTCTGCATGTGTGTTTTATGCATGAGTGTATGTGTGTATTTGTATTTATTCATATGTGAGTGTCCACATACATATAGGTACATGTGTGCATGCCTATGTTTGAGTGTGTATGTGTGCATGTGTGCATGAGTGTGTGTGTGTGTGTGTGTGCAAGTGTGTGTGCATGCAAGTATGTACAAGCATACTTGTGCATGTGCATTTGTATGTGCATATGTGAGTGTGCATATACGAGTGTGTGTGTGTGTGTGTGCATGCATGTGCACATGTGTTTGCCTCTCTATGTTTGGAAATGTGTGTGTGTTGTGCTTGTATGTGTGCATGTTTTTTTGTGTGAGTGTGTGTTCATGTTTGTTGGAGTATGTGTGCATGTTGTGCATGTATTTATGTACTTATGTGTTTGTGGGTGCATGTGAGTGTATGGATGTCTGTGCATAAGTTCATGCTTGTATACATATTTGCATGCACATGTTCAGACATGTGTGCATGTTTGTGTGCATATGTGTGTGTTTGTGTATGCTTGTATGCATGTTTGTTTGTGGAAGTGTATAGGCGTGTGCATGGGTGCTTGCATGTGTGTTTATAGGTGTGTGTGTGTGTGTCAGTATGCTTCTACATACTTGTGCATGCATGTGTGTAGGTGCACTTGTGCATGCATGCATGTGTGTAGGTGCACTTATGTGTGCATGCATGTGTGTGTACAACTATGTGTGTGGTTGTTTGTTTATGTGCATGTGTATGTGTCTTCATGTGCCTCTCTACAAGTTTGCATGTTTAATTGTTAGCATGAATATGCATGTGTTTACAAGTGCATGTTATATGTGTATAGGTGTACTTATGCATGTTCATATGCATGTTTTTATTGTGTGTACATCTGTACAAGTGTATGCATGTGTTTGCATACGTGTGCATTCATTTTCACGTTCATTTTTGTATGTGTGTGTGTGTGTGGGTATATGTTTGTATATGTGTGTATGCTTATGTGTGTCTAGGTGCATGCATGTGCACTTTTGTGTGTGCATTCATTTGTGTGTGCATGTGTGAGCATGAAAGCTTACGTGTGTTTAGGTATGTGTGTTTGCATGTGTGCATGTGTGTGTGTGAGCACACACATGTGGATGTGTGTGCACGTTTGTGAATGTGTGTGCATATGAGTATGCATGTGTTCATATTATGCAAGTGTGCATAAATGTGTGTTGTTGTTGGTGTGTTAGTGTGCAATTGCATGTGCCTAATTGTAAGCACATGTGCACAAGTGTGTATGCTTATGTGTGTGTGTGTGTGCATGCGTGCATGCATGCTCTTGTGTGTATGTGTGCTTGCATATGTGTGTGTGTGTGTTAGGGTGCATATGTGTGCATGTGTGAGCACATCTATGTGTAGTTGTGCACATGCAAGTGTTTAAGTGTGTGTGTTTCTCAATGTCTACATGTGTGTCTATGGGTTTTTGTGTGTCTAGATTTGTGTGTGTGTGTGTGTGTGCATGTAAGTATGGGTATATGCAAGCAAGTTGCATGTGAGTGTGTGTGTATAAGTGTGCATCCATCAGTGTGAGTTTGATTGAGTGCATGTTTATGTGCTTGTGCATATGTGTGTGTGTGTCTATCTGTGAGTGTTCTTGTGGGCCTGTGTGTGCATGAATACATGTGTGTGTGGGGTGTGTGTGTGTGTGTGCATGCGTGCATGTTGTATGCATTATGTGTGTGCATGTACATGTGCCTTTGAGTGTGTCTATGTGTCTCTGTGTGTGTATGTATGTGTGAGTGTGCATATGTGTATATGTATGTGTGTGCCTATGTGTGCATGCGTATGCATGATGTGCATGTGTGTACATGTGTGTGTGCACGCATTTGTCTTAGCATAAGTTTGTGCATGTGCATGTTTATGCTTAAGTGTGAGCATGTGCATGAATGTGTGTGTGTGCATGTTGTGTGTGTGTGCACGTGCATGTTTATGGGTTTGTATGGGTGTGCGAGTGTTTATATCCATTTTTGTGCATGTGTAAGTTCATATGTGCAAATGTATGTGTTTGAGTGTGCATGTGTGTGTGTGTGCTTCTGTACATGTGTGTGTGTGCATATGGATGTGTTTGTGTGTGTGTGTTCATGCACACATGTTTATGTGTATGTGTGCACATGTTTTTTCTATATGAAAGTGTGTGTGCATGTGTGTAGGTGTGTGCACATTTGTGTGAAAGAGAGTATGTGCATATGATTGTGTGTGCATGTGTGTCCATGCATTTGCGCTATGCGATCGCAAAATTGCACAATCAGATGACTAATATAATTAGTGGGTTGAAAAAGTAGATACGACGGTGATCACTCAATCGTGAAAATGTTCAATTGGATGGCTCACATCACTCTTACAATTTAAAAGTTCACCACGCAGTACAAGCAATACTTTTAGTCCCACATGGTATATTTGAAAAGCATTTTTCTCGATATAAGCATTCTAGCACATGCTATAGATAATGTAATCTTGAGGTTGGCTATCCCTTAATTCATGTGGGATTTAATCACCTGTGCATACCAGTAATAAAAATATTAATAATACATAATTGGAGATTAATGTTCTCGATCTGAGCTAAATTAAAATGTTTTGAATGGGTTCAGGATTCATGCCCTGACTCGGCCAAAACACTGTTGCAATCGACAAATGACGAGCGATTATTAGAAAGGTAATTAGGTTTTTTGTTTTTGTTACATTTTAAATTTCTTATTTAAATTATTTCTAAAGAATAAGATTTCAAAGATATTAATCAAATGTTTGAGAAATGTGCATGCACATACATACACACACATACACATACACACATGCATGCACACAGGCTCACAACCACACGTATAGACACACACACTTAAATGCCCTCATGCACATACATGTGCACACACATACGAAAATATATACACACACATACACACATGCACAAATAAATGCACACACAAACATGCACAAACACATGCACACACACCCCAACACACTAAGGTATATAAACACACATGCACAAACATGCAAAAGCATATGTACACACATGCATGCATATAACCATACATATACATGCACACACACAAGAACATAGACATACATAAAGAAAAACAAGCATACAAACATGTGTTTGTGTTCACACAGACCCATACCCACATGCATTGACATGCACATACATAGCACATGCACCTGCCCACACATGATCACTTGACCTCTTCCATAAATTGTCTCATGCACACACAGACACAAGAACGTGCACACAGACATGCGCACACACATACACACATTCAATCACAGCACACAAATGTACGCATGCAAATGTAAACACTTATAGTGACACACTAATGTGCATGCATGCTTATACAAACATGAATGTATGGACACAGGTACCCATGGATGCAGTGACACACCCAAGTAGACACACAGGCACAAATAAACACAGGCACAAGTATGCACGTACGCATACATGAACTCGTGCACATGTACACACAAACACACGCATGCACAAACATATACACACACAAACAAAACATGTACACAAACACAGAATTATAGACACACACACACATGCACATGCAAAGACATGCATACATAAACACAACTATATGAATCCTCACACACATTCATGCAAACACACATATGTAGGCACACACACACATGACCACACACACATACACATATATACATACACACACTTGCACATGCACATGTATGCATGCATGCACATGCCCAAACAAGTAAATACACAAAAATACACACACACACACTCAAACAGATGCACACAAACAAATGAATCCACATGCATTCTTACACAAAAGTGTGTGAGTATACACACATGCACACACACACATAGATATGCTCATGCATATATACATGTACAAACATGAACACACATGGAAACATAAACAAATACATACACACAACACACAACACACAAATGCATGCACACACACATGTAAACAAGCATACACATACACACCTACAAGCACATGCACACCTACACAGACAAACACACACAAATGACCATAAGCACAAACAGACAAATATGCATGCAAATTCACATGCAGATGCATGTGTACCCACGCACACACATGTATATGTACCCACACATATGCACCTATGCACACACACACACTCACATAAACATGTATATAAACACACACACATGCATACACATGCACACACTCACATACCTCATGTACATGTACATGCACACACTCACACACACACACATAAGCACATATTTTCACACAAGTATATGCATGCACACACATCCATATGGATAGACACACATGCATGCATGCATACACATACACATACACATACTCAAGAGCACACACACATTCACCCAAATACTTGCACACACACATGCATCAACATACCTACATGCGCACATGCTTGCAAACATGCATAAACTCATAAATGCACAAGCACATGCAAGAATGCACACCTACACATACACACACATGCACAAACACATGCATGCACACACACTAAGGTGCATGTGCACACTCATAAATGTGTACACTCACATGCACTCGCACACACAAACATGCACTCACACACATACACAAGCATATACACATGCACAAATAAATACACACACAAACATGTGCATGCATGAGTGCACACACACCCACACACACAAACACACACACACACACACACACATATGCACAAACATGCATACAGGCACACACACATGTACTCAGAATTAGAAATACACATGCACACAAAAGCACACAAACATACACATCAATGCACACACACACAACAAGCACACACAGGCACAAAAACAAAAAAGCTACACATGCACACACCTGCACACATATAAACAAGCGCACACACACACACAAGCGTGCACACACACATGCACATTCACACACACACATTCAAGCACACATGATAAACACATACACACATGCACACACACACACAAGCACCCACAAACTCAAATAACCACACACACTCACTCACAAACACATAAACTCACACTTGCATTCACACACACACACACAAACACATCCACATGCAACACACACACAAGCACATGCTCACACATACATGTGAATTTACACACACATGCACACAAGCACACACATGTGCATGCACTAGTACACACACATAAGCATATGCACATGCACACACATATACACACTTGTGCATATACACAGACTTACATAAAGTCAAATGTATGCAAACACACACACACATAGGCACTCATAAAGGTAGATGTACACACACACACAAACAAACACACACATGTGCCTACGTGTACACACAAACACACACACACACAAGGATTCACATGCACATGCACACACTCATGAAAGCATATAAACACCCACTTACACCACACAGACAAACACGAACACATGCCTATGCATGCATCCATGCACACATTTGTATGTCTATGTGCACACATGCATACACACATGCCCATGCACACATACACACACACACACTTATGCACTCACATAGACATACAAACCCATATACACATACACACACACACACTTTCACACATACACATGTACTCAAATGAACATGCATGTAGACACACACATACATGTACACACATATGCACATAAAACAAACACTTACACATGCACACATGCACAAACATGCACACAAACACACATACACAGAGAGGAACAATTATGCATACATAAAAATACATGCATGCAACCACACACATCGGCACACACTCAAAAACACAAATGTATGCACACACACACACACATAAAACCTACACACGCACACATGCACAACACACACAAACATGCAAACACATAAACAAAGGCACAAATGCACACACACTCACACAAGAACATATGCACATGCCCAAAAACAAAAAAATGCATACACACACCCACAAATAAATGTGCACACACATGTACACGAATGCACACAATCTTGCACACACATATGCACCCACACACACACACACACACACAAGCACACTTGTACACATGTACAATCACACCCATACATAAAACCACATACACACACATGCACACACATAGACACATATAAAACACATGCACACACACATGCACATGGATAGAGATGAACAAATCTACATGCACACATAAATACACACACTCACCCACACCCACCCGTATGCACTTACATGTGCACATGAACACACATAAGCAACCAATCAAGCACACATATGCATATGAACACAAATAGACACACAAAAACAAGCATACATGGAGTCATGCATGCATGCACAAGTGTGGACCCACATGTTCACGCATATGCACACATGTATTCACATAGGTACAAACACATGCACACACACATGCACATGCATGCACTTACACATGCACATGCATGCACAAGTGCACACCAGCCATACACATGCATACATGCAAACACATGCACAAACAGCACACATAAACACTAATGCTCAAGCACATATGTGCACATGCATGCAAACAAATATTCACACACAAACACGAACACACTCGTGCACTTGCACACACACTCACACACATAGTTCTAGCCACAAACACATACACACATGCTTGCACATTCACACAACATGCACACATGAAAGCATCCACACACACACATGCATACATGCACACTCACCCACACTCACACTCATACATGAGCACACATACACACATGTACACACACTTGCACCACGATCTCACACAAGCACACACAGACATTAAAACATGCACACATCCATAGAAACCCATCTACACATGCATGTACACACATGCACATGTTTGTACTCGCACACACATATGCACACTCACTTGCACAAACACACATACACACATATGCTCACACATGTGCCAATGCACACACATGCATGCATGCACACAAATGCAAAAGCAGACATACACACACAAACACAGGCTCAAAACACACACAAAGTATGATGCACATATGAACACATTCACAGATAAAAACACACATATTTACAAAAACATGCATGCAATCACATAAAGGCATGCACATGCACACAAACACAGACACAGATACTCACTCACACACAAGCTTGTGCAAGCACATATGCACACATGCATAGACATGCACACACACACACACACACTCACATATGCATGCATGCACACACATATGTGCACATGTGCACACACAAACATGAACACACAATTGTACACACACATGCACCAGTGCACAAGCACACACATATGGATGCATTGCCAAACACATGTGCACACACAAATGCACACATGTGCACATGCACACATACAATCAAACACACATGCACACATACATGCTCACATACATGCACACGTACATGCACACATGGACACATTTGCACACACCCAACAACACACACATTCATAAATGGACACAGTCATATACAAACACATGCATGTGCATGGGCACACATGCATGCACATGTATAAAGAAATAAGCAAACACACATATATGGATATACACACACATGCTCTTGTGCAAAGGCATGCACTTAAAAAGATGCACACACACGTACACATATCTACATGCACATACATACACACACTTGTACGCACACACACATGCACATCCACACACACCTGCACATGCACACACCTACACACACTCACCCAGATGCACACACGCACACACAAACACACACACATATATGCACCTACACATACATATACACCCATATACATGCAAACAAAAACATGCACAAACATGAATACACACATGAACATGCAAATACACACACACACACATGCATTCTTAATGACACACATGCAAACATGTACAGAAACACATGCAGACACTCACAGATGCACAAGATGCAAATGTATGGAAATGTGCACACACAAGTACACACTCGCACATGTATGCATATGCTTACACATGTACACATGCACAAAGACACATTCGCACATACATACACATACATATGTGTGTGCATGCATGCACACTCCCAAACACACACATGCACATACACACATACATACACATATACATACACACACACACATATATAGTCACCCACAAGCATGCACACATGGGCATGCCTACAAGCACTTAAGCTTAAACGAAAACACATGCGTACATACATGCACATCGAAACACACACATAAAGACACACTCACAAATGCACTAAAATTTGTACACAAACACACACATGCACATGCATGCACATGGACCCACATGTACATGTACACACAAGAAAATGATTAGAGACCAATGTACACAAACAAATACACATACACACACATGCACACACACCTGTAAACAAAACACACATGCTCACACACACACACACACTATGCATACATATACAAACACATGCAAATGCACTCACATGCACACACACACACACAGCCATGCATAATCGCATGCACACACACACACACATATAGTCAAATGCACACATGTGCACATACATGCACACAAACACTCTTACAAATGCATGTACATGCACATGCAAGTACACGCATATACACACACACATGCACACTCATTCACACATGCACACACATACACACTTACACATGGTCACACCCATATGCACAGATAAGTGCATACATACACAACTACACATGCACACACACAAACATATACACATGAATGGACATACAACACATGTCTATATGCATGCATACACACACACACTCACACACACAAATGAATATAAATACATGTGCATATCAATGTACATGCTTATGCAAATAAACAATTACATGCACATAGACACACACATCAATGCACACACACATCAATGCTCAAGACCACAAACACACACAAGTATTTGAACACGCACATGTGCACACATGCATATGCACATATACACACACAGACACACCCACATATATAGGGACACAAACATGCATGCACACACACATGTACACATGCACAAATGTAGGGACATACAAATAGATATATACACATACAAGCATGCACACCAAGATAAATGCAAATAGGCACACATTAATATACACACACGCATCCATGCACCCGCACATGTACACGCATGCCTGTGTGATCTTAAACAAACACACTCACACTCGCACATACTCTCAAAGACAAACATACACATACACACACATGCACAAAACACTCAACCACTCATACACATTATGGCACACACATGCATACACACCCATGAACAAACAAACATGCAATGCATTCACACGTGTGTACATACACATATATGCACACATACACACTCATGAATACATATGCACACACATAAAAACACACTCACACCTAAAGGAACACACACATGTAAACAAGCAAGCACACACATGCACATCAGCTTACACACCCATGCACACACATGCACAAGCACAATGACATACATAAGAATGCACACACACACTCACACATGCATGCACACACACACACACACATAGACATACCATGCAACTACATGAACTTGCATATGTAGGCACATGTGCTGGCACACACTCACATACACATGTATTAGAACACACGCGTACACCCTAACACATGCTTGCGCACACACGCACATGCATGCAAAAGCATGCATATATGCACATGTGCACACACACGTGCACGTAAAAAACATGCATGAATGCACAAATACATACATGCTAGCATGCAAGCATAAACACAAACATACACTTGCATGCACACACATACAAACATGCACATGCATACATGCATGCACACAAACATGCACCCATGCTAAGGAGTATGCATGCAAATGTATGCACACATGCACACAATGCATACACATATGCACACATATAGGCATAGAAACATGCACACACACATACACATGCACTAGTACTGACACCCACACAGCATGCACACACATAAACATGCAAATACACACTCACATGAACACTTGAACAAATGCAAACTAGCACACACAAATTCATGCACACACACACACATCATGCGCTCACATGCCTGCATGAGCATAGACAAACATGCTAACACACACATACACACACACCCATGCTTGCACACACACATGCTTGCATGAACACAAATACACACACTTGCACATGCACCCATGCACACAAACAAACATGTTTGTGTTAACACACACACACATACACATGCATACACTCTCTTACACACACATACACACAAACATGCACACTCACGTACACCTATGCATACACACACACATTACCATACACATACAAACATGTACGTGCATGCAACTACAAAAACTAGCACATGCAAGCACACACACTAGCACACACTCACACACATACATATTGGCACACACATGCACAAACATACAAGGAAACACATACAAAAGCATGTGCATACACACATGTGACACACTCACACGAAAAACATGCACAAATGCACAAATGTTTATGCACTTGCACACACAAAACAAAAGCACAGACATACGCATGCATGTGCACACACAAATAACACATATGCACACATATATGTATACACACGTACACACAGACATGCACCATACATAGATGCCCACACATGCACATGTGTGCAAATGCACGTATGCATGCTTACACGCATACACATACATACACACACACATGCAAATGCACACATCCACACAGACATCATAAACAAGTCCACATACACTTACAAGCACACACATGCACAAACACATGAACATACACGTTCCCACAAGTACATAGACATGCACACGCACCAACTCACACACACACACACGTGCATGCACAAGCACATGCATATGTAAACATGCACACATACATGCACAAACATACACACACACATCCACATGCATGCATGTGTACAAGAACACACACACATGCACATATACAAACACAGGCATGTGCATACATGCCCACATTGACATAGATATTCATGTAATATGCATCCACAAGAACACACAAACATACACACTCACATAGACACATGCACATACACACTTGTATACATACACACACACACACATTCATAAATGTGTGCATGCATGAACACAAATATGCTCCAACACACACACACACACTCATGCACACACGCGCACACTCATGCACACACACACATGAACAATCACATAAATGTAGACTTACACATACGCACACTCACACACAAACATGAATGTACCCACACAAACACATGTGCTCACATAAATACACATATAAGCACTTGTACACATATACACTCATGTACACACACACACACATGTGCACTAACAAACACCTAGACACATGAACATACATAATCACACAAACACAGACACACACAAACATGTATGTGCACGTATTTGTGCACACATAGGCAAGCACATAATCACACACACATATTTACCACACCCGTCAGATACACAATCATGCACATAGATACACACACACAAACTAACACACATGCACATGAATACACACATACACATGCATGCAAACACACACTCACACATGTATACACATGCACACACGTAACAAAAAACATGCACACAAAAGGAGCACACACAAACATGTTTATGCACACACACAAGAAAATACAAGCACAAGCACACGTACATAGACTACATGCATACAAACATGCATGCATGCACATGGACACACAAACACATCCATAGAAATGCACACACAAATGTGCACAAAACACACGAGCATGCACACACACACAAGTACACAAACACATATGCATACACATGCACATACAAGCACAACAACACCCACACACATGCATCTAAGTAAATATATGCACAAAAAGCACACAAACACACACACACATGCATATGCACACATAAACATAGACAAACGCATGCACACGTAGGCACACAAAGGAAATGCACATGAACATGCATACATACATGAAAATGCAGACATAAACACCCCCACACACATGCATGCTTGCACACATGGATGCACCAACACACAGACATTAGAACATGTGCACACATGTCCACTCACACACGTCCATATATACACACTTGCTCACAAACACAAACAAAGGCATATGTACATACTTGCATAAACATAGGCTTACAAAAATGGACGCACATGCACCCAGACATGCACAAGCACACACATGCATGCACAAAAACACATGGATACATACATGCACACTTACACACTTATACACACACAAATGAACTCTCACATACACACACAAGCATCTGTACACACACATGCATGCACACACACTCTCACATACATACACACAAGTGCACACACACACATTGATATGCACATCCACAAAAACAGACACATGCAAAAAAAGACATGCATAGACACACGTATGCACATGTGCATGAGCATGCACACATACATAAATGCATAAACACACACATGCAAGCTTACACACAAATAGAAACATGCATGCACACACACATGCTCAAAACCCATGCACATAGATACACCCATGCCAACACACACATGCACATCACATGCACACATACACACACAAAAACACACGTGTACAAGTAGACATAGACATGCATGCACACACACATACACATGTATGCACTCACTTAAACATGCACACATATTGTACACACACACATGCATACATGGACACACACAGGTGTGCACAAACATGTCCATGCACACATAGGCATGCACACACCAACAACCAAGCATGTACACACACACATGTACACATACATGCACACATAATTGCATACAAATTCTTCCACAAAAACACATACATGCACATGTACACATGCACTCACAAATAATCACATGTACACACTTAATCACAAGCACACATTCACATAGGCACATGTTCACACATGTGTGCCTGCAAACACACACAGACATACATATACACACATGCACATATGCACCCATGCACAAACACATACATGCACATAACTACATGTGCATGTGCAAGAACACAAGCACACGTGCACATAGGAACACATGAACATGTGCATAACCTACACATGCACACATATGCACATACATGATTACAAACACATACAGACATATGCATGTACACACTGACACACACATGCACCTATACACTCTCATACTCACACACACATTCACATATAGCACACAGATGCACACTCTTGCACATGTGCACATACACACATGCAAAAATACAAACATACATACTTATAAACCAACATGCACACACACAAAAACATATATATATATATATATATATATATATATATATATATATATATATATATGCACACACACTCACACATGCACAAATTCTTGCACTCTCTCACACACATACCCACAAACACACAAAAACAAATGAACACAAAAAATACACACACATGTATGACCACAAGCACCCATGCAAACACACCCATGCACACACATGCATGCATACAAACACATGCATGTGCATCCAAGCACACACACACAAACACATCCACATGCACATGCTCATGCACACACACACACACACGTGCATGCATGCACATCCACACATACACATACAAACAAACAAACACTCACAACACAAATACACACGTGCAAATGCACATGCTTATACATGCACATACCTACATGCTCACACACACACACAAAGCACACACAAAGATGTATACACACAAACATGTATACACATGCACATAAGTATAAGCACAAACAAGCACAAGCATAGTCATATAAATGCAAGCACATGCATATAAATGCATGTCAACATGCACACACATCCACATGCACACATGCATAGGCACATACACACCCACACCCACACACACGCGCGTCTATACAAATGCACACATGTACGAAGACACACACACACAAAATACTTGTACACACACATGTACACAAACATTTGTAGACATGCAAATACATTCACCTACACAAGCACATGCACACACACATACATGCACCATCAAAGGCACACACACATGAACAAACATAGTCACACACACACGTGCATGACATATAGTCAAAGGCACTCACACATACACACACACACAAATGAACACATAACTTACAAGCATGAAGATAAAAATATGCACACACGTACACACATATGTGCATAATAATGCACACACACAAAGGCACATGCATGATCACAGATACACACATAGAAGCTCAAATATATTCATGCACACATGATTATTGCACACACACATGCACTCACATACAAGTGCACACACTCATGCACACATGCACATGCATATATGCATATCCACACACACATACATGTGTACACAAACATAAGCACACACAGACCCACAAATATGCACACATATGCACTCATAAGCACATGCATGAACATGAATTTACACACAAATACACATGTACATGCAGATGCACACATTCCCAAATGTATTGATGTAACACACACAAATGCACACACACAAATAGATACCCATGCACACACACATAAATGCATCCACACACATAGATGCATGCAAATGTACACATTCACACACACATGTACATGAACTCACACATAAACACATGTACATATGCATGCATGCACACACAAGCACACACATGTACACACACATGCATGTGCACATGAACACACTCACACATTAATACACATAGGCACACACACATACACATAAACATTAAGGCACACATGCATGCACTTTCACACACAAACATGCACACATATATGCACACACACAGCAACACACACACATGCACACACACACATGCACACACACAAGCACACCCATGCACAGACACCAACACATGCACACACATGCATACCCATATGCATGCACACACAAACACAAAAACACACAAAGATGGCCATTCACATACACTGACTGACTTAACTAGACATGTACATACATAGACATATGCACACACACACACACACACACACATACACTTGCACACTCTTGAACATGCATGCACAAACACTTGCAAACACATACACACACAAGTAAACACACATTCACACACATGCACTTGCACTTATGCACACACATACACGAGCACGCAAACACCTACATACAAGCACATGTAGACAAACAAGAAAATGCACACTTATGCACGTACACACAAACATGCACATACTCACAAACATACCCACGCATGCACACATGCTCACACACACCCCCACATAAACGCACATGAAAGCACACCCACTAACAAAAACACAAATATGTATACAAACTCATATGCACATGCACACACACACCAATGTACACACAAACATGCACACACACACACACACATGCATAAGCACATGAACACACATGTACACAAATGCATGCACACGTAAGTGTGCACATATACACGTGCTTGCAAACACATGTATGCACAACACACATGCATAAATTCTTGTGGAAAAACACACATGTATGCACACACAAAATCATGTGATGATGCTTGCACAAACATACACACACACACACTTACGCACACATGAACAAATACATGCACATGCATGTAGGTATACAAGCATAGACCCACATGCACATGCACAAACATGCTCATACACACACATGTAAACATGCACACATACATGCACACACATACACGCATACACACTCTCACACACATGCTCACACACATACACATGTGTGCACACACACACATGTACATACACATTCACACACACTCATGCCAATGCACACCCATACTCGTGCTAATGCACATATAGACACATGTGTACACATAAACTTGCACCCACACAAACTCAAATAACATCACACATGCATAAACCTACATAAGCATACATCAACCCATGCACACATGCACACAAATACTAGTATGCAAGCACACACACACAACCATGCTCATGGTAGCACACACAAGCATAAGCACATGAATAAACAGACACACATGCATACACTCACACACACACATAGGCACACACATGCTCACACATACATGTGCACATGCACACACACACTAGACCAGACATACACCCACACACACAAACTCACACACACATATGCATACACATACACAATCACATGTACACACACCCAAGCACACCAACCCATACACAAACAAGAAAACACACACACATGCATAAGAACAAGCACACACACTCACACGCACACACACACAGAAGCACCCACACTTATGCACACACACACACATGAACGCACATGCACACACACTCGTGCACACATAGAGGAATGTGACCACAAATACATGCACACATGGATACATAGATGAAGTCACATTATGCATGTGCACCCACACAACCACACACATGTACATGCATGCACATACATGCATGTGCACACACACATGCATGCATACATGAATAGCACAAGCACACACACGTACATGCACAAGGACACACACCCTCACATATGAACACACACATGCAAGCACCCACACACACATGTGTGTGCATGTACACACACGCATGTACGAACATTAACACTCTCACACACATACATCCATGTATGTACATGCACTCCTGCACACACACACAAATACATGTGCATGCAAACACAAACAAATAGACAAGTACACACATGCATATGTATAGTCACACACACACACACACATAAACGTACATACACATGCACAAGCATACATGTACAAAGACACACACAACATACATAGACACATAAGTACATATACAAACACACATGCTCATGCACATATGCATGCATAAAAATAGGCACACCAACATGGACCAGAAACACACATGCACACATAATGCACACATGGATAAACATAGGCATATAAACACATGCACACACACAACACAAATACAAATACTTGCATGCACAAACACACACCCACATGCACACACAAACGTGCTCCCACACATACCTGCAAACATGCATAGAGGAACACGTGAACACATGCAAAAATACACACACATATGCAGACACACATGCTAACACACACAAACACATGGAAATGCACACACATCCATGATACACACACACATGCACAAAAACATGTATGCACACAAATACACACACATTACCACATATACACAAACACACACATGCATAGATAGACATATACACACATGCACATGCACATATGCATAAGTATGCATGCATACACACAGAAAAAACAACACAAACACATGCACACACAACACATTTGTGCACACATCCACATCTACAGACACACACATACACACACTTATAGACACATATACACAAGCATGCTTGTATACACATACAGATATGTACACATATATAAGAAAATAAGCACACACATGTATACACATATGCACACATATAAGCATAGATGCACACACAACCACACACACAAAAATAAGTGCAAGCACACCCAAAGGCTATAGACATGTACACACTTACACATTGACATGTGCATGCATGCAGACACATGTACACATATGCATGTAAATATAGACTCACACAAGTATGTACACACATGGAAGAATACACACACACATGAGCCCACACACATACATACAAGAACACACAAATATGCACTCAAAAAGACACATCAACACTCATGTGCATGCACTTGCATAAGTGCACTGACATGCATAAATGCACAAACACACAAATGTGCTTGCATAAACACACATAATGACACACACACACAGTCGCGCATGCATGATCACACACAAACGCATGCATAGACAAACTTATATACATACACATGCATTCACACATACACGCTTATGTATACACACACATATATACACACAAGAGAATATGCACACACAAGTGTAGATATATACACATACATGGACATAATACACACATGCACATGCACATGCACACACACATGCACACATATATAGATGAACACACATGCATGCAAACACATACACATGCATGCACACAGGAGCATAAACTCATTAACAACCATACGCATGCACATTCATACATGCACACATAGATAAAAAGCATGCATGCACAAATAGATACTCACATGGATGCACAGACACATACAAACATGCACAAGAAAAAATGCATGGACACACACATACACACAAAAGAACACACACATAGACATGTACCCATGCACATGCACATGCACTCACACACATAGACATGCACACACACACACACATACACATATGCACATACACATACACTTGCATGCACACTCACATTCCCAAAAACATGCACACAAACTACATTCACATACACACATACACATATGGGTGTATAAGCACACACACAAGCACACATGTGCATATACATTTATGCACACAAACACTTACATACACATGCACAAGAACACACACAAACACGAACACATGCACACACACCCACATGCACACATGTGTCCATGTATACACACATAGCCACTCACCCATACACATACATAAGAAGACAAACTCATGTATAAGCACAAAAACACATGCACGCACAAATGCATGCATGCCTTCACACATATAGACCCTCTATACACACGTGCATATACACATAAACCCATACATGCACTTGTGTACACACATGTACACAAGTACATAGACACACACAAACACACAGTACACATCTGCACATGCATAGCCAAACGTTCAAATGCATACACAAATATACACACATGCATCCACACATACGCCTGCACACACCCACACACAAACATTTACATGCACACTAGGCACATAAACGTGCACACACACAGACATACTACTTACATGTACACATAGCACAAACATGAAAGCACACACATGCACACACGCATACATGCTTATAGCACATACTAACATATCCAAACACACAGCAACACACAAACACAAATGCATGCACTTACACACATGCATGCACATGCACACACGAATGCATGCATAAGTGCATAAGCACATCTTCACACTCACACTCAAAAAAGCATGCACACAAGTAAACACCCGAAAACACACACACACACACACATGTACACACACATGCATGCACATGCACACACATATAAACAAAAAAGTTACACACACATACAAGAACATGAATGCACACACATGCACATGCACACACAAATAGATGCTAATGCACACACACACGCATGCACATACAGGAATGCATACACACACCCACACGCACGTACACACGCATACACACACATGTCCATCACAAACACACGCACTGACACACATATGGCCAAGTGCATGCATGTACATGCACACAACTAGCACACAAACATGCACTCAAACACACATCCATACACAAATGCATGCACACATATATACACACACACAATCATGCTTGCACATGGTCACATATGAACACATACACACAATGCACATACACACACATGAACACATGCACATACACCCACATGCACACATATGCACGTAGACATATACACATGCATGCATGCAAACAAATACACACAAAACCATACACCCACACACATGAATACACATATACCCACACACCCATACACACACATAGGAACACACACCCACATACAAACGTGCACAAGCACAGGCACACGGATGTTCGCACGCATGCATGCATGCACACACATGCACACAGCACCAACACACCCCCAACACACACGCATGTACACACAAACACTACAAGTATGCAAGTGTATAACCAAACATACAAATGTGCACACACACACACAAGCACACACACACACACATATACATGCACATATGCATGCACAACAAACATATGCACATGCACACACACATGCATGTTCATATGCACACACTCACATGAGATCATACGCACTTATAGACATAGACACATGCAAACATATGCATGCACAAAAATAGACATGTGTGCACCCATATATACACACACACATACAGTAGCACAAGCACAGAAACAAAAAAATACCTACAAAAAGCTACAAACACACCCACACACACACACACACTTACATGCACACATACATAGACATACACTCTCACATGCATGCACACACACAAAAAAAACATGCACACACATGCACAAGAACATGCATAAAAACATGCACACATAAGCACATGCAGACACACTCACCCACACACACATACACATGTAGTCATGCACATAGACACCCACACATGCATGCACATGCATGTGTGTGTCACAAAGACTTGATTAACACATGCATGCCCACAAGCATGCATGAACATGCAAATAGTTAGCACACACACGTGTAGCCACCACACGAACATGCACTCAAGCATGCATCATGCATACATATATACACACACACATATATGCACACACTCACACATGAACACATGCACACACAGAACATACACATACACATACACACACACACACACAAGCCGATGCACATGCACACACACACAAATGCACACATGCACACACACGAGTGAACATATACACATATTCAGGCACAAAAATGCACATGGCCATACACACATAGCCATTCACACACACATACACACCTTCACATGCTTGCCAATGCATGATCACAAATAGAAATGGATGCTCAAATGCATACATCTATGCACCCATGCTTGAATGCATGCGCATTAGTAAGAACCCCCACACACAAGAACACACAAACACAAAAGAACACAACACACACCTTCGAACATCCACACATATTCACGTGCATCAACATATTCATAGAATTATGCACAAGTTGATGCTCATGCACACAAATACACATGCACACATCGACACACACACACATAAACAAATGTACACATATGCAAACAAATACACAAACACACACAAAAGTACATGCACACACAAACACATGTATACAAGCACAGATATACACAAAGCACACACATAAACACATGCATGTATGCATCCACATGCACACACACGCATGCACATACACACACACCCACAAACACTAAAGTATACACACACACATAGATGCATGTGTGCACACACACACACATAAACACTCTTACATATGTGTAGCCACGATAACACAAACAAATGCACACGTTCACATGCACATGCACACACACATGAGAAAACATGTACAAACACACACATGCATGCACACTCATGCAAAATTAAATGTGCATATAGAAACATTCGCACGCACTAGCACAAACATATGCACATGCACGTACATGCACCGACACACTATAGTGCACAAATGCACACATACAAAAGCACCCACATACATACTTGCACACAATAACATGCACCCAAACACAAGGGCACACACAAGCATGAACACACATAAATGCACATGCATGCACACATGCATAAACACACAAACGTACATGCACACATACACACAAAGATACACATATGAACACTCACACATGTAGACACATATACACATATGCAACACACACACACACACACCTACACACACATAGACACTCACACACACAAACACTAACACACACACACACACACATGAATGCGCACACACATGCATGTGAATGCACAAACATAGACATACAATCACATATACCCAAATGGGCACAAGTAGATACAAACATTCTCATGCATGCTCACATTCAAAAACATGCATGCACACATGCACATATGCATACACTCATGAAAATATATAAGCAAAATAACCCACACACATGCACACATGCACATGCATAGACACATGCACATATATGCACCTACACATCAATGCACATTAGCATGCACATACACACACATAGATACGTACCCATAAACATGCCTACATACACATGTACACACATGTACACACAAGTGCACAATAATGCAAGCATAGACAAACACACAAACATGCACACACCCATTTACCATACTTAAGCATGCATGCACACACAAACACACACATAAATGCATGCACAAGAATAAATATTCATGCACTCGCATGCACAAATTAACACACATATACACAAGCACACACTCATACACGTGGGCACAAATATACACGTGCACTCACATGTATGCACACACACTCATACAAATATGCACACTCACATGAACACTTGCACACATGCTAACAACACACATTAATGCACACAAATGCACAAACACACACAAATGGACCCACACACACATGATGCACACACACACACCAAGCACAAACACAAGCACCCCCATGCACACAAACCCACAAAAGCACACACATGCACACTCACATGAACAAATAGACATGAAAACATAATGGCACACACACAAATACAATTTACTATGTACACACACACACATAACCCCTCATGCACAAACATATATACACTTATGCACACACACACACAAATACAAAAACATATGAATAAGCACAAACACATCTCCATAAACACACACACATGGACGTATGCACACACATACACACATATGCACAAGCACAAAAACACATTCACTAATGCACACACATAAGACATATACATAACCATTCCCTACCACACACTAGCACAAACACTCACACATGCACTTACATGTACAAAAACATGAACATGAAGACACACACACACACGTGCATACAAAAACAAACACACACACACGCACGTGCACAAACAAACACATAAACAAGCCAACGCAAACATGAACACTCACAAGCACACTCATGCACATATGCACCAAACACAATCACACACATGCACAAACACACACATACAAATACGCACTTGTGTGCTCATGCATGCACACACACATATACACACACAAACTTGTACATATGCACACACAAATGTGTGTGCTTGTACAAAACACATGCACACACATACACTTGTACACATGTACACACAGACCCACTCAAACACACAAATATATCCACACAAATGCATACCTGCATGCACATACATGTTCAAAGACACCTCCCTCACCACACATATATACACATGCATAACCAAAAACACACAACCACACACATGCACACACACCCACAAACACACACACACAAACACAGGCACAAATGCAACCATAATTGCACACAGACATGAGCACAAGTGCACATGAACAAGTATGCAAACGCACAAAATTCATACACACTGACACAAAATCACACAAGCATAAACACACAAGAACAAACATACACATGCACATAAGAACAGACACACGACATACAAATACACGTGCACACATTCACACACTCATGCACAAATACACATACATGCATGTCTGCAAGCACACACACACACACATCCACATGCACCACATAGATACACACATACGTACATGTTTAGGTGCAGAAACCTACACATGCTTATGCACTTGCACTTACAAATAAACATTTACACATGCACCTACACACTAATATGCATGTGTCAATGTACACACGAACTCACACACTTACACCCACACTTGTGAATACACAAACACCCACACACATGAATACTCAAATTCAAGCATTCACATTGATGCACACACATATGTGTATGTGTACACTCAAAACACACACACGTACACAGACATAAGCACATATGCACACACACACATGCATACAAACACATCAACCAAATAGATAAAGACAACACACTTACAAACATTCACATTCACACTGACACAAATCCAAGCATTTGCACACTTATGCATACATACATGTGAACAAGCACATGCATGTAGATACACATGCAATTAGGTAAACACACACATGTATGCACACACACAAATACACATACACATAAAGAACCACACATGCACACACACAAGCATGCACATGCAAAGAAACCCACAAGCACACTCACACACATGGACACACACGCAAGAACACGGACAAAAACAAACCCACTCCCGTAGACAAACACACACACATGCATGCATAGCACACTCACATGCATGCATGCATATGTACATGTGCATGCATGCACACACATGTGCATGCATGCACACACATGTGCACCCACTCACATGTACACAAATGCAAGGACATGCATACATAAACACACATGCACAAATGAACACACATGTACACAAACACCAAAACAAAAACGCACACATACACAAGCACACATAATCACATGCACACAAGCACACATGGATGTAGCTATGCACACACACATGCCCACACACACCCACACACACACATAACCACATGCACACATACACAAATGCAAACACTTACATATACACATATGCAAACACGTACATGCACATGCACGAACACACAACAGACATAGGTATATATGTATGCAAACATAAGCACACATGTGCATCCACACATACCCACACTCACATGCCTATAAACGCACACATGGACACACACACTCTCATACATGCACATCAGACACCTGCACATGAACGCATGCACACAAGTACACATGCATGGACCAACACACACATGAGCACACATACACTCACACATGCATATACACACATACACACACATACACACAACCACAAACATGCCCCCCCACACACACATTCACACATACATGCATACACACACACATAATGTAATCACACACATAGACACACAAACACGAGTATGCATGCACATGCACACACACATACACACTTACACACATCGTGAACCCATACAAAAACATATGAATACAAAACAATCCACCTGCATTAGCATAGACACGCACACATAAAAGGACATACACATGTGCACATAGAGGCACACACACATGTGCACAATATATACTATCATACCAATTCACATTCACTCACTTGTAGATGCATCCATAAGCAATTGTACATATGCACATGCGCTAAAAAGAGCACCCACAAGCACACCCATGCATGCACACACACACAAGTACACACACATACACTTACACACAAATATTATGCACACACCCACTCACACATAAGCATGCACAAACATGTGCAATAGATATGGACATGCACACATGCACAAACACACAGTCGTGCACACATGCACACACACACATGCACGTACACACACTAACACAGACATATGCACATGTGCATGTATTCACACACAAACATGCACACATGAATGCATATAAGTGCATACATATGCACGTGCACAAACACATGCACACATGCATGCACATACACACACACAAACATATGCTCAAACGTGCACATACGAGCATAAACACACATGCACTCAAATGCATGTGCACACATACACACATACACACATACACATACATACATATGTAGACACACTCATACCCATGCACAAACAAGCACACACATACACTCACATATACACACAAGCACACACATGCACACGTACACTCACAAACACATGCACACAAACACACGTACACACTCACACATACATGCATTTGCATACATACACGCACACACATGCATCCACACTCACACACATTGAGAAAGACACACACCCATGCACACACACACACATATGTAAATGTACACACACAAACACACATGCACACACAAACTCATGTACTTGCATGAACACACATGCACATCATAACTCGCACACACAAATACGTAAATGGACCCACACACATATATGCACATATTCAAACACACCCACACAAAAAAGAACAAGCATGGCCATGCACAGGCATGTGCACACACACATAAAACACACAGAAGAATACACACATGCATACAATCTCAAGCACACACAGTCATACATAGGCACCCACAACAACATGCATCGACATACACATCGCACACATGGACAAACTTGTACACACACACATGTGCATAGACATACATGCATACTAACACTTACACATATGCACATATACACTCATAAATACACATAGTTAAACACACACATGAATGCACACATGCACATGCACACATGCATGCACCCTCATAGGCACAAGCACATGCATGCACATGCACACAAATCCACCAACAAAAACAAACCCACCCACACACACCTACAAACACAAGCACACACACATGCACATGCATACACACATAGACACACAAACAAACAAAAACATGTGCACAAGATGCGCACAAGTGCGTGCACACACAATCATGCACATGCAAATGAAAAAACACCTACATGCATGCTGATACACATGCATGCAAAGGCAAAAAGACACACACATGTAAACACACACATGCATGCACACATAAGATCACGTACACAATTGCACACACCCCCACACATGCATACACAGAAACGTACGTGAACATGTGCATTGCACACATGTGCACATGGTACTAAAGCATATGTGCACACACACACATGCATGCATGTAAACACATGCCCACACCCATGCACATGCATGCATACATAGTACATGCGCATTCACACACACACACACACATTATAACACATGCACACACACATACACATACACACATGCACACACACAAAAAAAAGAGTTCATGCACAAAAATGTGTACACATACAATAAATGACATACACACACACACATGAATACACATGCACATGCACCTATAAATAGACATACATGAACACACAAAAACACACACACACATGCACATGTGCATACATACATACACATGCACATGCACACAAACACACACCCACACACTCACTCACACAAACTTGAATGCAAGCATGCACATGAACACATGCAAGCACACAAACATCCACACACACACATGCATGCCTACAAGCACAAGCACATGAACACATGCAAGCACACAAACATCCACACACACACATGCATGCCTACAAGCACAAGCACACAAAACGTATGCATATATGCACCCACATACACATGTGCACCCAAGCGCGCACACACACACACACTAATACCCTGCATATACACATGCACACACACACTCAAAATCACACATGGACATATGCACATGCTTGCACATGTACACAAACATATACACACATAGGCATGAGCACACATAGATACACACACATACATATTCACGAGTGCCCACATACGTGCACATAAACATATACACACACACATGCATGCATGCAAGCATTCCTATGCACACATGCATGCACACACACATGCACACGTACATATACACACACTTGTAACATACACACGTAAGCCCTTGCACATGCACACACATACAAATACACAAATACCCATGTGTATACATACACAGCAACACACCCATGCATGAATGCATGCACACACACACATGCATGAACCATGCACATACATAAAAAAAATGCACACATATACACATATTCACATACACACAACTACACACACAATTACAGACACACATGCATACACATGCACACACATGCATATACACACACACACACAAAAGACATATAAAATACTTACACAACACACATAAAACACATACACAGACAAGTATGCACACAATCAGACACGTACAAATGCATATGCATACACAATCACTTCACACCCACACAGTCACATGAACACACACACATGTACACATGTATACACATTCATGCACAGGCACACACATGCATGCACATGTGTTCACACAAACACACATACACATTCACATATCCACACCTACACACATCCATACATGCACCCACACACACATACATAAACACAGAACACACACATACACACAAACACACACATGCTCACACACATGTGCACATGCACTAAAAAAATTCACTAATACATGTACATGCACATACATACTTGCACACACAAACATGCACACATGCACCCACAACCACACACATGCACACGTGTACATGCATGCTTGCACGCTTAGTCAACACACATAAATGTATGCACCCACACATGCACACACGCAAGAATGTATGTACACATAAAAAAGTACACATAGACACACGCAAGCAAACATGCATGTACACACATGCACACTTGCACCCATGCACGCGCATGCCCATGCTCGCACAAGCACATGCACATAGATGAATGCACATAGCAACAAAGACATGCATACACATAGGCACACACACATGCACACACAATAAACCTAGACACACTTGCACTGTCATGCATGCACATAGACACACACATACACATGGGAACACATAGATGTAAGAGCATACACACACACACCAACACACATATGCAGACACACACATGCGCATTCAAAAAAACACATGCATACATAAAAGTGCACACAAAAACCCACATATGCACTGACAAACACAAACACATACACATGTACACACAATGTATGGATACACACATACTTATACACATGCACATACTCACACACAAGCACACACAAACATGTATACCCATGCACATCCACACACACATGAATGTAGAAACACACGAATATGAACACATGCATGCATAGACACAAACACATGAACACACACACTTAAACACACACCACACATAACCACACATGTATACACATGCAACACACCACGCAAACATTCATGCACACCCACAAAATCACACACACACATGCACATGCACACGTATGCGTGCACGCACACACTCTCTCATAAACACATTCATACACACTCACACACACGCACACACACACACGCACATACCCATGGGTGCATATGCATGCATAGACAAACACATCAATATGCATGTGCACACAAACACATATACACACATGCATATATGCATACACATACCTACAAACAAACCCACATAAACCTATACAAGCACACACATACCCATGCAAATGCATACACATACACAAACATGTAGAAATACACATGCAAGCATGCACACACATACACAAATAGGAATACATGCACACAACACTCACAAACACAAGTGAATGCACACACAAATGCACTTATACATGCACATATGGGCACATACATGCACACTCATAGGAACCCACAAGAACCTATAGACACAAGCATGCACAGATGCACAAACATACACACATATATGTACACACATGCACACTCCCACATGTAGCCACAAATATACATACATGCACATATACACACACACACATACATGTATGTGCAAATACTCATGCATACTCATTCATCTATGCATATAAACACAAAGCTCACATATGCACAAGCACATATAGGTCCCACAAACACACGCACACACATATGCAGAGATGCACAAATGCACACAGACAAATACACATGCATCCATATACACACAATTCACTCATGCTTACATGCACACATATACATGCATATGCACACAAACATATGCATATAAATGCATACCTATACACACACACACATGCATATGGATGCATATGGACACACTCATAATTTCACATGCACACACACATAAACAAATATATACACACACACAGGCATACACACACATATACACAAGCACATGCACATCCACACATATGCACACAGATGCACACATGGATGTATGCATGCACAAATGCACACACACACACACATGCTCACATACACATAAACACATTGACATGCACCCACACATGCACACACTCTTGCACACATTTACACACATGCATAAAAGCATGCACACACATGCACATAAACACACCTATGCACTTATGCATGCATTTATGCACACAAGGACAAACACACACATACATGCACTCACATACACACATGTTTGTCTATACACACACCTACATGAACACACACACACAAGCATGCATACATGCACACACACAAACACCAATAAAAACACAGCTACACACATGAACAAACACATGCACCATCGCACTCATTGAAGCACACATGTGTGTACGAGCATAAACATATGGACACACACAGATGCAAGCACGCACGTGTACTCACATACACATACCCACAAAAAAAGTACACACACATAGAGATACACATGCACTAACACAAGGCTTGCATGTACTTACACACATGTACACACCTTCATGTTTATTGGCACACATACATACGCACTCACACCCACATACATGTACCAAAATAGACAAAAGCACTTGTACTCACAAACACACACACACAAGAACACCCATGCACACGTAGATGTACACACACCCACATACGCATATGCACACACAAACATAAAAAGACACACATAAGTATATACACATGAGTACACACATACATAGACACACACAAATACCAACACACACCTAAACATAAGAACACACACATGTATGCACCAACACATGCACACACATGTGCATGTCTACACATGGAAAGACATGTACATATATACACACAACCACATACACACACACAGAGTCCTACACACATATTCTCACGCACACAATTAGCACACACACAAACATGCATGCGGATGGACACAGAAACCCACACACATTGACACACACACACATGCATGTAAACATGAACATACACACAGACACAAACACATGTGCACACATGTATGCACATAGCCACACACATACATACACACAAGTAAACATATGCACACACATGAAAACACACACATGGGCACACACACATGCACAAACACACACACACATACCATCACCCACACATACTCACCCATATTTATGCACAACACATAGAAACATGCACATGCATGCACACATGTGCATATAAAAACACATTCATAAATGCTCACATAAGCTCACAGGCATACACACACATGCAAGCACATACATAAGTAGACACACATGCACACACACACACATACATGCACATACATAGAGATAGACACAAATATAGATGTATGCATACACACATACATAGAAACATGTACGTGCTTGCACACACACACTTGAACCCACACAAATGCACATAGACTTACACAGAGACCCACACACACAAGCATGCACACACACATAGATAGACACACAAACACATTCATACACACTATTACACTCATCTATGCACACACTTGCACATAAGCATGCACACATACGTACAAACAGAGATATGTACATACACACACACACCCTTGCACATGCTCATACACACCCACGCAAACACACAAACATAAACAAGCACACACACTGGCACACACTCACACACATAGGCACACACACACATGCCCATACAGATACACCAACTCACACACACATATGGACAATCACAAATAACTATGCACGTCAACACACACTTGTGTACACACAAACACAAATTTATACACACACACACACATGCTCACGTACACACACACAAACATGCAACCATACATGCACACATGCACACACTCACACACACACATTCACATGGATACAAACACTTGTATACACTCACACACATAAGCAAAAATACATAAGGACTAATAAACACACCCACACAAGCACACGTGTAAACACACAAATGCACTCATATACACACAAACTCACAACACAAATGCACTCATATACACACAAACTCACAACACAAATGCACTAATGTGCATACAAACTCATACATGCACATAAACACACAAATACACATCAATAAACTTGCACACTCATGTAAAAGAACACACAAATGCACACACATATGCACACACATCTGCACACACATGTCCATGCACTAACACAAATAAATGCACCCAAATGTGCACACAAATATGCTCATACACACAGTACACACACACATAGTCACATGCATAAAAATATGAGCCCATTGGCACACAATCATGCAAACATACATAGATGCACAACTACATGCACAATCACCTACTCACACTCTGGTATGGATGCACCACACATAAACATCCTCACATACTCACACATAGGAACACACACAAGTACACGCATGCACACACACACACACATGCACACACATGTGTAGTTGCACACACACATGCACACAAATTTGTATACACACACACACATGCACATGCACACATACAAACTCATGCACATGCACGCACAAATACACATGCATGCATACTTGCATATGCTTGTAGACACACACACAGGTACATATATGCACACAGCTAGCAAAACATGCACATGTGCATGCACACACAAACACACATAGAGGCACACAAAGGAACACACACACCCTTCATAACCACACACACACAAAACACACACATAAGTATACACAAACACATGCAAGCACACACTCATATGCATTGCCATACATGCAAATGCACACACATGAATGCACAACATACATGCATGCACATGAACATATGCACTTGCTTGTGCAAAAAAAAAAATGTGTGCCCACTCATATGTGCACATGTGTACCTACTCAAATATGTGCACACATAGACAAACACACACACACACATACATGCATGGACGCATATGCACACACGTGTAGATGCATGCATGCACACAGGCACATAAGCTCGCCCCTAGACAGACACAAGCACACATACAAGACATATTTACACACCCACACCCATATGTACCCCCACAAACACGCACACATACACATAGGCATACACATGCTTGTAAACATGCACACTAGCAAGCAAACACATACACATAAACACACATGTGTAGATACCCATTTACACACATGTGCAAAGCCATACATAATAACATAGACATGTAAAAATACTTGTGCAAGTATGTGCATGCAAAATACAAAAACATTCACACATGTACATGCATAAACACACATGCACACACACACGTAAGCATATGCACGTACACATATACACATGTATACACACAAGCCACACACACATACACAGGTAGAAAAACATGTATTCACACACACACACACCCCCATAAATATGCACAAATACAAATACACACAGACATAAAAAACTCACACATTTATGTACACACATAAGCATGCACATGTAGACATGCACACACACACACATGCACATGCACACACATACACTCGACCCCGTACACACTAGTGGACACACACACACACATGCATACACCCACATGCCCTTACAAATGCACACACAAATGCTTATGCACACATACGTGCACACATATACACATATAAGTGCACATGCACATAGACATGCACACACACACGTGTATGCATATGCACACACGTGTATGCATATGCACACACACTTGTCCATACATATGCACTTATCCACACACACTTATGCTCACACACACACACACATGCACACTGCACCTGCACACATAAACATAAGCACATACACACATGCACACACACATAGCCATGCACACACAAGAGCATAGACACATGCACTGATGCACACACACACACTTTGTATCACATACACACACACACATGTGCACCCTTGCAAAAATACATGCACACACACGCACACAAACACATGAACATATAAAGACATACATGCAAACACACACACATGCATGCACACAAACAAATATACACACATAAGTGCATGCACTATAAATACCCACACACACACACACATAGACACAGAAACAATCACACACACACATATGCACATATACATTCACAAACATGAACATAAATCACATACATAAAAACAATTATGCATGCACAAATGGACCCACATATGCGTGCTCACACACACGTGCACACGCACACACACACGCACAGACATTTAAACATACACACAAACACTTGCACCAATACACACTTAAAAACATAATTTTGCACAAATGCAAGCACACCTACACACCCACATTTTTGCATTAAAACAAACACATAAAAACACACACATAAATGGCCATTCATAGTCATGCACACATAAGCATAGAGTCACGCATGCACTGACACACGCACACATGCACATAATCATACATGGGCACACACACAAATAAACATGCATTCAAGCATGCAAATACACACAGACATGCACACACACATACATATAGATACTAAAATATGCACACATGCACACATACATACCCACATGCACAGACACACATGCATATACACACATTGATACACACATGCACCCATCACACAAAGACACATGCACATGCATCTGTGCACATTAACATACACACATATGTAGAAACAAATAAACATGCATGCACAAGCACACACAAAGGTGTACCTATACAAACACATGCATAAACACACACTCAAAAGCACACACATAGGAACACACACACACATGTGTGCACATGTATGCACACCTATACTCACACACACACACATACACATGCATGTACAACTATTCATACATACACACACACACTCACTTACATATGCAATCATACATATGCACACCACTATACACACACACACACACGTGCATGCATGAACATAACCACACAAGCACATGTTAGCACATATGTACAAATGCACAATCAGACACAAGAATGTATACACACACATACACGCACACACACACCCATGAATGCATAGATACAAATACACTAACGTGCACCACACTTCATGCCTACAAATTCACACATATACACATGCACACACATATCAGCTGTCATAAAAGGATGCACACACATATACACATGCACACACATACACATGTAGTCATAAAAAAATACATGCACACACACCATACACACATGAACAAATGCACCTACATAGACTTGCACACACACCCACACATGCATACATACACATACGCACACACGTCCCCAGACACACATGCACTCATGCACAAAACACACACACACACATTGACCCACACACACCTATAAGCACAAACATGAATAAGCATGAACGCACACACAAATGCACAAACACACATGCCCATGACACACATAAATATAAGCACACATGCACACAACCAAAGATGCACACCCACAAATGTAGACATGGATACACAGACACATACACATACACACACTCGCATGCAGACACAAACACACTCATAAAAAACACACATGCATGCCAAACATGCACACATAGACACAAAAAAATGCACAAATAATCACACATACATGCATGCACACACACACAAAACAATTTGCACACTCACACACAAATGCACAAGAACAAAAACCCTGACTGACATATTAACACAAGCACACATTCACTTGGACACACACACACACACATGCACACACACACACATGTGCATTCGCTAACACACTCATATGCACACATGCACACACATGAAAGCATACATGTGCACACACATCTGTACAAATAAGCGCACACATGTGTACCCTTGCTCACACATGCACAGACGCATGCATTCACATATGCAAATACATGTATAATCATATACAAGTGTAGACACATACAAACATATGCACGCACACAAATGTACCTGTGTGCACAAACACATATGCATGTACTCATGCATGCACACACACAAGGACATACACAAATACACATAGGCATCCACACACATGTGTGCACCAACATACACACATACATGTCTGCACATGAACATGCATGCATGTGCCTACACTTACGTAGGCTCACACACACACATATACATAAACGCATACCCCCCACACCGTGCATATGTGTGCATGCATATGCACACACATGCAAGCACACAAACAAGCCTACACAGATAAATATGAAGCCACATAAGCATATGCAAGCAAAGATACAAATACACACAAAAACACAAACATATTGGCACACAAACACATATGAACACACACATTCACACACAAATATGCATACCCACATGCAAAAAAATATGTACACACACATGCACACAAGCATTCATACACACACACACATTCACTCACCCATAAATGCTTGTGTGTATACACATAAGCACATACACACACAAAACGAACAAACACATGCACCCACACGCTCACCCACACATGTTTGCACATGCATAGATACACACATGTATACACATACACACACATGCCACTGCATTCACTTGCACACACGTCGCATGCATGTACACCCACACAAACACAAACCCACAAATACATACACAGACATATACACTTTCACCCAATGATATGTACACAAACACATACACACACATGTATAGACAAGCACGCTCATAGCCACATAGACGCACTGGAACACACACGTCTACACACATGCACTGACACACAAACACATAAGAACGTGCATGTACATGCACAGAAGTAAATATGCACAAAAACACAAAAGCATACAAACATGCACATTCAGTTGCACATGTAAGAACATGCACTCACACACACACACACATGCATGCTTAGCATTTCCACACACATGCATACAAGCACACACACACACTAACATACACACTGAGGCACAAATACTCATGCACATGCACATATGCTTGCACACACACACATACTCACTTGTAGGCACACAAGTACACATGCATACACACACACATATATAGACACACGCATAGAAAACCACACAAACATACACACATTAATCCACATGTGCACACATGCACACAAAAATGTACATAAAAACAAAAAGCACATAGACATGCACAAGTATGTGCATACATGTGCACATACACATACATGCTCACAAATTTATAAGAAACATGCACAAACACACATGCTCACACATGCACATGACCATGCACATATTTACATATGCACACACATATGCATACACACGTGCACACATGAACATGTACATGCATAAAAATAAACACACTCACCTACACATACATGCATGTGGGCATGCACACACCTACACACATTACATACACACAAATGTGTGCACATGCACACACACAAGTACACACTGGTATACAAATACACAAAAATGCACACATGAGTGTACACATATATACATATACATATATAAATGCAAATGCATGTAAACATATAAAGAGAGGTACACAATTGTATGTGCACAGCAACACACATAGACATACACACACAAGCACACACAAGTTGACATATGCAAACAAAACACAGGCATACTTGAACAAATGCACACACATCTGCACACATACACATGCACACATCCAATCACACATGGATGCACATGTGCACGAAGGCATGCACATGCATACACATGCATATACATTTGCATAAAAACACACATACACACACCAACATATAGACACATTGACACACAAACACGAACACACACATTCACATGCATGCACACATGCATGCATACTACCATGCACACATTTATGCACATGCACATAGAGACCACATGAACACATAAACACATGCACAAAAACCCACATACACACATGTTCAAGTGTACACACACACACACAAGAACATACACCCACGCACTCACCCACACACATGTGCATGCAAGCATACACATATGTGTATGCATGAACACACACACAAAGATGCAAAAATACATACTCACACATAACAACAAACACACCCTCACAAACACACATACACACACGTGCACACATGCTCGTGTGCACAAACATACACATGCATGCATGTAGATTAACATGCACACACCTATGTACCCACATGCACATATGCATGCATAATGACACATACACATGAATTTATAGACACGTTATCACATGCATAGACATAGGAACATGTACACACATGTACAATCACACACAAGCACTTATGTAAGCATACAATCACACACAAGCATTCACACACACCCATGCACACACACCCGTGGATACATGCATTCACACACACACAAAACATGCATACTACACATTTGTTGCACACTTGCAAACACACCCGTGCATCCATACACATAAACACTCACACACACACATGAATACACAAGCACACACGCATATACACACACATTTGTAGGTACACACATAGACAAACTTGTTCGCACACACACATTCACACCACAACATGCACATGCACACACGTTCACAGGCACGCACACATGGACACACTTACACACACAACCATGCACACACACATATACTCATAGTTAGACACACATGCAAACACGTGCACATGAACACATACACAGTCACACATACACATAGTCATACAAAGAGATGCATGGATGTAGACATGTGATCATGTGCACACACACATGCACGAACACACCACCATGCACACACCACACACACACACACACTCTCACTCATGCACACACGTGCATTCACACACAAATATACATAGAGACATGCACACACACACACACTCACACTCATGTACACATGTACATTGACACACAAATATACATAGAGACTTACACACATACACACACATGCATGCATGTGCATACACACACAAATCCACATAAACTCACACACACATACACACACATGTCGACACACATAAGAGTGCACATATGCACACAAAAAAGCTTGCGAACAGCCACACATACACACATGCACACACATAAACACAAACATGCCTACACACATATATGCACACACTCACATGTGCACACACCCACATGTGCACACACACACATGCACACACATATGTGTGTGCATAAACACAAACACATGCACACACACCCACTCACATGTGCTCACCAGAAACACACACAACTACATGCATGTACACAAGCATGCATGTAAGTAACTATGTGTGTGTATGTGGTGAGCACCTCTGAGTGTGTGTGTGTGTGTGCGTGTTTGTGTGCGTGTGTGCATGTGTTTGTGTGTTTATGCACACACACATGTGTGTGTTGAGCACATGTGAGTGGGTGTATGTAGCTACACACACACAACCACACATATACACACACATGCATTCACATACACCCACACACACACACACATTTATATACATGCACACACGCATGCAGACAAGCACACATGCAAATAAACACACACTGACAAACATGATGCACACATGCATACTAACACACAAATGCATCAATGCTCAAACATGCACACACACATGCACCAACACGCACACACACAAAGAGATACACACATATGCACACACATGAACAAACACATACACTCACTTGCACACGTATGCACACATGCACATAACACAAGCATGCTGTTGCACACACACATAAACGTGCACACACATATACATAAGCACAAGCATGCACACACACTTTCTCACATATTGATAAGAAAATACACATGCACACACAAACACCCCCATGTACACACATGCAAACTCACACATAGGCATGTGCACATAGAAGCATGCACACACAGACCTGCACATGAGTACAAACACACACAGAAATACACTCACATACACTTGCACACACTAAATCACTCATGCACACATACACCTGCATACATGGACTTGCACATGCCCACACCCATGCTCAAATGCACAAACAGATGCACATTCCCATGTAAACATATGCACACATACACACTTGGACAAAAAAGCACTCACACATGCACACAAGTCCACACACATTCACACTCACGTACACATTAAAATACATGTGTGCACACATACACACATGTACACACACATGCACATAATCAAATAAATGCATGCATATGCACACACACAAACATGCATACTACATATTTGTTGAACACTTGCACACACACACACCCATACATTCACACACATAACACTCACACACTCACACACATACACATAAGCACACACATGCACACACACGCATACACACACATACACATGCATAAGTAAACATGCACACCCATACACACACATGCACGCACCTATATACTTGAGTGCTTGAACTTAAGACACATGCATGCATTCACACAAATAAACATGCACAAATATATATATACATGCACACACACACAAACATGCACACACCTATACATACACACACATACACACTCATGCATGCACATTCATACATATAGACACACATTCACACACATAACCAAAGAAACAAAAACAAGCACAAAAACACAAACAAGTACATGCAAACACATACACATACAAACACTCACACATGCACACACACTTACATCCATGCTTACATAAATACATGCAAACATGCATAGACACACATGAAGACAATAACACACGTACACACAAATGACCATGCAGACTAATGAACACACAATCGCATACATACACGATCATATGCACACACGTGCACATGCATGTACATGTAAATGCACATAGTGAAACACGTCCATATATACACACACACATCTACATACACACGTAAACATTTGAATGCACACTCCCACACCCTTGCAAACACAAACATACACATACAAATATGCATACACATGCACACACCTACCCATGCAAACTTACAAATACAAACGCATGCTTGCACACACAAGCACGTAAATTCACATATGCATGTGCACCCATGCACAACATACAAACACATGCACTCACAAAAAAATCCACACATAATTACACAAACACACACACAAAAATAGAGAAATAGACACATGTGCACATAGACACACATACATTCACACACACATATTTACACACATGCACATAGACACACACACACAGACACACACATACACGAGCATACACACACAGGCACAAACACATATATATACATATGTTTGCATGCACAATCACACGCATACACAATCATGCACACACTCACACGCAAACTTGCATGCACAAAAATGCACCCATAAAAATGCAAAATGAACATATGCATGTGCACACTACCACACACACATACACATGCACACACATATGCTTGCATGCACATTGAGACAAACACACACTTGTGCACACGAACATACTCACACACACATGCACAAACATATACATATACAAACTCACACCCACACATATGCATGAGAACATATACAAATAAAAAGGAATATAAACACAGGCATCCACATACATATGCATGAACATGCAGATACACATACACATAACCACACCTATAGGCACAAGCATACACTCACAAGCAAACACATGCATGCATATACACATGCAAATACACACACACACACATTCACACATGCTTGCATGTACACACACATGTACATATACACACACACAAAAAGGCATGCATAGACATGTATGCACAAGCACATGCACCTGCACATGCACACAAGCACATATGCACCGCTCACACATAAAAATAAGCACATATGCACTTAAGAAAACACACATGCACATGCACTTGCACATGATGACACATATGGGCAAAAGCATAAACTCACACAAACAAATGCAAGCACACACATTTTTATACACGTGGCCATGAACACACAAACACACAAGCAAATGCACATAAACACACACACACAAACACACATGCAAGTGTAAGCACGCACACAAAAAAACACACACATAAGAACACATGTGCACGTGCATGAACATACACTTGTACTCATATGCACACAAACATGCACACACATACACAAAAACAAATGGATACATGTATGCTAACATGAACAAGCACACCTACACATGCACGTGTGCTACTAAACACACATACTCACATAAGTGCATGCACACATGCACACACACACACATGCATGGACACAAGCATGCCAGTCGTAACCACAGGTAGACACATAAGAAAAACTGCATGCATAGAGATATGTGTGCACACATGCACACACACATGTCATGTGCATGCACCAACACACATGAACACACATGCATAGGCACAACTGCACACACATGTGCCTACATGTATACAAACATGCACATGTATAGACATGCACTTACACACAAATTCACACATGCATATATACACATACATTAACACCCCCACACACCAGCACACATGAACACACACATACACACACATATGGGCATGCACATGCATACACACACACAAGGTTGTACTGCACACCAATAGACACACCTTGAGACACAAACACACAAACCTACACAAATGCATACACACACACACATACATATGCATATAGACACACACATGTATGTATATAAACACACACACACACACGTACACAAATGCATACACTAGTTTGCACACACATGCACACACACACACACACCAATGTAGACACAAACACACACATAACTACACACACATGTGCACAACCACAAGTATACACACATGTGAACATAGACAAATGCATGCAAATGCACACACACACAATCACACACTGGCACACATATGTATGTAGAACACACAAATATGTACCACATATGCATGCTTAGAGATACACACATAAGCGCACACACATGCAGGCTTGCATCCACATATGCAAGACATGCACACACATGCAAGCATGCATGCCTCCATATGCACACACACACACACTCACTCATTCACTCACACAAACCAATGCACATGCACCCACACACACACACACATAGCCATTGCATATGGTTGCATGCACCCACACACACACAAGCATACATACACACATGTAGACACACATGCTAAAACACTCACACACATGCACAAAAAACATACACAAATGTACACATCCACACACACAAAAATTATGCAAACTTGCATGCACATGGACAAACATAAACACAAATGCACAGGCACATGCAAATCCATGCACATCTAAACTCTCACATGCATCCATATGCACACACATGCATGGGTAAACATGCACACACATGCATGCAAATACACACATGTTCAATGATAGACATGCACAGAAACACAAATACACATGCAAAGGCACACAAATGTACACACACACATGCATACTTGTGTAGGCATATGAATGCATGCACACATATGTGCACCTGCACATGCAAATGTGTTAATGTGTATGAAAATATGTATACATGCATAGATACACACACATGCACTCACACATACACTCACACACAAACACACACACAGACACATGCATGCACCTGTATAAAAGCACATGCATACACACATACACATATAATCATGTATACACACATCAACACATGCACACACACAAACACATGTAGATAAGCACATAAGCAAATGCACACACACATTAGCATGCATGTGCATGCACACAATCACTCACAAACACATGCACATGCACACTTACAAGCAGACATATACATGCACACACAAACATTAATACACACACACATGTACAAACCCACACATGTATGCACAAGTACACACATGCACAAATGCAAGCACATACCCACACATACAAATACACACACACATGCACACATGCATGTACACACACATACACTTGCATGCACAAGAACATACACATGTTCACACATATGTACACACACATGCACACATATGTAAACATAAACACTCAAAAACATGCAAACTTGCTTACACTCACACAACCACACATAAACACACAAGCATGCCCACATAAACACGCACATGTGAACACACATAGACCAATACACACCCATACATACTAACACACACATGCACTTTTGCACCCACATATGCACATAGATGCACACACACACACAAATGTATGCATGAGTGCATGAACACACACACACACCAACACAACATTCTACCCCACACACACATACAAGAACACATGGAAACAAGTGCACACACACAAATTCACACACATGTACACACCTACTTATGTATAGTCACACATACACCAGAGGACACACACACACACATGTGCACGCATACACACACATGTACACACACACACAAAATGCATATATACACACACATGTATACACACACACATGCACACGCACATGCACGCACAAGTGCACACGCACATGCACATACACATGCTCATAAGCACAAGGAGGCACACACACACACACAAACACACAAATAGACACGAGCATGTACACATGCACACACATAAGAAGACACACTCGTGCATGCTCCCACATCCACACACATGTGTGCATGCACACACACACACATGCATGTTCACATGCACACACACACACATACATGTGTGTGCATGCATAGACACATATATGCACACACACACAAGCATACACAACTTAGAGACTTAACTGTTGATACACACACAAATACAGGCACAAACATAAGCATGCACATGCATATAAATATGCACACCAACACATACTCGTACACATGCATGCCCACATGCACACATAAGAAGAAACACACACATATGCACATATGCACATGCACAAATATAAACACTCATGCACACACACACGTGCATGTGCACACATGAACATGTCTTCACATGCACAAGCACACATGCACATATGCACATAAACACAAAAGCATGCACAAAGTGTCATGCACACACATAGGCACATGTGAACACACATATGCACACTTGCATGCAAACACACACACACACATGTATGCACAATGCACACTCATCTGTACATAAAGATACAAGTGCAAAATCACACACATGAACACACTCACACTCTCACACACACATGTAGACATTCACACACATGCACACACACACATCAGCACAAGCACATGCACTCACACATATGCACACATAAGTGTAGGCATACACATGCACACATAGGTGCACACACACGCTCGCACACACACATACACAAACATTCATACATACTTGCACAAACACCCATGGACATGTACACACATGCACAACGATGCACTAACAAAACTCACATGTGTGCACGCATCCACATGAACAAAATTGTGCAGGCACACACATAAACACATGCATGCATGCACACACCCACATGTATGCATGCGCACGCACAACCACACACATGCATGCATAAATGTAGGCATGCCAACATACACACCCAACTACACATATACACATGCATGCAAACACATGCACACACTCATGCACACATGTAAAAGCACACACAAATGTACATAAGTATGCACACCCACATCAACACCCTAGACATAAACAAGCTAACATAGATAACTGCAAACATGAATACTCATACACACACACACACATGCACACACACACACATGTGCCAATACAAAAACACAAATGCATATGCATATGTACTCACACATCTACACACACACACTCTTTTTCATGCATTGACACACACACATATACACATAAACAAAACAACACACAAACACACACACACACAAACATACAAACATGCACTCATGCACATGCACACACATACACTCGTGCACATGCACATGCACACACGCACACACAAAATGATTCACCCACAAGCATGCACATATATACACATGTGTAGACACAACCATATGTATGCATGCATGCCCACAAACACACAAACAAACATACATATGCATACACATTTGCACACACACATGGTCTTATGCAAGCACATGCACATACACATGTGTGCATATCAACACACACTCTTATGCACATGTAAGCAAACACACATGAATACACTCAAATACATATGCAAAGGAACACTCACATGCACACACATAGAAAAGCAAGTACATATAGACACACACCCATGCACACATGCACATATACATTGATGCATACTCATGCACACAAATAAATGCAGACATATACATAAGCAGAAGTAGACATACACTCAAATGCACACACATGCACATGCATGTACATATACATGCACCTAAATATATGCACATATACATGCACAAGCACACACACATGAACATACATAAATATTCATGCACATGTGCATGCACACACACACACACACACACTTGCACATGCACACAAATACTTACACACACATGCACAAGCACATACACACATGCACCCACACATGCACATAAGCACACACACAGACGTGCTCATATGCATGCACAAACATGCACATGCTCATGCACATGCACAAAAACTCATTAATACACACATGAGCACACAAGTGGGTACACACACAAACACACATAAAAACACACAACACACATTTGCACACATGCACACACACATATGCACACACATGTATAATCACACACGTTCACATTAACACATTTACACACACATATATGCACAACCACAAGTACACATGCATGCACACACATACACAAATGCACACATGCACATGTACAAAAATTTTCATAGATACACACATGCATGCACATACTTACAAAAATAGGCACACATGTATACACACATTTATACACATTCTTACATACGTTGAAATGCACACAAACATGCATGCATATTTACACAACCATAAACTCATACATACACACAAATATGCACATGTGCACAGATATTCCTATGCATGAAGACATACATGCACACACAAACATATGCATATGCATGTGCACAGTCACACACATACGCATACACACATACAGCAACAAACATAAGTACACACTTGATCATGCACACACATACACACAGGCAAGCACACACACGCATACACGTATGTGTGCACAAACACATGCATGCACTTGCATACACAAACAAATGCTCATGAATGACACACATATATACACACATAAGCATGTGCATGCACACACACATGCTTGCACACATAGATATACACACACACACACACACGTATGCATACATGCTTATAAGTACAAACACTTAAGCACATTCACAAACACACACAAACATACATAGACACACACATGCAAGCACCAATACTCACATATGAATGCATACATATACACAAATGGTCATGCATTCATACACATACAAAATGTACACACATATATACATACAAAGGTATACTCACATTCACATACACACACATGTACACACATAGACACACATGTATGCACATGCAGACACACTCACACATTCACACACATGCATGGATATTCATACACATAGATGCATAAACCACACCTTCATATAAGTACACATGCACAAAGACACACCTATAATGTCCCCCACACACATTCAAATACCCACAAGCAAACTAATGCACACATGCACACAAACAAACAAATATGCATAGACACATGCAAGTATAGATGCACATATGCATGCACACATACACACAATCACATGCTTGCACACTCGGATGACATGCACACATGTATGCACAATCAGATGAACAAACATGCACATAGGTACACACACATGCACATACTCATATGCACATAGATGCACACACATGCACATATAAACAAAGATGCACACAAACAAATAAAAGCATCGATGTACACGCATGCACACATACATGTAAGCACAAGTACATGTATAAACTTGCACACATATTTGCATAGGCACACACCCATGTGCACATACACTCATAGACATGCACACACACAGGCACATGCACATTTACAAAGACATGCACATTCTTCCACACACATACACATATATGTGCATGCATACACAAACACATAGACATACATACATCCATACACACATGTGTGCTCAAGCACACACACACATGTATGTACAAGCACACACATACACACTCACCCACACAAAACCATACACACACACATGCATGCATATATACATAGACTCACAAATAGCCACACATGTCTGCATGCATATACACAGGCACACATTCACATGTACACACACATAAAAACATACACATGTACAAACTTTCACTTGCACACACATGCATGCACAGACACATGCACGGTAAACATACATGCACATACACACACATACAAATGTATATATATACACACACTCACACACACACATGTACACACACAAACAAAAAATAATACATGCACACAAACACAATCAAATATGCATGTACGCTTATGCATAAGCACTTACATATAGATTTGCATATGCCCACACACACACCTTCATGTGCACACCCCCACATGTAATCCCACACTTACACAAACATGCACAAGCACACACACACACACACACACACACACACACTTATGTACACAAATACAAAAGAATACACATACACACACGTGCATATGCACGTAAACATATATGCATGAACAATATACATACACACACAAATAGGAACACACACGATCGATAGACGTACGCCCAAACACATTAGTGTAAAAGACACAAATGCACATAGATGCATGCATGAATAGATGCACATTTACATACATGTGCATCCACACAAACACATGCATGTGCATATAAACATATAGACACACATACACACACACACATATATACATATTGACACAACCACACAAATATGCATGCATGCACATGAACTCAAGAGCATGCATCTAAATGCATAAAAACATACACACACGCACACACATTCATAAATACAATCACACAAATAATGGAGATGCACTCATTAACACATGCACACCAATACACACATGCATGCACACACAAACTCAAGCATATACACATGTAAGTACACATGCACAAATGCTCACAAAAATGCACACTTAAATAAAAATACACACACACATGCATATGCACACTATTGCACATGCACAAGCACACACACATGCACATGCAAAAGCACACACACACACACATAGAGGCTAACCAATATGCACACACACACACACACACGTGCACAACAATATCGACAAGCATGCACACCCACACATGCACAGAAAGAAAACACAAAAAATTACACATTCACATAGGTTAATTCATGCAAACACGAACACATGCACAAGCACTTGGATGCACACTTGCATGTGCAGACACCCACATACATATGCACACACCCACACACATATATCTATATGCACACAAACACACTCACACTTGACCACAAAGACACATATAGAAAAAGTGCACACATTCAAATGCTCACACAAACACATGTAGCCACACACATACACATAGACATGCACATGCATGCACTTGCTCATAGACACATATGTAGGCACACATACATATACACATACACACATGAATGCAGATATGTTCATATGCTTAGACACATGCATAAATGGACAAATACACTAATGAATGCACATGTACACATGCACACATGTGCAGGCACAAATACCTACATAAATATACCTGCACACATGCACACATAAAAAGTTGCCCAAACACACAAATTCTAATGTACATACACATGCACATAGACAAATGTGCACATGTACCTATGCACACACACATGGACACACACATACACATACACATGCATGCACACACATACACACACATGCGCACAGACTTACATAAACACCCACACATGTGCACGTTCACTCACGTGCATGTTCAAACTCATGCACATAAATACACAAAACTCATAGAAACACACACATACAAAGACATGTACGTGCACACATACACACATCTAAATGCAAGACAGCCAAACAAATATGCTTAGACATGCACAAAGACACGTACACACACTCTCACACACATGCACATACATGCAAACATGTGCATGCATAAACACACAAATTCTAATGTACATACACATGCACATAGACAAATGTGCACATGTACCTATGCACACATACACATGCATGCACACAAACTTACATAAACACCCACACATGTGCACGTTCACTCACGTCCATGTTCAAACTCATGCACATAAATACACACACTCATAGAAACACACACATACAAAGACATGTATGTGCACACATACACACATCTAAATGCAAGACAGCCAAACAAATATGCTTAGACATGCACAAAGACATGTACACACACTCTCACACACATGCACATACACACAAAAATGAACACATGCATTCATGCACACGTACACGTGTGCATGCTCACATTGTGAATGCACACATGCACATGCAAAATCACACATAGACACAGAGGAATGCACACAGACACAGAGGCATGCATAACCTTGCATGCATACACAAATGTAAACACACACACACACAATGTTGCACACACACATAATTGAATGCCCACATAAAAATGTGCATGCACATACAACATATACACACAAACTCACACACAAACATGCACATGCACTTGTAAGAACACATTCACATACATATACACGCACACACATATACACACACATGCACGTCGTCATGCACACATATACATACACACACACACATACTGGCATGCATGCATATACACACACATGCACACATACACACACACACATAAGTACTTGTGAACCTATGAACATAGACACATGCACAAAACTAAACACATGTACAAAGACACATGCACACACACACACACATGCATGCATACATATACACATGCAGACGCACACACACACTCACACAAACAAACACATACACAATCACAGACACACACACACACATTCACACACACGTGCATGTACACCAATAAACACATACATGCACAAGCACTAAAATGCTTGCATGCATAAACATATTTGTAGATAAACATGAAAACAAGTACTCACCTCCATAGACACACATAAACACACACACACATGCATGCACATAAGCACACGTGCACAGAGACAAAGACATACTCACACCTACAAGAACATGCACACTCACATGTGCACACCCACATGTGCACACAACCATATAGACAAACAAAAGCATGCATGCACACACATACATACTTGCATGCATGCATACACATGCTCTCACTCACACACACTCACACACAAAAAGATGCACATGCATACAGACAAACATACAAACATGTACATGCACACACCCACACACACACACACATAGGCATAGATGCAAACACTCTTAGACACACACATGCACCCACATGCATGCATAAACACACATATGTGCACGAACACATTGATGCACGTGCACATGCATGCTCACACACGTGCACACAAACACATAGATGTATACACACACACACACACACACACATTTGCATGCACACATTCATGCACACAACCATGCATAGATTTTACATATGCACATGCACACAGACACACATAGATACACACGTACCCACATACACATATGTCCATGCATACACACATACACACACACTTGCATACATGACACACACACACACCTATGCACTCAGCCACAAAAACACATGTGCATGCTTGCACACACATAAGTATGTGTTGCACACACATAGAGATGAAAAAATTTACACACAAATAAACACATACACATACACACACATCCATGCATGCTTGTGTGCACAAACATGGACATGCACATATATAAACATGCACACACCAATGTACACACTTACATAATGACACATACATGCACACATGAATTAATAGACACACTATCACACGCATACATACTATAAACATATCACACACTTGCACACACACGAACATTCATGCACACATGAATACACTAACACGCACACATACACATACACATACAGACAAACATATGCATAGGCAAACATGCATAGAAAATGCATGCACCCATTTACATGAATGTCTATACTTAAGCACACATGCATGCACTCACACAAATAGACAAGCACACAAACATACACATGCATACACACCCACACAAAAACACCCACACACACACACAAACATGAGCAAACCTACACACGTGTGGCATATACATGAATACATGCAAACACAAACACACACACAAACAAAAACATGCACACAAACATGAACAAGTAAATGTAAACACAAACACTTTCATGTTCACACACACTCACATCCATGCTCACGCACATACATGCAAACATACATACACACACACGAAGACAATAACACATGTACACACACACAACCACATACACTCATGCACACACACAAGCACACACATACACCGACACAAGCACACATGTGCACATGCACATATAATCAAATGCACGTAGAGGCACATGTGCGAGAACACACATACACACAAATGCATGCACACACCAATAGACTTGCACACACACAAACACACATACAAACATGCATACACAAGAACACACCCACCCATGCACACGCAAATAGATAGGCGCACACATACACATCCACACACACCCACAAAACACATTCACTACCACACACACCTATACACACATATACATAAACAAACAAGAACACAACTGTACAAATGCACACAGACAGACAAACAAGCACACATGCATGCACACACACTCAATCACATAAGCAAAAGAAAACGTGAATGCTTGCATGAACACATGCATGCACACACATATGTAGATAACCTACACATATACATGCACACATAAACATAATCAAGCATACATGAGCACACATATGATCACATGTAGGAATATGAATACACCCATGCACACACACACATGCCCACACACACAAACATGCATACACACATGCACACTCATATACAAACACACATGCAAGCATAAAGACACATGGAAACACTTGCCCATACACACACACATGCAAACCCACAAATGCACATGCACATGCAGACATACACACATACACACAATAATGCTCACACAAACACACAAACACACATACATACATACATGCTCACACACACAAGCACATAAACACATGCACATGTCCTTACATTCACACACTCACATATGCATGCTGATATGTGCACAGCCACAAAGAAACACACTTTTACACACATGTGCATGCACATGCACGTACACACAAATACACATGCACAAGAAAACAAGCACACACACACACATGCATGCACACATGCTCACACATGCATGCACACGTAGACATACATACACAAATGCATGAACCCATATGCACAAAAACATAAACATGTAGACACACACATATATACAAAATTACACAAATGCATACACAAACATGCATGCACACATACACACATATAGACACATAGAGACGAACACACATGCATATTGAAATATGCAAGTAAACACATAAACACACATGCACACAACATATGCATATAGACTTGCACATGCATAGATACACATACACACACGAGATACACATGCACATGGACACCCACGCACACACGTACATATGACTACGTGCATACAAGAACACTTGTGCATGCTCACACAGACCTACACCATGACCACTTATGCATGCACACGTCCCCACACACACACACATGCGCATGTATGCACACACACATGAGCATGTATGCACACACATATGCACACACTTACACACATATGCACACCACAAAAACATCCATACAAATAAACACATACTCGGACAACAGACACACAAACACACATATGCATGCACATACATACACACGCATGCACACATGCATACACAAGTGGACACACACACACACATGTTTACACGATTGTAAGCAAAAAACCACACACATTCACACACATGCATTCACAAACATTAGCACTCACTCATACACACATCTAAATGCACACACATGAACATGCACAAACACCATCACATTGACATAATCACACACATACACATGCATACACACATAGAATCGCATGCTTACACACATTCGTGTGCACATATGTAGGCACATGCATGCACTCACATGCACATAGATACATGCACATGAGCACGCACTCACATGGATGTACAACACATACACACATACACATAAAAGCCCATGCAAACACACACACATGCACAAAAGCATGCATGTGGATGAGTACATAGAGACACATACATACTCATGCACACATGCACAAATACACACACACACACACATACAAGCAAGTACATACACTCCCACCCACACATACACACATGCTCACACACATAGATGCAAACATAAACACATGCACATGTATGCATGCTCACATGCACACACACAAAAACTCCCATGCGCACACACATGCACAAATGTGCATAGACATACTCACACACAAACACACATGCACATGCATAGGTACACACACCTGCACACACACACACACCTAAACACACTAACACCCATGTACACACACACACATGAATAGGCACATACATACATACAAATAAAATAACACATACGAAAACACACCCACACACAGAAAAATGTATGCACACATGCACAAACACAGGCATGCATGGAAACCCAACTCATGCACACTCACACACAAACACACTTACATTTACACATGCACACACATGCACTCATACACACACATAAACACACACACCCACATGTCTACACACATGCCCACTCCCATATTCACGCTCACAAACATGCACACACTCACACACATGTATACACACATAAAAAGCACCCAAGCATATACATTTACACACACATGCACCCATGCATAAACAAACAAGTACATACACATACATTTGTCAACCCACATGCAAATGCAAATGCATATGCACTTGCTCAACAAAACACATGTATATGCACACTTATATACATATAAATGCACACACAAGCACTCACATGCACATACAAAGGCACACCCACATGCATGAACTCCCACACACATGCACACACACACGTACACATGCATAGCAATATAGACATGCACACACACATATGCGCACCTGCTCAGACACATGCATGCACCCACAAACATGCATACACACACTCACATGAATACACACGCACATATATGCTCTCACATATGCATAGATGAACAAACAAACACACATGCACACACTGACATGCTCACATGCATGCATGAACGCACATGCACACACTGAGATACTCACATACATGCATGAACACACATGCACAAAGATGATGCACACACACATACTCACATGTGCATGAATGCACACATGCACAAGCACACAAATGCAGGAATATATGCATGTACACATATACATTAACACAAACAAACATGCACACACACACACACACATAAATAGACACTAATATACCTGTGGATACCAACACACATAAGTATACACATGTGCACATGCAAACACATATGCAAGCAAACAAGTACATACAGATGCACACACACATGAGTGCACACACATGTGTACACCTATGCACACACCCACCCACACTATCCTACACACACACATGCACCCAAAGACACACAGCCACATGTACACACACTCATGCACACACAATCATACACATCGACACCAATGCACGTAAACATACATGCATTGGCACAAATACGCACAAATACACATGTACATGCACAAATGTAAGCATGCACACAAACACACACACACATATGAACACACAGACACACATTCAAACATGTAAGAATAATGCATGCACACACCAACATGCACATGCACACAAAGACATGCACACACAAGCATACACATAAGAATGCACAAATGCACACATAATACAAGCACACAAGCATACACATGCATGCACTCATATGCACATAAACTCATGCACACATTCCACACACGCATACACACAAGTACATACATACACATGTCTATACACACACATATATAAACATATGTATGCATATGCACACATATGAAGATACGTATGCACACAAACATGCATGTCCCCTCCCACAAGCATGCATGTACACTAGCACATTCATATGCACACATACATACACACATGCAAATGCACATATTCACACACCTATGCATACACTAATGTACACACACACACAAGCATACACATGCGCAAGCACACACACATGCATAGATGTAAACACACATGCACAATCAAAACATACATAGGCACACTTACACAAACACACACACATAGAAAATTGTGTGCTTATGCACACTAATAGAAATACATACACACAAACACCGATACACATGCACAAATACAAACATACACATGAACACCAACACAAAAACTCTAACACACATGTGTGTCTACACACACACTCTCACATACCCACACACATGCACACATACACATGCATGTAGTGACACAAACATATGTACACACATCCATGCACACAGTAACATAAACACACATACACACACATACATGTCTAGACACACGCATGCATGCAAAAATGCACTAACTCATATGCAAATATGCATACATTCACACGTGATGACATGTACAAGTGCATGCCCCCAAATACTCAAATACGCACACACTCACACTGACACAATCTCCAACTTCATAGACTGAAACACATGAATGCATGGACAAGCACATGCACTTACACACACAGGTGTGAGTTCATGCACACATACACATGCACAAGAAAATGTGCACACATGCACCCAAAAACATATGCATGCACACACACACACACACACACACTTACCCTTACACGACCTCTTCACCCACCACACATGCACATATAAGTAGACACACACACGAACACACATGGGTGCGCACAACCATTCACACACACTCACAAAAACATGTAACCACACACAAGCACACACATGCACCCACACACGCAAAATGACATGCATATATACAAATCGACACATATATGTAGGCATGAACATGATCAAGCACACACACACATTCATACACAAACACATAGACATAGACACACACATTCATACACATTCACACATGTGCACACACACACACATATCCTGACACGCACATATGCACATAATCATGCATGTACACACACATGTAGAAACACACATATGTAATCATGCACACCAAAGCACATGTACACATAGACACATGCATACACATGCAAGTATGCAAGCAAAAACAATTTCATGCATCCACACACCCATATGCTGTGCATAGGCCCAAATGCACACACTCAAAAACATGCATGCATGCACACATGTACACACCCATGTCCACTCATGCACACACTCACACATACACACTCAAACACACATGCACATGCATACACACACACACAGACATACATAAACATGCACACACCCATGAATGCATACACACACACATCTACATGCACACACTCACACTCATCCACACACACATGCACACATATGCATGCACACATACAAACACATGCATAGGCATGCATAGTACACAATCACACACAAAACATACGCCCATACAAACATGCACACATGCACATATTCATATACATAAGCATGCACACATAGACATGCACACGTACTCACCAACATAAATGCTCACATACATGGATGAATACATAGGTGCATGTGCTCACACACTTGCACAAACATAGATGCATGCATGCACACATACACACACACACACACACAAACACAAAGATGTATTCACACACACACACATGTACACACAAGCACATATGCACATACACAGAGATATGCACGTAAACGAACATCACACATGTAGACATAGATACATGCACATGCACACATGGATGCACACATAGGCACACATATAAGTGCACAAATGCATGTAGATAAATGCATGCATGCACCCACATGCATAACCACAAAAAAAGAGAACACACACACATGCACACATGCATGCACACACTCATGTGCACATAAACACCTGCACAAATGCATACATGCACACACACTCACCCATACATGTGCGTCATCACATGGACACACTCATGCACATGCTCACACACAGATATGCACACATATATGCATGTCCATGTGCACAATAGCACACACACAAATGGACACACATTTATTGACTCATGCTAAAAACAACACACATATGCACACCTTGATGAACATTCAGATTCACATGCAAGTATGTACACACACACACATAACAAGCACATGTATGCATGCACATACACTCATACATATGCATACATACAAAATCACAAACAAACAAAAATGAACATACATGCATACACACGCACATGCACGCACACATGCATGTACACACACACACAATTACACACACACACAAACACATGAACACATACACACACACAAAGACACACACGTTCCCACACACAAACATATGCACACAGGCATACATGCACACATACATGCACTCATATTCACATAAACTCATACACACACAAAGACATATCTGCACACTTGCAAGAGCAAACAAACACGCACAAATGCATGTATTTGCAAACATGTGCATTTGCACAAACACTCGTAGACACATATGCACACCACACACATATGCATAGACACATATGATGACACATACATGCACTCTCACATACACATGCAAACACAAGTGTACATACACACATAAGTATGAAAACATAAGCACACACGCACACACACATGTTAATATATGATTATAAACATGCACACACATGCATGCATGCATAAACATAATCATACATATGCATTTGCACACATGCACACATACATGCACAAACATGCATGAGCACACACACTTGCACACACATAAAAATACAATCACGCACACACAAACACCCACTTACACACAAATGCATAAATGCCCACCCACATACACATGCATAAACACTGACAAATATGTATGCATGTCCACATTTACAAACATTCACATAGACCTATGCACACACTCTGACACAGACTCGCATGACTATGCATAGATGCACATGCAAGGGCAAACACACACATACATGAACACACATGCAAGAACACAACCATAAAGACACACACACTCATACACCTACACACACACACACGTGCACACACACATGTACACACATACACATACTCACACCAACAATCATGCATACGCAATGCATGCATACATACATAGGCTCATGCATGGACAAACACAAGCATGCACACACAAACACACATAGGAATATACACGCAAAAATACACAATCACACTTGCACATGCACACACATGTATACACATGCGCACACACAAGCATATGCACAAGCACATGCCCTCACATGTGCATCGATGCAAATGCACACGCATTGAAGTACAACTCACAAGCACCACACACACATGTGCTTATGCAACACATGCATGCATACATGCACACACATAACCACATATAGTCGCACACTCATGCATGAGTGCACGTAGACACACACATAGACAAGCACCCATGCAGACAAAAGCACACACAGACAAACATAGACATATATGCATGCACACACACCCTCACACACATAACCACTCTCAAGCAGATACCAAACACATGCATTCGGACACACATGCATGCAAAAAGACACACACTAACATGCAAATACGAATACACACAAACACTTAAATCACAAACGAAAAAACATGCACGCAAATAGACGTGCACAATTGCACCTCCACACATGAACGCATGCAGATCCACACACACTCGCACAACCCACATGCATACACATTCATGCACAAACATAACCATTCACATGCACACACATGCAAAGGAACACACACTCACTCATGTGCATGCACGAACACCTGCTCATAGGCACAGGTGTGTGTGTGTGTGAACACTTGCAAACACACATGCTTATACATACACGTAGGTATATACATGTTGACACACATATACACACACATATAATAACACTCACACAAATACACATAGATGCACACCCACAAATATGTATAGACATGCACATACATGTATAGGTAGCACACACACACACATGAATATACTCATGCTTACACATAAACACATACACAAGCACACACATGCAGACACACATGCAAATATGTACACACGTACACCCACAAACCAACATTCACACACATAAGCACAAGCATCCTTACACACTCATCTGGAATGCTCACATGCATGTACCCACACAAGAACATATGAGTACATAGGTACACATAGACACAAGCATACACATGCACCCCCATTCATAGAAAAGACATGTATGTACACGTAAACATGTAACAATGCACTCGCACACATGCACATGTAAATCCACAAACATGCACATGAACATACATGCATAAGTACACACACATACATGCACATGCTCACAAATAAGCATGCACATGCATAGATTCATAAACATGCACATATAAGAACACACACATTTATAATGACATACACATACATGCACACGCACATGAACATGTGTGAACCCACATATGTAGACACATGCATACACATATATACACATGTAAAAGTATGCACACATCCACACACATATGCACACACATGCACAAATGCTTACATAAACACACATTTGCAAACAAATACACATGCCTGCACACTTGAACACACATACAAAAATTTGATCATGCATGCTCACAAACACAGTTGCACATGCAGAGATAGATGCACAAAAAAAACCATATGCATACACACATATACAGATGCATGCACATGCACATGCACGCACAAACATATAAAAACATGCACAAACACACACACATAGATGCACATGCACATACACAAGCACATACATGTGCACGTATGCACACACATATGTACTCACACATGCACATAGACATGCGCACACCTACATACCCACATACACTCATGCAGACATGCACACACAAACACACACACACACATGCAAATGCACTTGCACTAGCACACACAAATGCACACAAATATGCATAAACATCAACACACATGAATGCACCCTTTCATACACACACCCAACCAAATGAACATTGGCACTTACACATGCACACAAGCACACAAACACACATGTGCATGCACACACATAGATACACACGTGTGCAAATGGATACACATATGCATATGCATGTGCATAAACACACATGCACATGCACACACATATAGATACACACACGTGCACACACACACACATGCTTGCACATGAATGCACATGCACACAACCATAAAGACATAAAAGGACACACAAATGTATACATACATGCAAACACACTTACACACACATGCATGTGAACACATATGCACACACACACATGTCCTTATACAAACACATACATATGTGGGCATGCCTATACATAAACATGGATACACACATATATACACACAGTCACATGTTTGTGCACACATATAGACACACATAGGCCCACATGCACACAAACACACACACACACACACACATATACACATGCACACACACACACACATACACCTACATGCACACAAACATACATACAAGGGTGCACATGGGCATGTCTACACCCATACACACATGCACTTATATACACACTCATAATCACATAAGCACACACACATTCAAATAGGCACCCATTCACATATAGACATGTACACATACACACATGCATGCATGAACACACACATAGATGCACACGTACAAACACACACACACACATACATACACATACATTGATACACATGTGCATGCACGCACACACATGCCTAGGCACATGAACAATTGGACAAACACATGCATTCACACATGTCCACATGTACAAAAAAACATACACACATGCACACATAGTCACACATACATTTACACTCAAACACATAAGTGCATGCACACACATACACTCAAACACAAACATGCATGCACACACACATTCATGTATTCTCTTAGACACAAACACATGCACACAAATACACACACAAACACATGTTCACAAGCACATGCACAAAGACACATGCCCACAGACAAATGCACACATAGATTCGAACACAAATGCATATTCATGAACACACATATGGATACCCACATGCAAGCATGCCCATAGACACACACACATGCATATGCATACACAAAGACACACACATGCACACCCAAATGCATACACATTTGCAGACACACATGCACATGTGTGTACATAAACAAAAGCACACACACACATGCACACAAATGCACATTCAATTGCATGCACATACACATGCACATGCACACATATGCACATAAACACACTCATACCAAAAAACACGTGCACCTACACACACATAAATACACAAGCACCATTGCACTCACCACTCACACATGTGTGAGCATGCACACACTCATGCACCCATACACATACACATACACATGCATAATCTCAAACACATAAAAAATCAAAGCACATACCCATACACACACACGCACCCAGACATACACATGTACACACATGTATGCACACACACAAACAAACTCACACACACACACATAAATATTGACATGCACACACACACATGTACATCCATATGCATACACATGCACACACACACATGCATAAGAAAGCACACGCACCCACACACACTCACTCCAACATCGACACACACATAAATGCACACACGTACACAGGCACACATGCACACACACACATGCACATGCACAAAAATATCTACACACATAGACAAACAAAACACACACAGAAACAGGCATAAGTATACACACGCACACATAAACATATGGTTACATGCATGCACACACACATACATGCAAACATGCATTATACACATGTAGACATTCAAATTCACACAGACGTAGACACTCATACACATGCACAGACAAGCACACAGGCATATGTAGTCAACAATACACTTGTACACACATGCGTGTAGCACGCACACATCCACAAACACACACACATATATATGCACAAACACACACACACAAACACATGCATGTGGATGCACATATACATTCACATACATTTATGTGCAACCATGCTCATGCATGCCCACAAACACAAATACATTCAATCACACCACAAACATGCACATGTACAGACACAAGCACACATATGCAAACACAAAAGCTACACCCAAATGTATGCACACATGCACCCACATAACACACACATGCACATGTACATGCACACACACAAAATCACACAGACACAAACAAAAGCACACCAATGCACACACACAAAAACACATGTGTATGCACATGTACACATGTATAAGCATGGATATATGCACACACATGTAGATGCGCACACACACACACACTCACACACACACACAAAATAGCACACACAAGAATTCCTATGCTCTCGTACACACGCATATGCACACACATATAGGCATGCACACAAGTGAATATTTTCTTGTAGAAATGCTTACACGCACTAACATGAAAACAAATGCATGCATACATATGCTTAAACACACACATGCAGGCATGTATATGCGCACACATGCACACGCATATACACACACAAATATGCACAAGTATACACATGCAAACACAAAGGAACACACACATGTGCATACATATTCACACATATACACACACCTATACACGTGCACATAAGTTCATGCACATTAACACACGTGCACAATCACCCACACTTAAAAAATAATAATGAACACACATACATATGCTCAAGCACAAACACACAGACACAAGCACTTGCATGTACAAACACAATAATGAACACACACAAACACATCCACACCCACAAACACATACCCACTTCTACATATTCATGCACACATGGGCGCATGTGCGCACAAAAATGCAAACACACAAAAATGTAGACACACATGCACACACACATGCACAAACATACGCACACGTGCTCTCACACAAACACACGTACAGATACATATGCACATGTGCACATGCACACACACATGCTTATGCCACATATACACATGCATGAACACACACATACTGACACACATGTGCACCCATGTACACATAGATTTGCACATATACACCATAGACACGCACAAAACTACACACACAAGAACACTCACACACACATATGAGTACACATGCATGCACATAGAAAGACACACACATACATGCACATATGCATAAGCATTTGCACACACACATGCACTTCTGCACATATCCATGCACATAAACCTATAGACACGTGCATGCAACCCCACGCATATACAAGCCTATACACAAATTTATGCACACATACATACACCTACACATATACACCAACAACAATACCCACACACACATGCTCATGCACACACACGCATGCACATGTACACACACATCCACGCACACATTCTTACATATATATACAAAGAAAAAGATAGACACACATGCACAGGTACACTCACCTGCACACATGCACATGCACATGCAAACACACACACAAAAACATAGACACACATATGCACACACACACACACCCACACATGCACACTACCACACATATGCAAACGGGTGTGCATGATTGCTCATACACATGAACATAAAGCATGCACGTACACATGCACATATCCACACACATGCACACTACCACACATATGCACACTGGCATGCATGATCATTCGTACACATGAACATTAGCATGTAGGTACATACACACATCTACACAGATAGACACACACACACAAGCATGCATGTGCATGTACATACACACACACACATAAATGCACACACACATATGCTAATGCGCACTCCTACTCACATCAATACCTATACCACTTAAGCATTCATGCACACACATACATACACATGCACACATATGCATGCTAACATACACATGCACACATATGCATGCTAACATACACATATACACCTACACATACATACATGCCCAAAAATGCGTACATGCACATATACAATCACACTCACTTACACAAAGAAACCAATCCACATACCCGTGTGTGCACATGCTGCACATGCCTACATGCATAACTCATGCCCTTATGTCCACAAGAGCAGACATACACATGTAGAGACAAGCTTGTGCATAGTAACACACTCACACACATGCACATGCATACATGAACATACACAAAAAAACATGCATGCACACACATGGACAAACACTAGAACACAAGCACACATGCACACACACACACATCTGCATAAACACAATCATGCATAAATACTGGCACATGCACACACACATGTGCACATGCACACCGACAACACACACATACACCAGTACATACACTTAACCACACACACATGCCGATAAACACACACATGTACACACAAACACATGCACATAGACAAGAATATATACAAGCACACACTATCACACACATAAACAAACACATGAACACATACTCAAACTCACACACACAAGCATGCATACATACAATCGCATACATAGAAGTAGGCACATGCACACACACATGCATGCACATGTACACATGCATATACATGCACGTACAAAACACACACACATAATGCACAAGAGCACAAGAACAAATACACACACACACAAATGCATGCATGGATGCAGGAATGCATAAACTCACTCATATGCACACACACATAAATATAAACATGCACACAGACTTGCTCACACACACACATAGACGTACACATAATAAAATTAACACATGCATACACATAAACACACACATGCACACACACACACACACATGTATAGGCACACATACATGAACACACATGCACACCTATATGTACACATAGATAGACACACAATCATAAACACAACCTTGCATGTACAAACACACACACACACACACGTGGATAATTACACACATGCACATAGGCACAAACACAAACAAACATACACACACACACACACACTTTCTTTCATATTGAACACCCATACACACCCACCACACATGTGCATGCTTTGACACACACACGTACACATGTACACACACACATTAACACACTTGCTCACATAAATGCACACATACATGCACATATTCATACACACACAAACATGCACTCAAGCACACATGCACACACACATGCACATGCATAGGTACACTAATAAACATGCACGTGTACGCACACCCATAACCACATATGCACACACACATGCATACATGGACACATGTACAAATGCACACATGTACACACATGCACACATACACACACACACACACATATACAGACGCATGTCCATGCACACACATAGACAAACATGTTTGCACACACACACATGCACACCAAAACATACACATGCACACATGTGCACAAGCACACAACCATGCACACACACATGTATTCATAGTTAGACACACATGCAAACACATGCACATGAACACTCACTCACACATACACATAGTCATACAAAGAGATGTATGGATGCAGACATGTGATCATATGCACACACACTTGCATAAACACACCACCATGCACTCACACTCATGCATGCACGTGCATTCATGCACAAACACACATAGAGAAATTCACACACACACACACACATGCATATTGATACGTACACAAACCCACATACTCTCACACTCACAACATGCACTTATGTCGACACACACAAGCATGCATATTGTGCAGACACACAAGCTTGCGAATAGCCACACATACACAGATGCACACATGTGCACACACATAAACACAAACATGCATACACACACATGTGCACACACACACACATGTGTGTGTGCATATACATACAAACACATGCACACGCACAAGCCCACTCACCTATGCTTACCACACACATGCACAACTACATGGATGCACACAAGATTGTATGTATATAGCTACACACACAGAAGCACAAGCACAGACACATGCATTCAAATACATCCACACATAGGCATGCATATGTATGCACACATGGATGTAGATAAGCACACATGCACACACATGCAAACAAACACATAGACAAACATGATGGGCACATGCATACTTACACGCACAGATACATCGATATACAAACATGCACCAACACTCGCACACACAAAGAGATACACACATAAGCACACACATGAACAAACATATACACTCACTTGCAAATGTATGCACACATGCACATAACACAAGCACACTCTTGCACACACACACACACACACATGTGCACACATATAGACATAAGCACAAGCATGCACACACACTCTCTTAGATATTCATAAGAAAATACACATACACACACAAACACACCCACACACACATACAAACTCACACATGGGCTTGTGAACACAGGTGCATTCACACACACACACACATGGACATGAGTACAAACACACACACAAATACAAATACACAAATACACACACATACACTTGAACACACTAAATCACTACACATACATGCACTCATACATGGCCACACCCATGCTCATATGCAAACACACATGCACATTCACACATCAACATATGCGTGCACACACACACACATACACACTTGAACGAACAAGCACTCACACACACAAACAAACCCACACACATTCACAGCCATGAACACACAAAAATAGAGCACACACACACACATGTACACACACATGCACACAATCAAATACATGCATACATACACACCCAACACATATGTGCTCACCCACCCATTAACATGCACATAGACATAAACACAAATACAATGACCAACACATGAACTCTCACACATGTACACTCATACACACACATGCACACAAACACACACACACACACACGTACATGCTTATGTGTACACACACAAACATGCACTTATGCACACTCATACACTCACACATACAAACACTTGATCAACCTACACACATATACTCATGTACTCACAAACACATACAAATAAACATACATGCACATACTCTTGCACACACACGCACACACACATCTATAAGTGCACTCCCTTACCTTCACACACACAAACACACTCACAAACTCATATGCACAGACACACACACACTTACATACATGCACATGCACCAATGCAAAAGCATGCTAACACACACATAGAGGAACAAAATTACACATGCATAGCAATGGACGCATAGACATGTGCACACAAGCATGCACAAGTAGACATGTAAACAAAAACATAACCATACTTGAACAAATGCACACACATTTGCACACACACACATGCACACATCCACTCACACATGTATACACATGTGCACAAAGGCACACACAATGATACACATGCATATGCATGCATATACATATGCATAGAAACACACATACACATACCCACGTACAAACACAAGGACATAAACACGAACACACACATGCACATGCATGCACACAACCATGCACATAGAGACACATGCACACTTGAACACATAAACGCATGCACAAATACCCACATACACACATGTGCATGTGTACACACACACAAAAGTACACACTCTGATGCACTTACCCATAGATATGTGCATGCGTGCACATAGATACGTGTGTGCATGAACACACACACAAAGATGTAAAAATACACACAAACATACACACACACACACACCAACAAACACATTCTCACAAGCACACTCACACATGTGCACACAAGCTTGTATGCACAAACATACACATGCACACACACATGACATGCATGCATGCATAAACATGCACACACCCATGTACACACATGGACATACATATGCATAATGACACATGTACACATGAATTGATAGACACACTATCACACACACACAAAGGAACATGCACGCACAAGTATAATAACACGCAAGTAGTTATGTAAACATACAATCACACACAAGTATTCACACACACACATGCACACATACACATGGACACATGCATTGACACATAGACCCACAAACATGAATACTACACATTTGTCACACACTTGCACACACACACACACCCATGCATGCACACACATAAACATTCATGCATGCCGACACAAACACACAAGCACACACATGCATATGCACACACATACACACACACACATGCTTCAGTAAACATGCACACCCACACACACACATGCATGCACCTATGTACTTTAATGCCTGCACTTAAGAACACATGCATGCACATACAAATAGACATGTACAAATAGATATAGACCAACACACCCCATACACACACACACAAACATGCACATAGGTGCACACACACATGTACACACATGCATACATATAGGTACACAATAACACACACAAGCAAATAAACAAAAACATACACACAAATGCAAATAAGTACAATGTAAACACATGCACTTACAAACACTCACACATGCACACACAATTACATTCATGATCATGCACACACTTGCAAACATGCATAGACACACATGAAGACAATAACACAGGTACACACAAACGACCATGCACACTAATGAACACACACAAGCGCACACATACATGAACATATGCACAGATGTGTAGATGCATATACATGCAAATGCACATAGTGGCACATGTCTATATATACACACACACACAACTACACACACATGCATGCATGCATACACACTCCTACACACTTGCAAACACAATTATGCATATATAAATATGTATACACATGCAACACACCCACCCATGCAAACATACAAATACACATGCACACTTGTACATGCACATGCAGGAAAACTCATACATGCATGTGCATCCATGCATAGACATGCATAAAAACATATGTACATGGACTCATATAAACACCCAAACATAATTGCACAAACACTCACACAAAAATAGAGATATAGACACATGTGCACATAGACACACACACATGCACACACACATACAAAAACACATGCATATAGACATACACACACACACACACGAGCAAACACACACTGGTGCAAACACACTTAATACACACATGTTTGCATGCACAAACACATGCATACACCCCACATGAGTTGCATACCCAAAAATGCACCCATAGAAATGCAAAATGAATGTATACATGCACAACACTCCCACACACACACACACACACATAAACACACATACATTTGCATGCACATAGGCAGAAACACACATGGTTTAACATAAGTTGACACAAGTACACACTCACATAGAGACATACACACACTTGCACACATGAACATACTCACACACATGCATGCACACACACACACAAATACACACAACTACACATGTAGGAACAAGCACACACTCATAAGCAAACATACACACATGCATGCATACACACATGTGCACACACACACATTCACACATGCTTGCATGTTCACATAGATATACACATGCACACACAAAAAACACATGCACAAATAAAAAAACACATGCACACACACACACGTATGTACAAGAACATGCACTTGCATCCACACACACAGCAAGCACATATGCACCACCCATAAATGCAAATAGACACACATGCACATGCACACAAGGACATATGCAAGCAAAAGCACAAACTCACACAAACAAATGCAAGCACACATATGTATGCATTTTTATACACATGCCCATGTACACAAAAACATGCACTCACACACACATATACAAACACACACACACACACACACAGAAGCACACACGTGCACAATACAAATACACATGCACTCATTTGCAGACAAACACGCAAACACACATACAAAAACAAATGTACACACATATGCAAACACATGCACATGTGCTAGTAGGCACACATGCCCATATAAGTGCATTCACATATGCACACATATATGCACACACATGCACACACACATGGAAACAAGCATCCCAGTCATAATTATAGGCACATACACATAAGCAAAACTACATGCATAGAGACATTAGTGCATACATGCATAATCACATACATGTACTTGCACCAGCACACATGGACACACACATACGCACCACTACACACACATGTGTCTACATGTACACACACATGCACATGTATAGACATGCACTCACACACATATTCACAAATGCAAACATAAACATACATTAACACCCTCACACACCCACAACATGAACACACACATACACTAACACACAATCACACTCATACACACACATATATGGGTGCACCCATGCACACACACACATAAGCATGTACTCACACACCTATAGACACTTTGAGATATGCACAAACACATGCACACACAAACACAAACCTGCACAAATGCACACACACATATACACATGCATATAAGCACACACACATGCATGTATACAAACACACATGCACACATACACAAATACATGCACACAACTTTGCACACACATGCATATACACAAATACATGCACCAACACACACACACACACACACATAAGTACACACAAATGCACACAAACACATTCATACACACATGCAAACATACATAGACACAAGCAAATTCACATGCACACAACCAAACACATGTAGAATACACAAATATGTACACACCTGTGCATGCATAGAGATACACACATAAGCACACACACATGCAAGCATGCATGCATATGTACACACACATGCACACATATTTAAGCATGCACACACACACATGTACACACACATACACATACACACAAACACACTCACTCACTTAGTCACATAATTATGCACCACCCAAACACACACACCTACACACATACATCCATGAAGACACATGCATATGATTGCATGCACACATGTACTCGTGCATGCAACCACACACACACACACAAGCACACATACACACATGCACACACACACACGTATAAAAATCCACATACGCACAACTAGACATACATGCACCCACACACACATGCACATGCACACATGCATGCACACATATGTACATGCACACATGAAGAGGCACACAAACATACACACATATGCACACACCCACAAACACATAAATTATGTCGACATGCATGCACATGGATAGATGTAAACACAAATGCACATACATATGCAAACACATGCACATCTAAACTCTCACATGCATCCATATGCACACACATGAATGCATAAACATGAAAACACATGCATGCACATGCACACATGCTAAATGATAAACATCCATAGAAATAAACACACACATGCACACTCATGCACACACATGAATGCATGCACACATATGTGCATCTACACTTGCAAGCATGTTAATGCATACACAAATGCTTATACATGCACAAAAGAGCACACACATGCACTCATACACACCTCACACACACAAACACACACATGCACACACACACATGCATGCATGCACCTACACACAAAGACATGCATGCGCAAACACACAAATATAATCATGTATACACACATCAACACATGCACACACACACAAACATATGTAGATAGGCACACAAGCATATGCAGAAAGATATTAGCATGCATGTGCATGCACACAATCAGTCACAAGCATATGCATATCACACTTACAAGCAGACATACATATGCACATGCACACATAAATACACAGGCACATGTGCAAACCCACACATGTATGCACAGGCACACACATGCACAAATACAAGCACATACAAACACAAGTAAACACACACACACACACACATGCAGATGTGCATGTACCCACACATACACATGCATGTACATACACACTCACATGTTCACATATGCACACACATATGTACCCACACACACACACACACATAAGTAGAACACAACACACACGAAAATACAAACTCACATACACACATGTGCATGCATACACACACTACATATATACACACAAGCATATGCACACAAACATGCATATGTGAACACAAATAGACCCAAATACACCCACATGTACTAATTCACACATACACGTTTGCATCCACATATGCACACAAATGCACACACACAAATGTATGCATGAGTGCGTGCATACACACACACACACATCAACACAACCTTTTGTCCCACACACACATATAGGCACACATGGAAGTAAGTGCACACACAAAAGTTCACACACATGCATATGCACGATCACATATACACCCGAGGACACACACACACATGCATGCACACACACAAGAAAATGCATATACACAACACACGTATGCACACACACACACACACACATGCACATACACAATAGTAGGCACACACATATGCACACACAAGCACACAAACACACATGAGCATGTACACTTGTACACTTGTACACATGTACACACAAAGGAAGACACACTCATGCATGCTCCCACACACAACATATGTACCTATGTGCACACACACACCCACACGCATGTTCATATGCACACACACACACAAACAAACACACACACATGTGTGCATGCATAGTCACATATATGCACACACACAATCATACACCACCAAGAGACCTAACTATTCATACACACACACAAACACACACTCATACATGCATGCACACGTGCCCACACAAGAAGAAACACACACATGCACACATGTACATCACAAATATAAACACTCATGTACACACACACATGTGCATGTGTACACATGAACATGTGTGCACATGCACAAGTAGACATGCACATAAGCACAAAAGCACAAAAGCACAAAAGCATGCACAACATGTCATCCACTTATGTAGGCATATTCACACTCACAAATGCACACACAAATGCATACACACAAACACACACGTATGCACAACATACACACATATGTACATAAAGATGTGACTGCAAAATCACACACATGCACACACTCACACACATATAGACACACATGTACACACTCGAATGCACATGTGCACACACATGAGCACAAGCACATGCACTCACTCACATGCACAAATAGGTTTAGACATACATGTGCACACATAGGTGCACACACATGCTCGCACACACACATACGCACACATTCATATGCACTTGCACAAACATACTTGTGCAAGTACACACAAACACAAAGACAAACATGTGCATGCACTCACAAAACACATATGTGCACACATCCACATGAAAACGTACGTGCACGTACATAGATACACACATGCATGTATGTACACACCCACATGTATGCATGCACACACACAACCCCACACACCTACACACATGAACACATGCACACACACATAAATTCATGCATCTCAGTACAAACACATCGAAGTACACATGTACACATGCATGCAAACACATTCACACACTCTCATGCACACATGTAAAAGTACACACACATGCACATAAGCTTGCATACCCACACTCATGCTCCACACATAAACATACTAACACAAATAACTACAAACATGAATACTCGCACACACATGCACACACATGCACCAATACACATACACAAATGTGCATGCATATGTACTAACACATCTACACACACTCTTACCTATGCATGCACACACACATATATGCACACACATAAACAAAACCACAAACACAAGAACACAACACACATGCACTCGTACAGTTGCAGCCTTGCACAAGCACACATGCACACACACACACACACACACTCGTGCACATGCACATGCACACAAGCATATACACAATGATGCACACACATGCATACACATACATGCACCCACATGCATGCACATATCGACACATGTGCATACACAACCACATGTATGTACACATGCCCATAAGCACACACGTAAACATGCATACACACACACATGGTCTTATACAAACACATGCACATACAGACGTATGCTTATGAACACACACACTCATGCACATGTAAGTAGCTACACATGAATACACTCAAATACATATGCAAAAGCACACTAACATGCACAAATATAGGCACATGCACTCGCACACACATACATGCACACACATAGAAAAGCATAAACATGCACACATACACACATGCACACATGCACACATGCACATATACACTGATGCATATTCATGCACACACATACATAAGAACAAGTAGAAACACACTCAAATGCATACACATGCACATGCATGTACACATACATGCACCTAAATGTATGCACACATGAATGCATAGGCATACACAGATGAACATGTAGACACACACACATAAGCATACACACATGCACATACTCACATTCATGCACATGTACAAGGACACACATACACACATGCATGCACATGAATACTTACACACACATGCATAAGCACATGCACATATGCACCCACACATGCACATAAGCACACACACACACACTTACAGACACATGCATATGCACCCACAGACACACACACACACATGCACTCATATGCACACCAACTCACACATGCACATGTCCATGCAAAGACTGACACACATATGCACACATATGCAGACAACCACATGCATACAAACATATACACATGCACCGATAGAAATGTACACAGACGGATGCACGCATGCATGCCTACACAGACACTTGTGTGCACATGCTCACACACATGCACACAAACTCATAAATACACACATGAGCACACAAGAGGTTGCACACAACAAAAAACATAAGAACACACATATGCAAACACATGCTTGCACACATGCTCACACATGCATATGCACACATGTCTAATCATAGACATGCACATTCACACATGTACACACACATATATGCACTACCACAAGTACACACGCACACACACACACATATAAAAATGCACATGTGCACTTGTACAAAAAGGTGCATAGATACACACATGCATGCATGTTCATATAGACTCATGCACACATTTACACACATTTACAAACATTCTCACATGCATCAACCTGTGCACAAACATGCATGTACATATACACATCCATAAACTCATACATACATACAAATATGCAAATACACATGTAAACAGACATGCACATGCATGAAGACATACACGCACACAGACGTACACATATGCATGTGCACAGTCACACACACACATGCACATACACACTCGCACAAACAAACATATGCACACTCACACACGCGGCAAAGCACATACACGTATGTGTGCACAGACACATGCATGCACATGCATACACAAATACATGCATAGCCACATGAACATATGCTTATGCATGACACACACATACACACACACATGCTTACACACTTAGACATGCACACACACAAACACATGTATGTATACAAGCTCATAAGTACACACACATGAACAAGTGCACAAGCACACACACACACATGCATATACACAGAAATGCAAGTACGAATATTTGCATACAAGTGAATGCATATAGACACATGGTCACACATTCATACACTTGCAAAATGTACACACATGCATACACACAAAGGTACACTCACTTGCACACACTGACATACACGTGTACACATAGACACATATGTATAACATGCTCACACACCCACACATGCACACATGTGCATGGATATTCATACACAGACACACAAACTCACACGTGCATATAGGTATATGTGCATAAACACACACCCATAATGCCCTACACACATTCAAATACCCACGTAAACACAAACACACACCAGCATCGATGCGCATGTGTACTTGCACACAAACAAACGCATGTACATGCATAGGCACCACAAGTACAGATGCACATATACATGCACACACACACACCAAGATGCACACACATAATAACATACTTGTACACTTGGATGACATGCACACACACATGCACAATCATATGAACATATGTGCACACAAGTATGCATACATGCACATACTCATATGCACACACATGCACACACACGCACACATAAACAATGATGCATGCATACAAACAAAAGCATCAATGCACACACATGCACACACACATGTAAGCAAAAGTACATGCATAAAAATTCACACACATTTGCATAGGCACACACTCATGTGCACATAAACTCACAGACATGCACACACACACACATACACACACACAAATGTACAAAGACATGCACATGCTTGCACACATATACACAAGCACAAACATGCATACACACATACACACTTGCATGCACAAGCACACACACATACACATGTGTGTGCAAAAAGACACACATGCACACTCACCCACCCAAAACCATACACACACACATTCACATACACACACATATATGTGCATGCATATACACACAAACACCAACACGTGTATGCATGCACACACACAAGCACATGTATACACACATAAAAACATACACATGCACAAACAAGCACTTGCACACACACATGCATACACGCACACACATACACATGCACGGTAGACATACATGTACGCACACACACATGTATATATATACACACACTCACACAAACACATGCAAACACACATAAAAAATAATACAAGTGCACAAACACAATCAAACATGCCAACACAAATATGCACTTGCTCATGCATAATTATTTATGTATGCCCATACACACACACATGCATGTGCACACCCCCACATACAATCCCACACCCACACAAACATGATCATGCACACACACACAGACTTATGCACATGCCTAAAAACACACTCACACACATGTGCACATGTATATAAACATATATGCATGTACATATACATACACACACAAATACGCATGTAGGAACACACACACAAATGTATAGAAGCACACCCAAACACATTAGTGCAAATCGCACAAATGAACACACACGCGTGCAAGCATAGATGCACATTCTTACACTCACATATGTGCACAAATAAATACACACACTCACGCACGTAAACACACTTGTACATATGAACATACTCATACAGACATGCACAACACATACATATACAATCACACATCGACACACATGCTTGCGAACATACACACACAAATAGGAATACAAACATAAGAACCCACACACACATAAGCACAGACACATCATGAAGAAGAAGAAGAAGAAAAGGAAGAAGGAGAAGACAAGGAAGAAGAGGAAGAAGTGGAAGAAGAAGAACAAGAGGAAGAAGTAGAAGAAGAGAAAGAAGAGGAAGAAGAAGAAGAAGAAGAGGAAGACTTATAGACACACATGCATATGCACCCATTTGCATGAAGCACACACGCATATCAACACACATACAGATTCATATGCACACAAACTCACTGACGTACATGTCCATCTATACACACACACACACATACACATACATATGTGGACAACCACATACATACAAACATACACATATGCACACATAAACATGTACATAGATGCATGTATGCTTGCATAGACACATGTGTGCACATGCTCATGCACATGCACACAAACTCATAAATGCACACATTAGTGCACAAGAGGTTGCACAAACACACAAAACATAAGAACACACATTTCCAAACACATGCATACACACACATGTATAATCACACACATGCACACACATATATGTATAACCACAAGTACATATGCAAACACACACACAAATGCACATGCACACTTGTACAAAAAGGTGCATAGATACACACATGCATGCACATGCTTATAGACACATACACACATGTGCACACACATTTACATACATTCTCACATGCATCAACATGCATGTACATGTACACACCCATGAACTCATACATACACACAAATATGCACATACACATGTGAACAGACATGCACATGCATGAAGACATGTGTGCACACTACACATATGCACATGCATAGCCACACACATGCATAATCACACCAATAAACATATGTACTCACCTGATCATGCACACACACACGCACACACATGACAAGAACATACACGTATGTGTGCACAGACACATACATGCACATGCATACACAAACACATGTATAGCTACATGCACATATGCTCATGCATGTCACACACATACACACATAAGCATGTGCACACGCACACACACACACACATGCTTACACACTTAGACATTAGCATACACACACATACAAATGTATTTATACATGCTCATAAGTACACACACAAGCAAGCATGAATACTTGCATACGAATAATGCATATAGACACATGGTCACGCATTCATACACATGCAAAATGTACACACATGAATAAACACAAAGGTACACTCAAATACACATGCACACACACTCACGTGTACACGTGCACACACATGCAGATGAACACATGAACACATGTGCACATAGGTATGCACGCATGCACATACTGAGATGTACTGACATGCACACACACACACATAAACAAACATGCATGCATACAAACAAAAGCATAAATGCACACACACATGTAAGTAAAAGTACATGCATAAACATGCACACACATTTGCATAGGCACACACTCATGTGCACCTATACTCACAGACATGCAAACACACATGCACATGCTTGCACACACATACACATACAGATGCACATACATTCATACACACACATAGGCATGCATAAGACCACACACATGTGTGCACAAAGACACACATGCACTCTCACCCACAGAAAACCATACCTACACACATTCACATACAGACACATAAACTTGCATGCATATATGTACATACACACAAACACCCACACGTGTATGCATGCACACACATAGGCACACATCCACATGTATACATACATACATACACTTGCACAAACATGCACTTGCATGCACATGCATGCACGCAAACACACATGCATGTTTGACATAGATGCACATGCACAAATGTATATATACACACACACATACACTCATGCACACAGATGCACACACACATAAAAAATAATACAAGTGCATAAACAAAATAAAATATGCATGCAAAAATATGCACATGCTCATGCATATAGATTTGCACATGCCTACACACAAAAATACATATGCACATCCCCACATGTAATTCCACACCCACAAAAACATGCATGTGCACACTCACACACACACACCTATGCACATTCCTACAAACACACAAACACATGCACACGCACACACAGACGTGCACATGCATGTAAACATATATGCATGCACAAATACATACACAAACAAACACATATGTAGGAACACACACAAAAATGCATACATGCACACACAAACACATTAGTGAAAAACATGCAAATGCACACACACACATGTGCAAGAATAAATGCACATTCTTAGACACACTCATGCACACAAATAAATGTGCACACTAACATATAATCCAACACACTCACACATGCACGTGTGTGTGTGCATACACTCTCACATATACACATGTACTCACATATGCATATGCAGACATACACACATGCACACATGCACACACATGCAAACCTATGTAGAAATACACACAAACATTGCAACACATACACCCACCCATACACACCCACGAACATGTACACACATGCACACACACATGCACCCTCATGCACACACACATAGACACATAAGCACTTGCCCACTTAGACATATGCACATAACACACACATACACCCACAACCACACATGCACAAATACATAGATGTAGAAAAACATGCATGCACACACAAAAGGATGGACACACATGCACAAATATACGTAAGCATGCATGCACATAGATGTTCACACATGCGTGGATGCATGTGCACACACACTCAGGCATGCACACATGCTCGCTTGAACACGCATGCACACACACACACATGCACATGCACGCACATGGGCACATGCACACACGCACACACATGTATACACATAGACACACATGTGCACAAGCATAGATCGATACACACACATGTATACATGCACACACACACACACACATATAAATGCACGCATGCACGTACACATGCACTCACACACACACACATATGCATAGATATGCACACACATGGACATACATTCACACATGCAAACACCAAACATGCACATGCACTTACATACACGAATACATACAGACACAAACTCAAAAGTGTATGCACATGCACACACGTAGGAATATACACACATATGCACAAGCTTATTTATGCATGTACTCACAATCAAAGAAATGCACACATGTGTGCAGACAAATAAACACATTTACATATATATGCATTCACACAAATCGATGCACATGCACACAAACATATGGACACATGAACAAATGCACACAAACATAGCCACACACACAAGCACACATGTATCCAAACAAACACACTTAAGAGCACACAAGCTCACATAAGCATACACACATATGCGTGCATGCACACACTAGCAAGCATAGATACACTCTCATGCAATTAAATACATACACAAAAATGCATTTGCACTTGCACACCCATGCTCGCATACAGACGTAGATACACATACAAAGTGTCACACATGTGCACATACACATGCACATAGTAAAACACACACACAAAAAGATGTGTCTATATGCACACACATAGGCACTCACACACATACAAAATGGCACACATATAAGCACACAAATTAAAGCATGCACACATAACCACTCGCATGAACACATAAATGTACACATGCACTCACTTACACAGATGTGTGCATGTGCCGCCCTCAAACACAAGCATACACACATCCCATTCCCCTATGCATATGCACACACACACACACATAGATGCACATGCACATATAACAAACCCATCGACATACACATACACACACACACCCATGCATGCACACATGCATATGCACGTAGATTGACATATACATGTGCAAAAACACATGCATGTGGATTACAAACATGCACATACATAAATACACACAAACATAAAGATGTAGAAAGAAACAATGCACATACACAAGCCCACACATGCAAATACACACATAGGCACATAGGCACACATGCTCACACACTTATATATGTTCACATGGGTGTGTGAACACCATCCATGCACATGCATACACTCATCTACAACACACATAGGCAAACACATGCACTAGTACACATACATATGCATGCACACATGAACACACATGTACACACACATGCACATATGCAGACATACATACACACACATGTAAACCAGCCCATCGACACCCACGCACAGCTTTACGCTCACACAGGCACACTTGCACATGAATGCATGCACACACACACACATATAAATTTAGATGCACACACGTAGACACGCATACATAAGCACACACCACCACATACACACAACCATGTGCTTGCACAAACATATGCATAAATAAGCACATACACATGCATAAGCATTGGCACATAAAGACAAACACAACTCATAGATGCATACCCATACAGATGGATAGACACAGACAAAGGCATATAGGCATGCAAACACATGTACATCCACACACACTCACATGCACCCACATGCACAAACACAACAATAAACACATATACATTCACAGACACGCACACATGTACACAAACACACACATGGACTTGTTCATGCACATAAACACATGCACATTTGCACGTGCACATACATGTGCACAAAAGCATGCACATAGAGGCACACACAATTGCATAGAAACTTATATATGCATAGGCACACATGCACTTGCATGAATATGCACACCCACACAAATGTTCACACATACGAATGCAAACAAACATGAACACACACATGCACCCATACTACGAAGACACACACACACACATATGCACATAGACGCAATTGCACACACATGCATGTGCACACATGAACTTAAGAACACACCTGTACATGCATAAAAACATACACACACACACATTTATAAACTCAATCACACAAATAGTGTACACACACACATAAACACATGCATATGAGCACACACATGCATGCACACACACTCAAGCACATACACATGCTGTACAAATGCACAAACACTCACAAACATGCACACTTAACATACACACACACGAACACTTGTATATGCACACTCTTGCACATGCAATACATGAACAAGCACACACACATACACAAACATGCACATGCAAAGGCACACACACACAGCTCACAGATATGCACACACACACACATATACAAAGATATGGACATACATGCTCACCCACATATGCATAGAAAGCAAACACAAAAAATTACATATTCACACATGCAAATTTACGTACACACAAACACATGCACACATATATACACACACACACACAAGCACTTGGACACTCACTTGCACGCAAAAAAACCCACATAGACATATGCATACACACACACACACATATATCAATATGCACACAAACATGCACACAAAAACACTTACATGTGCATGTAGATATACACACACTTGAGCATGAACATACACATATAAAGAGCACATGCACACACATTCAAATGCACACACATGTGCATACAAACATATGTAGACATACACATACACAGACATGCACATGCATGCACTTGTTAACAGACACATATGCATGCACACACACATACACATCCACACGAATGAAGATACGTGCATATGCTCACACACATACAAAAATGCACAAACACACCAACGCATGCACATGCACACACACACACACATACATTGTGAATGCACAAATACTTGCGTACATAAATATTCCCCACACACATGCACACACACACACATACATATGTGAATGCACAAATACTTGCGTACATAAATATTCCCCACACACATGCACACACACAAAGTTTTATAAACACACAAATTCTAATGCACATACACATGCACATAGACAAATGTGCACACATACATATGCACACACACATGGACACACACATATAAATACCCAAATAAACACACTTGCATAGACATACACACTGACACACATAGACAAGCACACATATGCATGTACACTAATGAGAATGGTCAAATGAATATGCACACATGCATATGCTTATTTATGCATGTACACAGATACAGAAATACACATGTGTTTACATACACACAGACACATTTATGCACATGTGCATGCACACACACACATGCATGTTCAGACAAACATATGACACACATGAAGAAGTGCACACAAACATAGCAACACACACAAGCACACATGTATCCAAAACCACACTCACAAGCACACAAACTCACATATGCAAACACACATGCACACACTAGCACACGTTAGCACACACACATGTAAATAGATGCATACACACAAATGCATGTGCACTTGCACAGACATGCTCACAGAAACATGTAGACACACATGCAAAAGCATACACATGTACACATGCACATGCATACATAGAAAACATACACAAAGATGTGCTAACATGTACACACACACATACACAAATGCACACACATAAGCATGCACACATAGCCACATAGATGAACACACATATGTACACATGCACCCACTTACACACATGTGTGCATGTGCCTCCCCCACACACATGTAGGATAATACACACATGCATACACATATCCCCTTCCATTGCACACATGCACACACACACACACATAGATGCACATGCACACACAACAAACCTATAGACATACACATACACACACATACCCATGCATGCACACATGCACATGCATGCACACATGCACATGTATGTAGATAGACATACACATGTGCAAACACACATACATGTGGAATTCAAGCACACACACATAGAGACACACAAAGGAACACACATATACACATGCACAAGCACACACATGTAAATACACACACAAGCACAAAGTCACACATGTACACACACTCATATATGCATGGGTGTGCACACCCATCCATGCACAAGCATGCACTCACATACAACACACAAAATACACATGCACTAGCACACATACACATACATCCACAACTATGTACTTGCACACACACACACACATGCATGCATGCACATGCACACATACATTCGCATACATGCACAGCCACCCACTTACACCCTCACATAGCTATACACTCACGCAAGCACACTTACACATGAATGCTTACACACACACATATGTAGACACCGATACATGTGTACACACCTTAACATACACATAACCATATGCTTGCATCATGATATGCACAAATATGCATACACACACACACGGATAAGCACATACACAAACATACAAACATAAATCAGACATGCACACCCATGCATATGGATAGACACACCCAAAAGTATATAAACATGCAAACACATGCACACCTATACACAGTCGCATGCACCCACAAGCACAAACACAATAATAGGCACACACACATGCACTTGTTCATGCACATAAGCGCTTGCACGTACACGTCCATGTGCACACAAGCACATGCACGTACATGTGCATACAAGCACACACACAGAAGAACACACATGCACACACAAATGCACACAAACTTGCATACACAGACCCACACATGCACATGCATGAATATGCATACCCACACAAATGCACACACATGCATGCATAGATACGCACATACAAATGCATGCATACATGAACACAAGTATGCAACAACACACATGTCTGAAGACATACACACACACACACATACAGATAAACACACAGACACAAAAACACACACATGCATGTGCACATATGAACTCAAGAACACAGATGTACTTGCACAAAAACATACACACAGATGTTCATAAGCATAATCACACAAATAATAGACACGCACAAATAAACACATGTGCACACATGCATGCACACGCACACTCAAGCACATACTCATGCATGTATGCATGCAAAAATGCTCACAGACATCTACACTTAAAAACACATATGCACTCATACACATGCATATACACATTGTTGCACATGCATATACATGCATAAGCACACACACATACTCACATGCACATGCAAATACACACATACACACATGTTCATAAAGATATGGACATGCATGCACACCCACACATGCATAAGAAGCAAACACAAAAAATTACATATTCACACACAAACTCAAGCAAACATAAAAACATGCAAACATATATACACACATACAATAAGTTTGACACACACTTGCATGCACAGACACCCACACACACACAAAACCATATACACACAAACATGCACATAAACACACTCACATGTGAACATAAATATGCACACACTCCAACATGAAACACATAAATAGCACATGCACACAAATACATATACATATGCTTGCACACATATACATAGAGATGTAAAGACCCAAGTAAACACAAGCACAGAAAGACACACACACACATAGACACCCACACATATGCACGTACACTCACGTGCATGGTCAAACTCATGCACATAGATGCACACACTCACACAAACACACACATAGATAGACATGTAGGTATACACATACACACATCTGTATGCAAAGACACAAGTAGGCAAATATGCATAGACATGCAGAAAGACACATACACACACCTTCATACACATGCATGTACACACAGATGCATACATGCATGCATGCTCATAGACACATGTACACTCTCACACCACGAATGCACACGCATGCACGTACACAATGCATGCATAGACACACAATTAATGAATGCACACACACAACTGCACATGGATACAAAAATGCAGACACACACACACACACACAAATTTGCACACAAAAATGTGCACCTGCACATACAATAGGTACACAAAAGCTCATGCACACACACATACACACTTGTAGGAACACATGCACATACATATGTATGCACACACACACACATAAATGCATAAAAACTCATAGAGACACCTAGATAGCCACACAAACGCACACATCCTCACACACACACACATACACGCATGCATGCATGAACACACACATGCACACATACATGCGCACAAGCACTCGTACACCTGCACACATGGACACATGCACACAACTAAACACATGTGCAAACATAGACACTCTTGCATAGGCACGAGCATGCACATGCACTTGCACACATAGACACATGCAAACACACATGAGCAAACACATACACAAACACACACACATTCACATACAAGTGCATGTACACCAATACACACATGCATGCACAAGCACCCAAATGCTTACAAGTGTAAACATGTTTGTAGACAGACATGAAAACAAGCACTCATCTCCACACACGCACATGTTTGCATATAAGCACACGTCACACACACACACATGAACATACTTGAACCCACAAGAACATACACACCTACATATGCACACCCACATGTGTACACACCCATATACACACACAAAAACATGCACACACTAACATACATACTTGCACACATGCATACGCATGCACTCACCCAAACACACACACACACACAAACAGATGCACATGAACACATGCATACACACAAACATACAATCGTGCATATGTACACACCCACACACACACAAAGGCACAAATGCATACACTCACACACACATGCACACACATGCATGCACAAACACACAAACATGCACACAAACATATGCATACATGCATGGTCACACATATGCACACAAACACACATACATGCACCCACACACAAACATATGAACATACACACACACATACATGCACACATGCATGCACATAACCATAAACACATTTTTACAAAAGCACATGCACACAGAGACACATGCACAAAAACATGAATGCACACACAGATACACATGTACCCACATACACCCATGTCCATACATACACACATTGAGATACACATGTACCCACATACACCCATGTCTATAGGTACACACACAGATACACATGTACCCACATACACCCATATCCATACATACACACACACTCACATACATGATGCACATACACACCCATATAGTTACCCACATGCACATGTGATTGCTTGCACACACATAAGTATGTGTTACACATACACATTGATGCAAAAATATACACTCAAATACACACATACACATACACAGACATCAAGGCATGCTTGTGTGCACAAACATACACATGCACACACACATGGTGTTCACATAGATAAAGATGCACACACTCATGCACACATATGCACAATGACACATGCACACATGCACACATGAATTGATAGACACACTATCACACATGCACATAGAAACATGCACGTACATGTAAACACTTATATACACATACAATCACACACAAGCATTCACAAATGTGCACATACATGTACCCATATGCACTTACACACACAGACACATGCATACTACACACATATCACACACTTGCACACACATGATCATGCGTACACACATGTATACATTCACATGCGCACACATGCACACATACACATACACATACACATACACATGCACATACACATACACATACACATACACATTCACATACATTTATGCATACACATACACATACACATACACATACACATACACTTATAAACATATGCACAAGCAAACAAGCAAAACTAAACACACACATGCATGCACCGACATGAATGCCTATAGTCAAGCATACATGAATGCACTCACACAAATAGACTTACACACACATACACATACACACACACCAACACACACACCCTATGCACACACCCACACAAATGCACACAAGCACAAACATGAACAAACCTACACACACACTCATGCACACACAAATATACATGCAAACACACAACACATGCACATAAACAAAACATGCATAGTAACATGAACAAGTACATGCACACACACACACACACAAATATGTAAACACATATGCAAACACATGCACATGCACACATACACACACAAGTGCACTAGTAGACACACGTGCCCACATAAGTGCATGAACATATGCACTCACACACATACATGCATTGACATAAGGACACAGTTGCAAACATAGGCACACACACATGCAAAAATGCATGCATAAAAAATGAGTGCACACATGCACACACACATGTACAATCACATATCTGTACAAGCAAATGTGGACACTCACATATGCACCAATACACATAGATGTGCCTGCATGCACACACAAATGCACATGCATAGACATGCACTCACATACACATGCACACACACATTAACACCCACACACACCCACACACACGAACACACACAATCACACATAAACTCACACATATACGGGCATGCATAAGTACACACACACATGAGTGTGTACTCAAATAGCTATAAACACACCTTAAGACACTCTCATAAAGATACACACAAACACACAAGCCAATACAAATGCACACACACACACATATTTCAATATATGTATAGACATGCATGTATACAAACACACATATGTACACAAATGCATGCACATAACCTCACACACACATGCACACACACATACACCAACACACACACAAACATACTCATAAGTACACACACATGCATACAAACACACACATACACACATGCATGCAAATGCTTGCACCTACACGTACACACACAACCACAAACATGCACACATATGCATGTAGAACACACACAAACATGTACACACATGTGCATACATAGAGACACACACACATTACATACAAGAACACACACATATTAAGTATGTACACACACATACAAACACATGACACACATGCACACACACACACATATTAACTTATATAGACCAATGCACATGCACCCACCCACACACCCACCCACACACCCACTCACCCACACACACACACACCCACACACACACCCACACACACACTCCAACCCACACAAGCATATAGAGACACACATGCATACGAAATCATGCACACATGTACTCATGCATGCACTTGTGCACAAACACATGCACGTATACGTACGCATGCACACACACAGACGCACAAACAACCACACACAGAAACACATGTACATGCACACATGCACATGCACACATGCACACATACATGCACAAAAATGCATGCTACCATGCACACATAAACTATGCAAACACATATGCACATGGGTAGATGCAAACACAAATGCACATGAACATGCAAACACATGCACATCCAAACTCTCACTTCTATCTAGATGCACACACATGCATGCATAAACATACACACATGCACATAAACACAAATACACATGCAAAAGCACATAAACACACACATACGCATACACACATGCACACTTGTGCACACACATGAACTCATGTACACATATGTGTGCATACACATGCACACGTGCAAGCACATGTAGATAAATGCACACCAACACACACATGCTCATGTACACCCACACACATGCATCCATGCATACAAAAGCACACATGACACAGATAACACTCACATACTTGCACACACCTGTGCATGGAAACATATAGACACTGACACACACACACTTTCATGTGTGGACACACAAAAAATCATGCACACATTTACATCATACAAATACACATGCATGTACACACACACGCATGCTCACACGCACATGTGCATATTGATATTCATGCATGCACACACATGCATACATACCTATATTAACAAAAGTGAGCATGCACACACACACACACATAAATCATGCATATACATATAAACACATGCACACACACACATACAAGCACATGTACACACACAAAACTTACACATAGGCACATAGGCATATGTACATGCACTCACTCATATATACATAAACACACATATTAACATGTATGTGCATGCATGTGGGTTTGTGTGTGTGTGTGTATGTATGTATGCATGTGTGTTCACATGTGCGTGCATGTGTGCAGATGTGTGTGTGTGTGCTTGTGCATGCATGTGTATGTGTGACTGAGTGTATGTGTGAGTGTGTGTGCATGTGTGTGCTTATGAATGTGTTTGTGTATGTGTGTTATTGTGCATGCGTCTGTGGGTGTGCATGTGTTTGTCTACTTGTAAGTGTGCATGTGTTTGTAAAAAAAAAAAAAAAAAAAAAAAAAAAAAAAAAAAAAAACACACACAGACAGGCATACACAAACAAACATTCATACATGAATACACACAAACCCAAACACAACCACACATAATAATGCACACATGCACCTCAGCACCCGCATACGCACACAAATGAGCACACACACATACAAACACACACACCAACACAATCCCTCTAAATACACATATAAGCACACCTACAAGCATGTGCACACACACAAATTTACACATGTATGCATATGCACATGCACAGTCATAGTCACGCATACACACGAGGACACACATGTACACATGTGCACCTACACACATACATGCACACACACATACACATGCACATATGTAGGCACACACATGCACACAAAAGCACACAAACTCATGCGAGCATGTACACACACACAAACATGTAGTAAGACACACACCCGTGCATGCTCCCACAAAACACACACATGTGCATGCATGCATAAACACTCACACACATGTGCACCCACACAAATGCATGCATGCACACACTAACACACACAAACACCAACACCCACACACATGTGTGTGCATGCACAAACACATATATGCACACACACATACCCACATACACCACCTAAAGACCTAACTATTCACACACACATAGAAAGGAACACACAAGCACATGCAGTCACATACACACACACACACATTGGCACACACATACACAAGCACACATAGGTGCATTTGCACACTTGCACACACACGTACACACATGTGCATAAATACTTAGACAAACACACATGTACAAAGACACACACATGTGCAGGCACACACAAAACACACATGTGCATGCACTCACAAAACACACATGTGCACGTGCACAAGAACACACATGTGCAGGCACACACACATGCGTATGTATGAACACACCAATATGCATGCATGCACACACACACACAATGAAGTACAAATGCATGCAAACACACACTTACACACACATGTATAAGTACACACATATGCACACAAGAATGCACAGCCACAGCCATCTGCAACACACAAACATGCTAACACAAATAACAACAAACACGAATACTAGCACACCCCACACACACACACAATTGCACAAACACACACACACATGCACCAATACACATACACAAATGCATATGCATATGTACACACTCATATCAGTGCACGAACACATACACATGCACACAAGCACACACAAACAAAATCACACATACAAAAACACATGCACACATGCATACACACATGCACTCGTGCACATGAGCACAAGCACACATGCACATGCATGCATGCACACACATACACTCATACATATGCACATGAATACATGTACATGCACAATGATGCACAAATATGCATACATAGATATGCACACCCACATGCATATGCATATACAAATACATGTGCATACATACCCAAGTGCATGCACACATGCTCACAAGTACACAAACAAACATGCATTCATATGCACATATGCAAACACACATGTTCCCATGCAAACACATGTACATACACACGCATGAATATCGATGCACATAAGCAATGCACATGTATGCAGACGCACATACGTACTCTCACATGCAGTTGTAAAGGCACACTCATATGCACTCACATAAGTACACACACACTCGTAGAAACACATGCATGCACATAAAAATACATCCACACACACATGCACACATGCATGTACATATGCACTAACACAAACTCATGCATACACATAACCGTACACATATACACAAGAACAAGCACACACACATGCATATAGGTACACAAATGCACATGCATGCACACATACATGCCTCCAAATACATACACACATACATGCACACATACATAAACACATTAACACATGTGTGCATGCACACACACACACCCACACATGCACACAATCACATGCATATGCACATATATGTGTTTATATGCACACACAAACACATGCAGACACACATATGCATGTATCCACACATGCACATAAGCACACATGCATACACATACACACACTCATATGCACACAAGCTCACACATGCACATGTGCACACATAGATATAGACATACACACACATGTATAGACAAACACACATAAAAACATAAAGACAAGCACCACACATGCATAGACACACATGTGCACATGATCACACACATGACACAAACTCATAAATGCATACAGGAACGCACAAGTCAGTGCATACAAACACACACGGTGAATATCATACTTATGCAAACACACGCATGCACACAGATGCACACATATTCATGCACACACATGTATAATTACACACATGCATATACACACATGTACACACTCATTCATGCACAATCATAAGTGCACAAATGCTTTAAAGTGCATAAACACACATGCACACATACACACATATACACACACATACACATGCATGCATGCACACATTCACACATGCAAGCACATGTAAATACATAATCACATATATGTACAAGTACACATGCACACACACATAGATACATAAAAGCACATGCATGTCTACATGCACTAACAAACACACATGCACTTAGGCATACATAGATACAGACAAATACCACACTTTCCTAAATGCACAAACACAGACACACATGCACACACACATGTATGCACAAATGCAAATGTGCACATTTATAAAAAGGTACTTAGATACACATATGCACAGACATTATCACAGGCACAAACACACACAAAAACATACATGCGTTTACACACAAGATTTTTACATAAGGCAACGTGCACACAAATATGCATGCACACGTACACACCCATAAAGGCATACACATAAACAAATACACATATAGATATGTGCATAAACAAGCAGACACTTGAAGACAATCATATACACATAGACATACACATATGTCTGTGCACAACCACACACACACATGCACCAACATAGATAGGTACACAGTAGAACATGCACATAAGAAAGCACACATACACATACATGCATGCGTGTGCACACACACGCATGCACATGCATACACACATATGCATAGCCACATGCACACATCCTAAAGCATAACACACATATGCACACACAAGCATGATCATGCACACAAACATGCTTGCACACATAGACATACACACACTTCCAAGCACACATGCTCACAAGTACACACACACATAAACACATGTAAAAATGCATACATATGCATAAGAATATGCACAAGTACACATGCACACACATACATACACACATATAAGCATGAATACTCACATACGAATGCATACATACACACACATGGTCACGCATTCATACACATGCAAAATGTACACACATGCATACACATAAAGGTACACTCACATGCACACACACATATGCCCATAAAGACACACATTTATGCACATGTAGACACGCCCACACATGCACACACATGCATGCACCTACATACACATAGATGCACAAGCCCACACATGCATATAGATATACACACACATACACGCACCCACAATGCCCCTGCACACATGCAAATGCTGACGTGCACACACACACATTAACACACATGCAAACATGCATATGTGAACTTGCACACAAACAAACACATGTACATGCATAAATGCACATACACATGCACAAACACATGCAAGATGCACACACATAATTGCATGCTTGCACACTTGGATGGCATGCAAACATGCATACACAATCACATGAACACTCCTACACATATGTACACACACATGCATATACTCATATGCACACATAAATAAACACGCATGCATACAAACAAAAGCATGCATGCACACACATGCACACACACATACAAGCATAAGCACATACATAAACATGCACATGCATTTTCATAAGCACATACCCATGTGAACATATAATCACAAACATGTACAAGCATAGGCACGCACTCAAGTATAAGGACATGTACATGCTTGCACACACATGCACATACACACGCATGCATACACATACACGTGTAGACAAATACACATATGCATACACAAGCACACACATATGCACACTCACCCACACACAACCACACACACACATGCACACACAAATATGTGCATCCATAGACACACTTGCACACAAACACACATACATGTGCACACACGTGCATGCACACACACATACAAGCACACATGAACATGTACACACACATACACAAACATGTACCTACGCACATATGCATGCACTCATACACACACATGCATGTGTAAACATACATGCACACATATGCACACACGCATATATACACACACACTTGCACACACGCACAAAAAATTTATACAAGCACATAAACCTATTCAAACATGCATGCACACATATGGACACACACATGTATATAAACATGCACATGCCTACACACATGGATGCTGCACACAACCCCACATGCAAACCTACACCCACACAAATGTGCATGTGTACACACACACTTATGCATATGCATGCACAAGCACACACACACACGCAATCATGCATGCACAAGTGCACAAGCACAAACATGCACGTGCACATACATATACATGCATGCACATATACATACATAGACACACACGTAAGAACACACACATACAAACACACAAACACCCCCAAGAAATTAATGCAAAAATACAAATGTATTTTCACATGTACATATCCACACACACCCATGCACAAACGTGCACACATGTCACACACAAATAAACCCAAGCACTTATACCCAAATGAACTCACACATTCATGTATACATGCATGCACACAAACTCACACATATACACATAGACACACACATGTGCATACGCAGACACATACACATGCACACCGACACATGCAAACACATGCACAAGCACTCACAAACACTACCACACACAGCCACACACACACTGATGTACACACATGCACACACATATGCACCCTCACGAACACAAACATAGGTACACACGTGCTTGCTTGCTAACACACATGCGCATAACACACACATACAAACACAACCACACATGCACACACACATGCACACATACAAAGAAGTAGACATGCATTCATGTATAAGCACAGAAAACACACATACACACACTTGAAAAGACACAATAACATGCACATATTCACACATGCACGTATACACACATATTCAAAGTTACACATAAACATGAATGCATACACACACAAACAAATGCATAGATGCACGTACACACACACTCAAACATGCACACATGCTCACTTGAATACACATACACACATGTATACACATAAACACACATGCACACAGGCATAAACACATACACACACATGCATAAATGCATGCATGCATGTATGCATGCACTCACACATGCATACACATATGCACACACACAAACACACATATGCATAGATATGCACACACATGCAGACACCCAAACCCACACATGCATGCACAAATGGATACATATAGACATATGCAAAAATACACACACATGTACAAACACACAATAATGCACACACATTTAGATGTACCCACATAAGCACATGTGCGCATACATACACAAACACTCACACACAAGCATGCACTAATGCACACAAATACATCATTATGTACACATGAAACACACATACACGCATGTGCACAACCACACATAGATAAATGCACACTCACGCACACACCTATACACATACACACACATGTAGGCATGCATGTACACAAACACAGAAAAAGGAACAAGCACACACATGTACATGCGTAAGAACATGCATGCACAAAAAAGGCACACAAGCTCACACACACAAATACACACAAAACTATACACACATGTGAATGTGCTCACACACATAGGTGTACGCATAGACATGAATATGTACACACATGCTCGTCGATGCACATACACACACATGCACACTAGCACAGACACATATAAATGCACATGCATACATAGACACATAAATGGGTGTAGGCATGCACTCACATATGCATACACATATGTACACACACCCATATGCATAGATATGCACACGCACACATACACATGCATCACAAACAGAATCACACATGCACACATTTATGCACAAACACAAACATGTGCACACACATAAGCACAAAAGCACACACGAATGCCCGTGCATATAGACGTACCCACATACACACATGTGGATACTTACATGCTATAACACACAAAAACCACACATGCATGCACACACACACAAGCATACACAACATCACACATGAACACACACATGCACAAATTCATCTGTGCATGTACTCATACACATCCATACCAATACACCACCTACACACACATTCACATGCACACACACACAAACCAACACAAGCATGCACTCATGCACACACATAAGTAAGTATAGACACATGAAACATACACACATGCATACGTACAACCACACATAGACAAGAGCATACACATGCACACACACAAAAAAGCATGCATGTACATAAATACATACAAAAGAACATGCACACACTTGTACATGCATAAGCACATGCATGCACACAAAAGCACACAACCTCACATGCACGCATACAAATACAGAAAAGCATACACACATGTGAACATGCTTACACATAGACACACATATGCACACGCATGCTCGCACATTCACACACACATACACATTTAAAGGCATAGACACACATATGCACACTCACATATGCATGCATGCACACACACACATGACATGTACCCACACACATATGGATGCATACATGCACACAAATGCATATCTATGAGCACACTTGCATGCACTCACAAACACACAAGAACACGCTCCTACACACCCACAAATTCACCCACAAAAATACCCATTTACACAGACACCCATTCATGGACACACATGCACACTTACACACATGTGCATAGATACACATGCACACAAATAAAAAGACACACTTAAACACACAAGTATATGCTTGGACACAAATACACATGCACACACAAACACATGCACATGCATCTACATGCACACTCATGCAATGCATGCAAACGCTTATAAAGACACACATTGACATAAGACCACACACACACAACCTTACATGTACATACATGAATGCACACACACACCCATAATCATGCACATGCAAATGTGCACATATACACACACGCACATACACATGTAAGAAAACATACACACATACGAAAACATGCACACATGCACACACATACAAGCACATATTCCCATACACGCATACACACACACGCATCTTTGCATAACAAGCACCCAAACACATGAACACACACATGCAAGCACATGCACTCACACCAACATGCACATGTACTACACAAACATGTACATACACAAGCTCACATGCAAAAGTAAAGGCACATATACATGTGCACAAACACATACATGCAAGTGCATGCACACGCACGCATACACAAATGTGGATAAAGACATACACATATAGGCATGCACACACAAGCTCTCACAAACACACAAGTGCACATGCACACACACTTCACATAAGAATGCACACACGAGCCCATGAGCATGTAGACAAGAACACATGCATAAAAGCATATAGACAAGGATACACAAATCCACAAGCACACTTGCTTGTACACACATTGATAGACACAAACACGCATGAGCATATAGTCACACGTGCACACAAACACATGCAAACATGTGAATAAACAAATGCACCCTCATACACATGCTATTATCCACACATATGCTCACATACACACACATAGAAATGCATGCCCACATAGGCTCACACCAGCACACTAATGCACACACCCACACACACACACATGAACACACGCACATACACACAACCACGAACACACTCTCACGAAAATGCAAACACATACACACACACACACAACCAGACATGCACAATTGCACACATACGTACATGCATCCCCCACCTAAACACATGTACAAGCACATGCACATAAATGAATGCAAGTATGCATATACACAGAAACACATACAAGTATGCATATACACACAAACACTTGTACATTGATGCAAACACACAAGCATGCATCCATAGAAATAAATAAGTACTCATAAATACACACACACAAACACATGTGTATGCAAACACACATATGCACATAGACATGAATTGACACAGACACATAAGCATGTACATATACACACACACACACACAAACACCTATGCATGCATATTCACAAACTCAAATAGATTCACTCACACATGCATGCCTACAAGCACACATGTGCATATAAGCAAAAGCACACACACCATGAAATTGCACACAGGGACACACACACACACATGCAAGTGTGCATACACATGCCCACACTAACACACAAACATGCTCACAAACATTCACGCATAGACACATGCTCATATACATGCATGCACACACACATACAAACATGCTCAACCACAAACACATACACATACACATGCACATAAATAGGTGCCTACATATGCACACACACATACACAAAAAGATACATGCTTGTAGTCACATGCAAAGCATGCAAACATACATATGCACATGCACACTTATGTGCATGCACACACTCACATGCATATGGACATGCACACATATGCACACCACACACATGCATGCACATCGACACATACACATGCAAAGGCACACACAAACACTCTCACATATGTGCACACACATGCACAAACACAAACATGTATACATGCTCACACACAAGCACAAAGACATTAGCTTACACGTGCTAACACACATGCACTGCACACAAACACACAGACACATGCATTCACACATACAAGAATACACACATACACATGCACACAAAGATGTACACATATATACATATGTGCATGCAAATATTCACATAAATGACTCACACGTGCAAAAGAAATCCATGCACATAGACATGCACACACACATACACACATATACACATACATATGCATGCACACACACATGCACACATACATATGCGACGAAATGGGCACAAAAACATGTACACATCACAAAATAATAAGACACACACATACACATATATGCACACACAACCACACACACGCACACACTCACAAACATGAACACAAAAATGCATAAATATGTATACACATGTGTGAAAACATGCAAAAACACCCATGCAAATCCATACACATGAAGAAATACAAACATTCAAATACACACATAGGCACACACACACATGCACAAATGCACACATGAATGCACACACACACACCCACATTCACAAATGCACAAACACATGCATACAAACATACTTACACATATGCACACATGTGTGCATGCACACACACTAGCACATTCACATGAACACACATGTGCACATGCGCACGTGCACTTGCACACACACATATGTATACACATGCACATATACATAGGCAGGAACACTATAAACATATGCAAATTGACACACACACACATACACATACATAGGTAGACGCACCTATAAACATATGCACATATACACACACACACACAAACATGCGCACATGCACCAACTTACACACACACACAAACACACGCACACATGGACGAACATCCACACAAATGCAAGAATCCACATACACACACATACATGAGTGCACTCATAGGCAAACACAAACAAGTACATGCACACACATATGGAATAAGTATCTTGGAATAGATCTTTTTTGAATAAGTACAAATGTGGAATGATGAGTATGTGATATATGTATATCTTAACAAGGTTAGATCGAGATGAAAGAAATGTCATTAGACTCATTAAGATGACCTCTATGTAATTAAATATTTATTTTTTATATTATTAGAGATCTTATTTTATAATATTTTGGTAGGCTTTATGAGGCATTTTAATTTGCGCCTGATTTGATGATCAAGAATATCACACACCACCTCATTTATATCTTAGAATGCATCTTTCTAGTATAATTTATCTCATTTCTTAAAATTTTTCTATGATTTTATTACTGTATTTCTTAAATTTCTTTTTCTTTAATTTATAGTTAATTATTATAAAAGTAATTTATTATTATTTATGCTTTTTTAGGTTAATAATTTGTAGTATTTTGAATGACGATTGATGTAATGAATAAAACATCATTATACTCACCTAAATAAGCTATATCAAATTAATTATATATTTTATATTATTAAATATTTTATTTAGTAATATTTTAGTATGATTTATAAGATATTTTGATTCATACCTAATTTAATAATCGAGGATATTATGATTTATCTCCATAGTATCTTGGAATGCATATTTCCTATATAGTTTATCTTATTTTTCCATATTTTTAGCCTAGAATTCATTATATTATTATGTAACTCTAAATCTCCTATATGATATTTACATGTATTTGATTTAGCTATGTTATATTGCATCAATTTACCACATTTTGCCTTTAATATATATTTTCATGATATTAAAATAGTTATTCATTATTATTTATGCTTAGTTATTTTAATAATTCACCATAATTCTAAATGAAGTTAGATTGAGATGAAATAAATATCATTGGACTAATATTAACAAACTCTACCTAATAAAAGGTTCATTTTTATTTTTGTTGGTTCAGCAAGATATTTTCATTCATACATGATATGAAGGTTGAGAATGTTTTGCTCAAACTCCTTATTGTCACGGAAAGCAAATTTCTAATACAAGTTATCTTATTTTACCAAATTGTTTTGCTTTGATTATGTTCTATTGCTATGAAACTCAAATTCTACTCTCTTGTTACTTTTACTTTACTTTAATTCAATTATGTTATATTACTTTCATTTATCTCATTTTAGCTATAACATATGTTTACTTAAAAATTAAAAAATAGTAATTTATTATTATTATTGATTATTTTATTTGATATTTCGTAGTAACTATAATTGAAGTTCGATCAAGATGAAACGAATATCATATGGCTCATCTTGATGAGTTTTGTTCAATAAAATACTTATTTATTAATGTTTCTTAATTTTTAGCTTATTGTCAAGTTTTAGGAGGTGTTTTGACTTGTATCTAATTTGACAATCAAGAATGTTACACTTAATCTCCTTAGAATCATGGAATGTAACTTTTCTTTATAATTTATCTCATTCTTCAAATGTTTTTTTACTAGGTTATACTACTATTAAATTCTAATTCTCCTCTTATGCAACATTTTTATCACTTTGATTTTATTACATTACATCACTTCAATTTATCTTATTTCATCTTTATTATATAATTACATAATATTAAAATATTTTTTTATTATTTATGTTTACTTACTTTGTTGATTTTTAGTTATCACAAACAAAGTCAAATCAAGGAAAAATAAACATTTTTGGGAACATCTTGAAGAGTTTTATGCAATAGATTATTTATTTTTATATTTTTAAATATTTTTTATGATTTTAAAACATTTTTTCAAAACATTTTGATTCATATTTGATTTGATGATTAAGAGTTTTATATTCAATCTTAATATCTTGGAATATAACTTTCTTATATCATTCATCATATTTATTCAAATGTTTTAGTTTAATTTGGCTATATCACTGTGAAACTATAATTCTTTTATAGTGTGACAATCAAATCACTTTGATTTTGTTATAACATAATGTTTTAATTTATCTTATTTTTATTTTAATATATATTTACTTGATATAAATATAATTTGTAATATTTTTAAATGATGTTCAATCAAGATGAAGAAAACATAAATGGGCTTATCTTAATTAGCTATATCCAATTATATTTTCATTTTAATATTTTTAAAAACTTTATTTTTTATGGTTTTGGTATGCTTTATACGACACTTGAGTGGCACTTAATCTGATGATTATAGATGTCACACTTGATCTCTTCAGTATCTAGTAATGTAATATTTCAATACATTTTACATCATTTCTTCAAAGATTTTGTTTTAATTTTGTTATATCAATATGTAACTCTTAATCTCTTCTCGTGTGACCATTGTATTGCTTTGGTATAGCTATATTACATTGAATGAATTTATTTTATTTTACCTTTGATGCATATTTGCAAGATGTTAAAATAATAATATATTATGATTTATTGTTATTTACTTTGGTAATTTGTAGTAATTTTGGATAAGATTTCATCAACACAAATAAAACGTCATTCAATACAATTAGACCACCTCTATCTAAGTAAATATTAATTTTGAAATTTTTGAATATTTTATTTCTAACATTTATCAATCTTCATAAGACATTTTGATTTGTAATGATGATCATTGATTTTACACTTGCACCCTTTGTATGTTTGAATTCAACTTTCAAGTATACTTTATCTCTTTTTTTCAACTTTTTACTTTTATGTGGTCATTCTATTATGAAACTATAAATCTCATCTTGTGATACATTTGCATTGATTTTATTTTATTATATTTCATTGCATCAATTTATTTAATTTTTACTTCAATTTATATCTACTTAATATTAAAGTAATAATTCATTATCATTTATGCTTATTTATTTTAATAATTTACAAAAAATTCCAAATAAGGACCAATCAAAATGAAAAAAAATAAAATTTTAAATGTCTCAGTGAGCTTTATATAATTAAGTATAATTTTTTTATAAATATTTGGAATTCTTTATGAGATATTCAATTTAAACTTGATTTGAAGATCAAGAAATTTATGCTTAACCTCCTAAGTTACTTTGAATCCAACATTTGCATAAAAAGTATCTCATTTTTTCTAACATTTCACCTTAATTTAGTTATATTCTAATGATAATAAAACTCTCGTCTTGTGTGACCCTTACATCCCTTTCATTAAGTTATAATACATTCTTTCAATTTATCTCATCTTTGCTTTACAATATATTTACTTAAAATTAAAATAATAATATATTATTATTATTATATTAATTTGGAAACTCATTAATTCAAATCATTGTTTGATTGAGTTTAGTTAAAAAAGTAATATGTTTATTATTTGTACTTATTTATTTTGGTAATTCATTGTAATTTCAAATGAGGTTTGATAAAAAAAGAAATAAATGTCATTAAACTCAACTCGGTGAGTTCTATTAAATTATACATTTATTTTTATATTTAAATTTTTTTCTAAGTGTTTGGATTTCTTTATAATTCATTTTGATTCAAGCATGATTTAGCAATAAAAGATATTACACTCGATCTCTTATTATCTTGGAATTAAAATTTCTCATATACTTGATCTCATTTTCTTAAAAATTTTTCTTTTTTATCATGTTATTTTATTACTAAACTATAATTATCCTCTGTTGTGACCTATACATTATCTTAATTTTATTATATTACATTGCTTTTGTTTATCTTATTTTGGCTTTGTTATATATTTATTTAATTTTAAAATGATGGTTCATTATTATTTATGTTTATTTTATATGGTATTTCATGGTAATTCTAAATGTGGTCCAATCATGACAAAACAAATATCATTTTAATTGTTAATAGTAACTTTATCTAATTAAATATTGATTTTTATATTTTTAAATATTTTTTAATTTCTAGGATTCTTTCATATGTTTTTAGTCATTTTGATTCAAGCCTAATTTGAAGATTAAAGTTGTTACTCACAAACTTTCTATTATCTCAAAATGGAATTTTATTGTACAATTTAACTTATTTAATTAAAATGTTTGCTTAAATTTAGTTGTATCACAACAAAACACTAATGCTCTTACATGTCATGTCACATCACTTTGATTTGGCAATATGACATTACCTTTGAGAAAAATAATAATTTATTATTATTTATGCATATTTATTTTGTTAATTCATTGTAATTCCAAACTGATTGAGATGAAACAATATCAAAGGGCACATCTAGACGAGTTCTATATAATAAAATATTCATTTTTTATATTTTTAAATATTTAATATTTTAGATTTTGCCATCCTTTAGGAGGCATTTTTATTCATACTAGTTTGATGATCAATGGTGCTTTACTAAATGTACTTTGTATCTTTGAATAAAAATTTCTTATACCATTTATGTAATTTCTTTAACTTTTTCTCTTTGGTTTTGTTATATCTCTATGTGATTATCACATACTTTGTTTCAAAGTATTTCATTTTGTCTTCAATATATATTTACTTAGTATTAAAGTAATAATTTTGCATTGTTTATCCTTATTAGATTATTTATTCAAAGGAATTTCAAATAAGGTTTGATTGAAATAAAACAAATGTAGCTCGAATCGCTTTAACGAGCAACGTAATTAAAAAAGTCATTTTTATGTTCATAAATATTTTATTTTCTATGATGTTTGCATTTTTATGAAACATTTTAATTTAAACTTAATTACATCATTGAGAATGTTACACTCGATCTCACTAGTATTTTAGAATTCAACTTTATTGTACAAATTTTCACACTTAATCAAAAGTTTCACTTCAATTTGGTATATTACTATAAGACTCTAATTCTCCTCTCATGTGGCCTTTATATTACTTTGATTTGGTTATTTTATATTGCTTCAGTTTATTTTTTTAACTTTAGTATATATTTACAAAATAGTTAAAAACATTTGTTATTATTTAATGTTCTTTACTTTGGTAATCGACATTAACCTCAAATTTAATTAGACTTGTTTCAAGTTATAAATATTTATTTTTTAAATTTTAATTATTTTTTATGATTTTTACATTCTTTATAAGAGATTTTGATTCATATCTCTTTTGATTATCTAAGATGTTACATTAGATCTTAGAGTCATATAGTACAATTTTCTCATACAAACTATTTTATTTTTTAAAATTTTATTTCTTTCATTTGGTTACATTACTTTGTAACTTTAAGTCTCCTCTCCATGAGTTTTATATTGCTTTAATTTTATTATATTATATTGATTTAATTTATCTTATTTTAGTTTTGTTATATATTAACTTATTATTTAAATATTAATTTGTTATTATTTATTCTTGTTTAATGGTATAATTTATAAAAATTCTAAAAGAGTTTCATAATGAAATAAAGATCTTTAAACTAGTCATAATGAGCTCTATCAAATTGAATACTCATTTTTATATTTTTAAATACTTATTATTTATAGTTTTAGCACTTTTTATGAGACATTTTGAATGAGATTTGATTTGATGATCGAGGATGTTGAACATGATCTCTTTAGTAAATTGGATTACAACTTTTGTGTACATTTTTTCTTATTTTTTCAAAGTTTTTTCTTTGATTTAGTTATGTTAATATGTAACTTCAATTCTTCTCTGGTGTGACCTTTAATTCAATTTGATTTACACATTACATTAATTTATCTAATCTTATTTTTTAATACAAATTAAGTTAATATTAAAATAATTATTTATTATTATTAACACTTATTTACTTTGGTAATTCATAATAAATTGAAACAATATTTGATTGGTAGGAAACAATCATCATTGGACTCTTCTCTATAAGTTTTAGCAAATTAAATATTCATTTTTATATTTCTAAATATTTAATTTTTTATAATTTTGGCACATTTTAAGAAATAATCTGATTTATACCTAATTTGATGACTAACTATATTGCATCATATCTCCTTAGCATCTTGCAATGCTTGTTTTCTATACAATTTATCACAAATTTGCAAATATTTTGCATCATTTTTGTTATATAATTATGTAATTCTAAATCTCTTAATGTGTGACCTTTACATCACACAGATTTGATTATATTATAATGCTTTAATTTATCTCATTTCATGAGTAATATATATATCTAAATGATATTAAAATAATATTTCATTATTTCTCATGCTTATTTACATTAGTAATTCACATTAATTAGAAACAAGGTAAAATTGATAGAAAAAAATGTCATTGGATTCATCTCGTCAAACTCCATCAAATGAAATATTCATTTTCTATTTTTAAATATCTTTTTAATGTTTTGGCATTCTTATGAGAGATTTTGATTTGTATCTATTTTAATCATCAAGGATATTGCCCAAGAACATCTTAGAATCTTCAAATGCAAGTTTATTGTCCAATTTATCTCTTTTTTTTAAATGTTTTGCTCTAATTTGGTTATATTACTATGTTTCTCTAAGCCTCCCCTCGTGTGACCTTTACATCACTTTTATTTTGTGAAATTATATTGCATCAATTTATCTCATTTTAATCTTAATATATATATTTCTATATCATTAAAATAATAATTTATTATTTATTCTTATTTAATTTGACAATTATAGTAATTTGAAATGATGTCTGATAAAGATAAAACAAAACATTATTATATTCATTTCATAAAGCTCTATCTAATTAAATATTTTTTTATATTTTTTAAATATTTTATTTTCAATGATAATTGAATAGTTCACAAAATCTTTCGATTCTTTTATAATTTAGTGATTGAGGATGTTACATTCAATCATTTTAGTAATATGGTATGTAATTTTGTCACACATTTATCTCATTTCTTCTAATCACTTTTATTTAGCTACATTGCATTGATTCAATTTAACTTATTTTACCTTTAATATATATTTAATTAATAGTAAAATAATAATTTCTATTATTTATTCCTATTTTTTCTTAAAATTTGTATTAATTTTAAATAATGTTTAATTGAGAAAAAACAAACATCATTGGACTCATCTTAATGAGTACATCCAACTAAATATTTATTTTAGTATTTCAAAAATATTTTTTTATGACTTTGGTGTGCTTTATGAGTTATTTAGATTCATACCAAACTTGGCAGTTAAGGATGTTACACATGATATTTTGAATATCTTGGAATGCAAATTTCTTTTATAAATTATCTTATTTGTTGAGATGTTTTGCTTTGATTTGGTTATCCTATTATGTAAGTCAAACTTTTTTAGTTGTGTAACCTTTACATCATTTTGATTTAGTTATACTACATTTTTTCAATTAATCTTATTTCAATTTTATTATAATTTATTTAATATTAAAATAATAACTTCTTATTATTTATCCTTATTTAGTTTAGAAATTTGAGTAATTCCAAAAATGTTTGATCCATGCTAAAGAAATGTCTTTGCACTTATATGTACAAGTTTAATCTAACTAAATATTCTTTTTTATATTTTCAAAATATTTATTTTTTAGTATTTTTTGCATTCATTGTGAGACAGTTCAATTTATACATTATTTGACGAATGAGGTTGTAACATTTCAACTTCTTAGTAACTTGGAATGCAATATTCTAAAACTATCTATCTCTTTTGTTCAATATTTTTTTTTATTTTTTTTATATTTCTAAGAAATTATAATTCTCCCTTATGTCACTTTTACATCACTTTGATTTTGGGATATTACATTATCTTCAATTTGTCTTATTTCAACTTTAATATATATTTACTTAATATTAAAATTATAATTCATTATTATTCAGCTTATTGAATTTTGTAAATTGTTGTAATTCCAGTCGAAGTTTAATTTTGATGAAAAAAAAATTATTAGGCTCACCTTGACTAGTTTTATCAAAGAAAATATTCATTTGTTAATTTTTTAAATATTTTATTTTCTTTGACTTCTCTATATTTTAAAAGTCATTTCGAATCATAAATGATTGGATGATTGATAATGTTACACTCGATCTACGTATTGTCTTGGAATGTAATTTTCTTATATAATTTATTGATTATTCATTTAAGATAAAACAAACATCATTAGATTCATCTCAATGAGCCCTTACTAATTAAGTACTATGGAATATTTCTCTTTATATTTTGAAATATTTTATTTTCAATAGTTTTGGGTAACTTTAAGAGGGATTTATATTTATACTTGATTTGTTGATCGAGGATGTTACACTCGATTTTCTTAGTACCTTGGAATCCAACTTTCCTATATAATTTGTCATTTATTTAATTTTTGGCTTTGAATTAGACGTATTGCTATGTAACAAGAAATCTTCTCAAATATGTTCTTTACATCTTTTTGATTTATATTTTGCTTTAATTTATCTCATTTTACCTTTAATATATATTTTTTTAATATTAAAATAATAGTTTAATTTTATTTATCTCTTTAGTATCTTATAATATAACTTTCTCACATAATTTAGCTCATTTCTTCAAAATTTTTAGCTTTGAGTTCATTATATTACAATGAAATTCTAACCCTCCTATTTTGTGCCATTTTATCACATCAATTTTGTTATATTATATTAATTTAGTTTTTCTCATTTGAGCTTTACAATAGATTTTCTTAATATTAAACAAATAATTTATTTTTTTGATCTTGTTTACTTGGGAATTCACACTAATTCCAAAGGTCAGATTAAAGAGAAAGAAATGCTATTGGATTCACCTCAATGACATATATCCAATACAATATTTATTTTTTAAAATTTTAAAATATTTTTTAATGGTTCGAGCATGCCTTGCAAAATATTCTAATATGTCTCTTATTTGATAATTAATGATGTTACAATCAATCTCCATAGAATTTAGGAATGCAACTTTCCTATACAAGTCATCTCATTTCTTTATAGTTTTTACTTTTATTTGATAATGTTACTATTTAACTCTAAAACTCCTTCAATATGACCTTTACATCACTTTAATTTGGTTATAATATATTACTTCAATTAATCTTATTTTGACATAATATATATTTACTTAATATTATAGTAATAAATTGTTATTATTTATTCTTATATAATTTTGTAATTATTGTAAATTCAAAATAGATCTAATTATGGCAAAACAAAAGTCATTGAACTAGTCTCGATGAGCTCTATATGACTATGTATTTTTTTACCTTTTTCAAATTGTTTTATTTTCAATAGTTTTAGTGCACTTTGTAAGGCATTTTTATTTATACATGAATTGATCATCATGAATGTCACACATGATCTCTTTAATATCTTAGAACATAATTTTCTTGCAAAATTTATCTCATTTTATTAAATCTTTTATTTTGATTTAATTATATTACTATGTAACATTAAATCTCCTCTCATATGACCTTTACTTCTCAATGATTTAGTCATATTACTCTACTTCAATTCAACAAATTCTTGTATTAATATTTATTCACTTAATATTATAATAGTAATATTCTATTATTTATGCTTATTTATTTTGATAATTCTCAAAAAATCCAAATGATGTTTGGTTGATACATAAAATACATAGTTGGACTTATCCTTTTGATGTTTATCAAATTAAATATTTATTTCAATATTTTTAAATATTTTAATTTCTATGGTTTTGGCACTCTTTAGGAGGCATTTGATTTGTATTTTATTTGAGGATCAAAAATGTTTCACACAATCTCGTTAATATCCTGGAATGAAGCTTTTGAGTTTAATTTATTTCATTTCTTCAAAACTTTTCCTTTAATTTGTTAATATTACTATGTAATTGTAAATCTCTTCTCGTGTGACTTTTATAGTACCTTTATTTAGTTATATTACATTGATTCAATTGATCTTATTTTAATTTTAATCTATATCAACATATTATTAAAAAATAATTTATTATTATTAATGTTATCTCTATTGGTAATGTACATTAACCTAAATGAGGACTAATCAAGAGGTAACAAATGCCATTTGAATCATCTCAATTTAACTTAATCCAAATAATTATTCATTTATATATTTTTAAAATATTTTACTTTTAAGGTTTTACATGCTTAAAGTGACATTTTTATTCATCCCTAATTTGACTGTATATGATGTTACACGTGATCTCCTTAGTATGTAAAAATACAGCTCTACCATTCAATTTATCTCATTTCATTAAATTTTTTCTTTGAATGAGTTGTGTTACTATGAAACTCTAGTTCTCTATATTTGTGATGTTTAGATTACTTTTATATGGATATATCATATAGCTCTAATTTATCTCATTTTGGCTTCACTATATATTTACATAATACTAAAATGATAATTTATTATTATTTATTCATATTTATTTTTTAATTTGTAGTAATTATAAAAATGATCTATTCAAGATAGAACCAAAGCCATTTCGAATTCTCATATTTTTATTTTTAAATATTATTTCTATGGTTTTGACACTCTTTACATGAGATTTTGATTCATAATAGATTTAATGATTAGGGATATTAAACTAGATCTCCTTAGAATCTTAGAATAAAATTTTCACATACAATTTATCTAATTTTTTCAAATTTTTCTCTTTGGTTTTGTTGTATTTTTATGTAACTTTAAATCTTCTCTTGTATGACTTTTACATCATTTCTATTTTGTTATATTATATTATTATAATCTATCTCTTTTTAGCTTAAATATATATTTCCTTAATTTTAAAGTAATAATTTATTATTATTTATGTTGATTTTCTTTATTAATTTAAAATAATCCAAGTTGGGTCAGATTAAGATGAAATAAATGTTGTTTGACTCAACTCGATAGGCTCCACTCAATTAAATATTTTTTTTTAAAATATTTTATTTTCTATGCTCTTGATAAGATATTTTGGTATATACCTTATTTGAAGATCAAGGAGGATACACTTCATCTCATTAGTGTCTTAGAATAAAAGAATTTACAATAATTTATCTCTTTTCTTCAAATGTTTTGCTTTTATTTGGTGTTATTATCATAGAACTCTAAATCTCTTTCTCTCTCTTATGAACCTTACATCACTTTGATTTGGTTATATTATATTACTTTAATTTATCTCATTTTAGCTTTAATATATATATATTTACTTATTATTAAAATAATAATTCGTCTTTAGATCACTTATTTATTTATGTAGTTCGTAATGATTCCAAATGAGGTATGACCAAGTTTAAACAAATATTGTCGAACTCATCTTAACAAGTTCTATCAAATTAAAGTTTTATTTTATTATTTTTAAATATTATATTTTCTAAGATTTTTTACATATGATATGAAACATTTTGATTTATACCTTATTTTATGATTGAGACTTTATAGTTGATCTCCATAGCATCTTAGAAAACAACTTTTTTTTAAAATGTATTAGATTTCCTCAAACTTTTCAATTTGATTTGGTATATTATTTTATAACTCTAAATCTCCAGTTATGTAATTTTTACATTGCTTAGATTTGGAAATATTATGCTACCTTAATTTATCTCATTTTAGTTTTGATTAATATTTACATAAAATTAAAATAATACTTTATTATTATATTTGGTAATTAAATTTGATTGATTATAGTATTTTCAAATAAGTTGTGATTAAGTTGAAACAAACATCATTGGACTAGTCTCAATGAGTTGCATCTATTTAAATATCTATTTTTAAATTTTAAATATTTTTATTTTATTATATTTTGTCTTATTTTATTGGATATTTTTATTTATAATTGATTTGATAATTAAGGATTTTAAATATGATCTTATTGGTATCTTAGAATGCAACTTACATATGTAATTTACTGATTTCTTCAAATTTTTCTATTTTTTATCTTAGGTTGCAACCCTTAATATCCTCTCAAATGACCTTTACATCACCATGTTTGGTTACATTGTTTTTCTTTAATTTACGTCATTTTTTTTATATATTTACTTAATATTAAAATAACATTTTATTTGTTAGTTATATTTACTTAATTTAGTAATCATAGTAATTCTAAATGAGGCTTGATCAAGATGAACAAAATGTTTTTGGACTTGTCACGATGACCTTTATAAAATTAAATATTTTTGTATATCTAAATATTTTTTATTTGACTAAGGTTTTGTTACACTTTAAGAGAGATTTTGATTTGCATCAGCTGTTTTGGTTAAAGATAGTACAGTCGATCTTCTTAATACCTTAGAATGCAACTTTCATATACAAGTTATCTCAATGTTCATATTTTTTTTACTCTTATTTGATTATATTACTAAGAGAGTTTAACTCTCTTCTTATATGACCTTTGCTTCATTTTGATTTTTTTGTCATATTGTCTCAATTTATCTTATCTTTTTTTTAATATATATTAACTTAGTATTAAAAGAATAATTTATTATCATTTATGTTTATTTACTTTGTTAATTAGTAGTTACTCCAATTGAGGTTTAGTCGAGACAAAACAAACATAGTTAACTCATCTTTAAGGGCTCTATTTAATTAAATAATCCTTTTGTTAATAATTTTAAATATATTATTTTCCAAGGATTTGGCATGCTTTAATAGATATTTCTATTTATACTTGATGTTTTAGTACAAATGTTACATTAAATCTTTTTATTATATTAGAATTCATCTTTCATTAGAACATATCTTACTTCTTTAAATGTCTCACTTTGATTTAGTTGTATTACTATTTAACTATAAATCTCCCCTCATGTGACCTCTATATTACTTTGGTCTAGTTATATGAGATTGCTTCAATTATCTTATTAATTTTAATATATTTTTACTTTACAAAAAACTTCATATTTATATTTATTTACTTTATTAATTCAATGTAATTTCAAAAGTGGTTCAATTGAGATGAAATAAACATCAGTGGGCTCATCTCATTTAGCTATATTTAATTAAATATTTATTTTCATATTTTTAAATATTAATATTTTATATTTTTAACTTATTTAATGAGATATTTCAAATTGTACTTGATTTGATTATTAAGGATGTCACACTCCATCTCTTCATTACCTTAGAATGCAATTTATCGTATTTCTTCAAAATTTTGGCTTTTTTTTTAATATATTACTATGAAACTTCAAATCTCTTTTGGTGTGGCATTAAAATTAAATTTATTTGGTTTTATAACATCATTTCAATTTATTCAAATTGAACTTTAGAATATATTCTCTTGATATTAAAATATAATTTATGATTTATTATACTTGTTTTCTTTGGTTATTCACAATAATTCTAAAGAGGCTTCATTGAGGTAAAGCAAATGTTGTTGGATTTTTCTCAATGAGCTATATCTAACAAAATATTTTTTTTATAATTTTAAATAAGTTTTTGAGGATTTTTACATGTTTAATGAGACATTTTGTTTCATATGTGATTTGATGATCAATCATGTTATACTCGACCTCCATTGAATATTGGAATGCAGCTTCCTTATAAAATTGATCTCATTCTTTGAATGTTTTCACTTTAATTTAGTCATACTACTATCTAACTCTTAATCTTTTGCCTTGTGACCTTCACATTGATTTTGTTTGATTATATTACATTTGCTTTAATTTATCTCATTTTAACTTTAATATATATTTACTTAATATTGAAATAATATTTAATTTATATTTATTCTTATATACTTTACTAATTCAAAGTAATTCCAAAAAATTTATAATATAGATGAACTCAACATCATTGGTCTCATCTCTACAAGCTTTATCTAACTAAATAATCATTATTTATTTTTAAATATTTTATATCATTAGAGTTTTGCCATATTTTATGAGTCATGTTTTTTGAATTTAACTTGATTACTAAGGATGTTACACTTGATCTTCTTAGTATCTTAGAATATAATTTTATTGTATATTTTATCTCATTAGTTCAAATGTCACACTTTAATTTGATTACATCACTACGATTGTTTAACTATCCTCCCATGTCACCTTTACTTGGCTTTGATTTTGGTATATAACATTGCTTCAATTTATCATATTTCATCTTTAATATAAATTAGAGTAATATTAAAATTTTTTTGCTATTTTTGGTTATTTACTATTGTAATTTGTAGTCACAAGTAATGGCATTAAATTAAGAAGAAGCAAATGTTGTTCAACACTCCTCGATGAGCTCTACCTAATTGATATATATTTTTTATTTTTTAAATATTTTATTTTCTTGGGTTTTTGCAATGCTTGAAGAAATAATTTCTTTTGAACTTGATTTGATGATAATATTTGTTACACTCAATCTCCTTAGCAATTTGGAATGTAACATTCTTACAATTTATCTCATTTCTTAAAAATTTTTCCATTGATTATGATATGTTACTGTAGAACTCTAATTCTCCTCTCATGTGACCATTACATCACTTTAATTTTGTTATAATATATTTTTTTAATTTATCCCATTTTGAAATTTCAAATTTGTCTACTTATAACTAAAGAAATAATTTATTATTATTTATACTTACATTGGTAATTACTATTAATGTGAAACAAGGTAAAATCAAGAGAAAACAAATGTCATTAGACTAATCTTGACAAGTATTATCTAATTAAATTTTCATTTCTATATTTTTAAATATTTTATTTTTTTTAATTTTTTCCATGGTTTAATAAACATTTTGATTAATACCTGGTTTGGTGATCAATGTTATAATTGATCGACATATAATACCTTATTTGGATGAAAGTTTTTTTTCCTTTGATTTAGTTATTTTACCACAAAAATACTAATCATATCGATGGGTGACCTTTAAGTCTCTTTTATTTGACCTGTACATGCTTAAAATTATCTTATTTTAACATTAATATATATATATATACATAATTTAAAATAATAATTTTTTATTATTTATGCTTATTTACTTTATAAATTTGCATTAATTACAAATAAGATCTCATAAAATAACATCGTTGGAGTAATCCTAATGAGCTCTAAACAATTAGATATTTATTTTGTATTATAAATATTTTCTTTTTTTGTCATCCTTTACATAAGATTTTTATTTGTAATATTTGTTTATCATGGATATTACACGTAATCGCCTTAGAATAATTGAATAAAGTTTTCTAGTACTATTTATTTTATTTCTTCAAAGTTTTGCTTTCAAATTGTTTTACTACTATGTAACTTTAAATCTCATCTCATATGTCCTTTACAATATTTTGATTTAGTTATGTTACTTAGCTTCAATTTATAACATTTAGCTTTAATATATAAAGACTTAATATTGAAATAATAAATTTTTATTATTTATTCTTTATTAAATTTGTAATTAAAAGTAATTCCAAATGAGGTCTAATTGAGATTATTTTTTATCGCTTTAGCAAGTTAAAAAAAGATATTATGATTCATAGATAATTTTGATGATCAAGGATGTCTCACTTGATCTGTTTCATATCTCAAAATATAAGTTTCTTATATAATTTATCTCATTTTTTTAAATTTCTCTTTAATTTAGTTTAATTACTTCATACTCTAAATCTCTAATTATGTGAGTTTTTTTCAACTGATTTGGTTATATTATTTTGCTTCGATTTATCTAATTTGAGCATTAAAATATATTTTCTTAAGTTTTTGGTTACAATTTATTATTATTTATACTTTAGTAATTTGTAGTAACTCTAAATGACATTTGATAAAAAAAACAAACATCATCAAACTTGTCTATACAAGCTCTATCTAATTAAGTATTCATTTGTATAATTTTCAAAATTTTAATTTCTATGATTTTGGTAAATTTTTAGAGATATTTTGATTCGTACATTATTTGATGGTAAAACTTGTTACACTTTACCTATTTTGTATCATTGAATATAACTTCTCATATAGTTTATCTCAATTCTTCAAAGTTTTTGCTTTGATTTTTTTATACTAATATTATCTTTAAATCTCCTCTCATGTGACCTTTACATATCTTTCATAACATTATATATATTACTTCAATTTATCTTATTTCAACTTTAATATATATCTACATAATATAAAAAAATAATATATTATTATTTAAGTTATTCCCTTTGAAAATTGATATTAACCTCTAATAAGGCCTATTCTAATGGAAAGAAACGTCATGGAAGTCATCTTGACAAGCTTAACCAAATTAAATAATCATTTTTATATATTTTTTAAATGTTTTAATTTTTAGGATGTTAGCATGCATTATGAGACATTTTGATTATTTCGTAATGATTAATAATTTTAAACCTCTTATGTATCTCAAAATAAAGCTTTTTAGTATAATTTATCTCATTTTTTAATTATTTTTCTCTCATTTATTTCTATTACTATGAAACTCTAATTCTCTACACTTGTGGCAATTACATCACCTTGATTTTAGTACATTATGCTGCTTTAATTTGTCTCTTTTTAACTTTAGTACATATTTATATAATATTAAATTAATAATTTGTTATTGTTTTGCATATTTATTTTAGGAATTTATTGTATTTATAAATAAGGTTTGATGGAGACAATTCAAACATCATTTTAAAAATTTATTATTTTTATTTTTAAATATTTTTCCTATTATTTATGCAAGCTTTATGAGAGATTTTGATTTTAATCCGATTTAATGATTGAAGATGTTACTTATAATCAGCTTAAAATATTAGAATATAACTATCCCACATAATTTATCTCACTTCAAATTTTTTTATTTGATTTGGCTGTATTTCTATGTACCTCTAAATCTCCTCTCATATAAATTTTACATTATTTTGATTTGGTTATATTAAATTACTCTTATTTAGTTCATTTAATTTTTAACATATATTTACTTAACTTAAAATATACTTTGTTAATATTTATTCTTATTTAACTTCATATTTAGCATTAATTCCAAATGAAGCCTGATCGACAAGAAATAAACATCGTTGGACTCATCTCTATAAGTTATATTAAATTAAATATTGATTTTTTACATTTTTAAATATTTTACTTTTTTATGGTTTTACATTCATTATAGGGAATTTTAATTTGTATGTGATTTAATAATTGAAGATATTACACAAATTTTCTTTAGTATTTTGGATGTAACTTTCTTATACAAGTTATCTAATGTTTTCTCATTTTTTGCTTTAAGTTTGCTATGCTAATATATAATCCTAAATCCCCTCTTGATTTACCATTACATTGCTTTGATTTAACTACATTAGACTACTTCATTTTTTTAAATTTCAAGTTTAATATTTATTTGTTAATTTTAAAATAATAGTTTATTATAGTTTATGCTTATTTAAATTATTAATTCAAAGCAAATGTAATCAACATCCAATATATAAGAAACAAAATTTGTTGGACTCATCTTCACAAGCTCTATCCATTTTTTATATCTAATGTTTTAGAAAGCTTTATGAGATATTTTGACTCATGCTTGATTTGATGATTAATGATGTTAGACTCAATCTCCTTAGTATGCTAGAATAAACCTTTGTCACAATTTATTTCATTTCTTCAAATTTTGCACTTAGATTTGGTTATATTAACTCTTAATCTCTTCTTGCGATGCCTCTGCAAAACATGGGTTTGGTTATATTATATTATATTAATTTATCCCTTTTTAATTTTAATATATATTTGCTTAATAATTTAAAACTAATTTATTATTATTTATGATTATTTTCGTTTTTGATTTGCATTAATTCTAAACGAGATCTGCTTGAGATGAAAATAATGTCATTAACTCCTCTCGATTAGTTCTATTAAGTTAAATATTCTTTATTTTTATACTTTTAAATACTTTGATTTGTCAAATTTTAGAATTTTTTATTACATATTTTGATTTGTAATAATTTATAGAATGATGATATTACACCTAATCTCCTTTGTGTCACAGATTTTTAACTTTCTCATAAACTTTATCTTATTTCTTTAATTTGTTTTGCTTTTAATTGGTTGTGTTAATATTTATCTTTAAATAGTCTTAGATGTGACTTTTACATTATTATTTTTGCTCATATTACATTTGTTCAACATATCTCATTAGAGTTTTAATATATAATTATTTGATGTTAAGTAATAAATTATTATTATTTATGCATGTCCATCTTTAAGATTCACCTCAATACCAATCATGATAAGATTTTGACTAATAAAAACTTATTGGTCTAAGAAATCAAATGTCAATTTTTTATATTTTTTATATTTTGTATATTTTTATATTTTTAAATGTTTTATTTTTTTTGGTTTTTGCATGTTTTGCAAGAGTTTTTTATTTGTACATCATTTGTTAATCAAGAATATTTCTCTCAACCTCCCTAGTATCTTGGAATGAAATTTTTTCACATAATTTAAAAACTTTCTTTTAAGTTTCTATTGTTATTTGATTATGCTACTTTCTAAATGTAAATCTCATTCATGTTACCTTTATATTGTATTACAACACTATGATTATATTGTATTACATTTCTTTATCTTTTCTCATTTTAGTTTTACTATATATTTACTTAATATCAAAAAATATATTTATTATTAATTAGGCTTATTTTCTATGATAATTGATAATATCTCCAATTAAGGTCCAACTGAGATGAAATAAATATTATTGGACTTCTATTAACAAGTTATATAATTAAATAAATGTTTTTATATTTTTAAATATTTTATTTTCTAGTATTCTGGCATGGTTTAAGAGACATTTTTATTTGTAGCTCATTTAGTGATCAAGGATGTTACATTTGATTTTCTCAATATCTTAGAATGCATGCTTCCTATAAAATTTGTCTCGTTTCTTTAAATTATTTTTTTAATTTCACTATATTTTTATGTAGTTCTAGATCTCCTCTATTGTGATGTCTATTGTCTTTGATATGATTATATTACCTTTCTTTAATTTATCATTATTCAACTTTAGTATTTATTTAGCTAAAAGTAAAATAATAAATTATTTTTATTTATGATTATTTACTCTAATAATTGGTAATAAGTCTAAATAAGGTCTGATTGAGATGAAACAAATGTCATTAAACTTGGCTAAAACTATTATATCAAATTAAATATTCATTTTTAATATTTGTAATATTTTATTTTTGAATAATTTGAATGTTTTATAAGAAATTTGACTTATACCAAAATTGACAACAAAAAATTCACACTAAATCTAGTTTGTATCATGGAATACAACTTTCTCAAATAATTTATCTTATTTCTTAAAATGTTTCACTTTGAATTTGGCTATATTAATATCAAATTTTAATTCTCCTCACATGTGACTTTTACATGATTTTGATTTGGCTATATTACACTGTTTTAATTTATCTAATTTCAGCTTTCCTATATAATAACTTAATGTCAAAATTATACTTTTTTATTATTTATACTTTTTTACTTAATAATTTATAGTAATACTAAATGAGGTATAATCGAGATGAAATAATTATCATTAGACTTGTCTCTATGAGTTTTATCAAATTAAATATTTATTTTTATATTTTTAATTTTTTGATAGTTTTGCATATTTTAGGAGTAACTTTGATTCATACATGATTTGATGATTAAGAATATTACCCTTGATCTCCTCAAAACCTTGGAATTCATCTTTCCCAAGTAATTAATCTTATTTCTTCAATAGTTTTCTCTTTCATTTGATTATACTATTATTTAACTCTAAATCTCATCCTATATGACATTTACATCATTTTCATTTGATTATATTACATTCTTTCAATTTATTTGATTTAAATTTAATTTACATGTGCTTTAAATTTTAAATGCCTTCTTTAGTATTTATTAATCTTTACACTACATCTCATTATTTTGCAATGTAACTTTACCATATAATTTACTTTAGTTTTTTAAATGTTTCCCTTATATTTGGTTATATTATATTGGAACTCTAATTTTTCTCTCATTTGACCTTTGCATTTGTTTAATTTTGTTACATTATATTACGTAAATTTATGTCATTTTATAATTGATATATATTTACTTAATATTAAAATAATAATTTATTATTATTTATGCTTATTTAATTTGTAATTTATAGTAATTACAAATATTGTGAATTGGCTAATAAACAAACATTGGTAGGTTCAGCTTGATGAGCTTTACCAATGAAATAATAATTTTAATAATTTAAAAGTTATTATTTTCGTGAGCAATAGCATGATTTATAAGATATTTGATTTCGTAATAGATTTGATAATAAAGATGGTTATAGTTAATCTCCTTAGTATTTTGGAATAATAATTTCCAAAATATTTTCTCTCATTTTTTTAAATTTTTAGTTTTGATTTTGTTATGTAACTATGTAACTCTACATCTCCTCTCTTGTGACTTTTGCATTGCTTTGATAATTCTATATTACATTTCTTTAAATTTTTTTCATTTAAGCTTTAATATATGTTTGTTTGATATAAAATTTGTATTTTATATTAATTATTCTTATTTAACTTCAAAATTCATAGTTATTCTAAATGAGATACGATCGAGGCAAAATAAACATTGTTGGACTACTCTCGATTGGCTCTATCTAATGAAATATTCATTTATTATATTTTTAAATATTTTATGCTTTAACATTTGGCAATTATTTACAAAATACTTTTGTTCTTACTTGATTTGATGATAAAAGATGTTACAATAGAGCTCCTCACTATGTTCAAATGTAACTTTCTTGCAACATTTATCTCATTTCTTCAAATATTTTTCTCAGATCACAAATTATAATAAAATCCTCCCTTCCTATGTGACATTTACATCATTTTGATTATATTATATTATGTTACTTTATTTTTTATCATTTCAACTTTGATATATATTTTCTTAAAATTAAAATAATAATTTATTATAATTTATACTTATTTTCTTTAGTAATTCATTATGGTTCCCAACAAGGACTAATTGATATGTCTCAATGATTTATATTAAATTATAAGTTCCTTTTTATTAGTTAAATATTTTTACTAGGTTTTTGGTTTATTTTATTTGATATTTTGATTTATATTTGTTTTGACGATCAAGGATGTTACATATGATCTCCTTCGTATATTATAATGCAACATTATTACATAATTTATCTCATTTCTTAAAATATTTATCATTGATCTAGTTATATTACCACGTAACTCTAATCTACTTTTATGTGTCCATTACATGTTATTAATTTTGTTATATTACATGACTTCAATTTATCAAATTTTAATGAAGTAATTTATTTTCTTGGTATTCGATATACTTTATGAGATATTTTGATTATTTAGCTAATTTGATGATCAAGGATGTGCACTTAATCTCCTTAGTATCTTTAAAAGTATCTTTCGTATCTTTAAAAGTATCTTTCCTATATAATTTATCTTATTTCTTCAAATATTTTATTTTAGCTTGGTTATATTACTATGAAAAATCTAATTATTCTCTTATGAGACTTTTACATTGCTTTTATTTTGGTACATTGAATTGCATCAATTTATCATCTTTTAGTCTTATTATATATTCAATTAATATTAAAATCAAAATTTATTACTCTTTATGCTAATTTAATTTGATAATTTATAGTACTCCAAGCGAGGTCTCATCGAGACAAAACAAACATCATTGCACTCATCTAAACGAGCTCTATCTAAAAAAATAATAATTTCTATATTTCTAAATATTTTGTTTTCTATTATTTTGGAATGCTTAATGAGATATCTCTATCAATTACTAGTTTAAAGATCAATGATACTACACTTGATCTCCTTAATAAATTTGAATTATAATTTCTCATACAATTTATCTCATTTAATCAATTATCATTCTATTCAATTTTTTTTTTTATTTTTGGAAACTATAGTTTTGTTCTTATATGATATTTTAATTACTTTCATTTGGTTATATTATATTATTTTAATTTATCTTATTTTAGCTTTAATATATTTAAAATTAAAATTATAATTCAGTACAATTTATGTTTAATTTCTTTAATAATTCTCTATAATTCCAAACAAGGTCTATCAAAGAGAAAGCAAATATCATTGGACTCAACTCAACAAGCTTTACTCTATTAAATATTTATTTTTTTTTATTTTTAAATATATATGGCCTAGGTTGTTAGCACACCTTACAAAACCTTTTTATTCTATCTGATTAGTTGATCAAGGATGGTACACTAGACCTTCTAAGTATATTGGAATGCAACTTTCATATAGAATTTATTTTATTTCTTCAAAATTTTCACTTTAACTTGATTATATTACTTATTAACTCTAAGTCTCCTCTCATGTCATGTTTAGATCGATTTGATTTTTTTATATCACATGGGTTACATTTATCTTATTTTAACTTTAATATATATGTACTTATTATTAAAAATAATATTTTATAATTTATGCTTATTTATTTTGGTAATTTGTAGTCATTATAAACAAGGTATGATCAAGACATAGTAAATGTTAAAATTAAATCGAAGTGCTTTGTTTAATTAAATACTTATTTTTATATTTTTTAAATATTTTATGTTTTAGAATTTTAAAATTCTTTATGAGTTATTTCTATTCGTTCCTTATTTGATAATCGAGGATATCACACATTATCATTTTAGTGCATTGAAATGTAATATTCTCATATAATTTATGTTACTTCTTGGAATATTTCTCTTTCATTTGATTATATTACTATGGACATCTATTTCTCTTCTTATGTTCCTTTTATCTTTCATTTTCATATTTTTAAAATATTTTATTTTCTAATATTTTGATTACATTACTAGACATTTTAATTCCTACATGATTTGATGGCTGAGGATGTTACACTTGATTTTCTTAGTTTCTTGAAGTGCAACTTTCCCTTTTGACGGCTAAGAATGTCACACTTTATCCCCTTAGTATCTTGGAATAAAATTTCTTGCTCATGTTATCTCATTAATTCAAATTGTTTATTATAATTTTCTTGTATTACTATATAATTCTAAATTTCCTCTTGTACGACTCTTACATTTCCCTTATATGGTTGTATTATATTCCTTTAATTTATTATCCTCTAGTATTAACTTCAATTTAATTAAAATTTGAAAATAATTTATTTATTATTTTTTATTATTTTATTTGTTAATAGTTGTAATTTTAAATGATCTTTGATCGAGGAAAAATAAATGTCATTGGACTTGCATAGACGAGCTCTTTATAATTAAATATTCTTTTTTAATATTTTTAAATAATTTAATTTCTTAAAATTTAACATGTTTTACGAGATATTTTGATTAGCTCCTTATTTTAAGACTGAGTATGTTACACTTGTTTTTGTTAGTATCTTGGAATATAGCTTTCTTGTAAACTTTATTTCATTTCTTTAAATTTTTTTATTTGGTTTTGTTATATTATTTTCAATTTATAGCTCTCTTCTCTTATGACCTTTACATTCTTTGACTTAGGAATACTAAAATTTTTCAATGTTTTGATCATTGTGCTGTTATATCTTTAGATAACATTAAAAATTTCTTTTTTAAGAAATTATGATTATTTACTGTTGTGATTTGTAGTAATCCTAAAAGAAATTTGATCAAGACAAAACACAGGTTGTTAGACTTCATTAAACAAGCTTTATCTAATAAAATATTTATTTTTATATTCTAAAATAATTTAATTTTATTGGTTTTCATGTACTTTACTTGACTTTTGATTCAAATCATATTTGATGATTGAGAAAGTTATGCTCGAACTACTCGGCATGTTATAAAGAAACTTTTACGTACAATTGTTTTTCATTTATTTAGATGTTTATCTTTGTTATGGTTATATTACTATGTAACTCTAAATCTTCTTTTATGTAATCTTTACATTTCTTATTAATTCAGAGTAATTCCAAGGAAGGTTCAATCAAGATGAAACAAACATCATTGGGTTCATTTTGACGAGCCATATACAATTAATAATTATTTTTTTTATCTTTTTTTAAGGTATTGATATTCTTTACAAGGCATTTTATTTCATGTGTAATTTGATGATTTAAGATGTTACATTATATCATGTTAGTATCTTCTAATTAAACTTTCTCATATTATTTATCTCATCTATTCAAATTTTTTGCTTTGATTTGGTTATATTATTTTTAAGCACTTATTCTCTTCTCTTGTGACCTTTATATCACTTTAATTTGTTTATGTTATACTTCTTTAATTTATCAAATTTTAGCTTTAATATCTATATTTTCTTAATATTAAAATAAAAATTTATATTTTTATTCTTATTCAGTTTGGTAGTTTTGTGTTATTCAAAATGTAGTTCGATCAAGATGGGAAAAACCTCATTCGACTCACCTCGAAGAGCTTTTTCATATTAAATAATCATTTTTTATACAATTAATATATTTTTTTAGAGCATTTCTATGTTTTACCAGATATTGTAATTTGTACATCACTCGATAATCCAGGATGTTACACTTAATCTGCTCAATATATTGGAATGCAACATTCTTGTAGAAAAGTCTAATGATATTTATTTCATTACAGCCAAACTATGTTTTAAATTACTACAAATGCTAAAATTAAATATCCATGAATAATATTGAATTTTGATTTTAATATTAACTAATTATATATTATTATTACAATAAAAGAAATTTAAACAATGTAATATAACTAAATTGAAGCAATGGAAAGAACACACAAGAAGAGACTTATAGTTGCATAATAATGTAATGAATCATAGTAAAAACTTGAAAAAATAAGATTAATTGTATAGGAAAGTTAAATTCTAAGATATTAAGGAGGTTGAATGTAACTTCTTCGAATATTAAATTAGGAATGAATCAAAATGTCTCCTAAAATATATCAAAATTTTAAAAATTAAAATATTTAAAATAATAATTATGAATAATTAATTTGTTATGTCTTGTTGGGATCAATCCAATAACTTTTATTTAATCTTCATTATACCTCATTTAGAATTACTATAAATTACTAAAATAATTAAGCATAAATAATAAAAAATATTATTTTAATATTATTTAAATATTTAATAAATTTGAGATGTGACAAATTGAAGGAATGTCATATAACCCAATTGAAGAAAAACATTTGACAAAAAGAAATAAATTATATTGAAAATGTGTATTCCAAGATAAAACTAATGTAATGGTTAATAAGAGTAAAATTAGAGTTTCATTCTAAAATAACGAAACCTAAGGGAAACATTGGAAAGAGTAAAGTAAATTATATGGAAAGGTTATATTCCAAAATAATTAGGAGACGGAGTGTAACATCTTCGATCATCAACTTAGGTACGAATAGATATCTTAAAATAAAACGAGTCGAAATCCTATAAAATTAAATATTTAAAAATATGAAAATAAATATTGAAATAGATAAAGCTTGTTGACAAAAGTCTAATGACACTTGTTTCATCTGATTAGACAACATTATTGATTACTACGAATTGTCATAGAATAAAATATTAGACAACAATTAATTATTACTTTTAATATTAAGAAAGTATATATTAAAACCTAATTGAGGTAAATTTTACTAATATAACATAACTAAATCAAGATGATAAAAAGATCACATGAGATAAGTAAGGTCACATATTAATATAACCAAATTAAAGGAAAAAATTTTAATTAAAAATGATACAATGTTTTGGAATGTTACATTCAAAGATATTTAGGAGCTAAAGTGTAGTATCCTCAATCATCAAACTAGGTATGAATAGAAATATCTTGTAAAGGTTGAAAAAACTACAAAAACTTAAATATTTAAAATAAATATAAAAATGAATATTTAATTGTATAAAGTTCATTGAACAAGTCCAATGACATCTGTTTCTTCTTGATTGAACCACATTCGAAATAACTATGAGTTACCAAGTTAAACAAGGAAAATAATTACAAATTTTTTTAATATTAAGCAAATATGTATGTAAATTGAAATAAGATTAGTTGAAACAATGTAATATGGCCAAATAAAAAAAATATATAGGTCACACGAGTAAAAAATGGAGTTTTATTATAATATGACAAAATCTGTAACAAAACTTATAAGAAATCTGGTCGATGTTTTGGAAAAGTTGATTTTATTTCTTTAAAAGGATCTAATGTAACATCCTCGATCTTCAAATATGATATAAATCAAAATGTTTCATGAGGTAAGCCAAAATTGTGGAAGATAAAATTTTTAAAATATAAATGGAATATTTAAATGAAAAAAGGTCATTTAGACAAGCCCTACAACATTTTTTTATTTTGATCAGACCTTGTTTGGAAAGATAAAAAATAATATATTATTATTTAAATTTTTTTGTGATTACATATAAAGGATTAAATGATATAAATTGAAGTAATATAATATAACCAAATCAAAATAATGTAAAGTTTTCGTGAGAAGAGATAGAGTAATATAATGATATAACCAAATCAAAGAGAAACATTTGAAGAAAAGATAAATTATATAAGAAAATTGTTTTACAATACATTATAGAGATTTAGTGTAATCTCTTTGATTGTCAAGTTAGGTTCAAATCAAAATGTCGCATAAAGCTTGTTGAAACTATAGAAAATAAAATATTTAAAAATATAAAACTAATATTCAATTCGATAAAGGTCATCAAGATGAGTCCAATGATATTTTGTTGTCTCTATTAAACCTTGTTTGGAATAACTACAATTTATCATGTTAAATAAGCATAAATAATCATACATTATTATTTTAATATTAAAAAAATTTAGATATTATAATTGAATTAAGATAAATTGATGCAATATAATTAACCAAATCAAAGCGATGTAAGGTACACACAAGAGATGAATTAGGATTACATAATAAAAAATGAAAGAATAAAATTTTAAGACAAGTGATAAATTTTATGGTAAAGCTGAATTTCGAGATATAAGGAGAACACACACATGCACACAATCATGCACATGCATGCACACACACAAACTCAAATGCATGAAAATACATGCACAGACACACCCACAAACACAAGCACACAGACATACATATACAAATACACACAAATGCAAGTGCACATGTGCATGTATACACATGAGTGCATAAAAGCACAAAAGCACAAAAGCACATGTGCATGCTTATACAAATAGAAATATTTGTGCACACACATACACACACATACACACACATAAACATACAAACACACTAATGCACCCACACACACATACACAAACAGACATGCATACACACCCAAATTCACACACATGCACACACACACAAACCCATATACACAAACACCAAAACATAGATGCACACACACATGGACATGTAGACATGCACTCACTCATATACACACACGCACGTGTGCACACACATACACACACACACACACATACACACATGCATATGAACATGCAGACACACACACACACACACGTATACATGCATATATACATGTACACACATGCCCACACATACACACATGCACAAACCTACAACCAAACATCCATGCACACACAAACATTCCCACATGCACACAACAATGCATACAAATGTATGCACAAACATACACATGCTCACACCCACAAACACATGCACATCCATATGCACTTGCACACACATGCACAAACTTGCGAATGAACACACAAAAATGTGCACAGGTGCACAAACACAAATACACACACATGCACACACACACACACACAAATAGATATGCATATGCACATACACACACACACACACCCATGCACTTATGGGAATACACACATGTGTGCATGTATACATATGCTCAAACACAAGCACATGCATAAACATACACATGGCCATGCATATGCACATGCTTGCACACACACATGCACACACCCATACAAGAGTGCTCAAGAACACACATACAGAAACACACACACATGCACACACATGCATTTACTTTCACATGCATGCATATGCACACTCTCTCACACACACATATGCATATGCACAAACAAGCATTCACACAACTATACATGCATACAAACATATGAAAACACACACACACATGTAAAAGCATGAACACATGTACACACACCCACATATGCAAATGTGTGCACCTAAATAGACTCACTCACACAGTCTCACATAGGCACACACATGCAGACAAATCCACACACTCATACACACATGAGCTCACCTACATGCACTCACACACATATGTGTTCATGTGTTCATGTATCCATGCACACACATGCACAGACAAAAACACAAGCATGCAAAAACAAACACACACAACCACACATGCACACATTTATACACACATAGAGATGCACCTACACACACTATACATGCATGTGCACACACACACACAAAGATAGGAACATACACATGAACACACACATATGCTGCACACATGGAAATAGGAAAATACACAAAAGCACGCACACATGCATGTGAACACACAGTCAAACACACATACACACAAAACTATGCATGCACATAGTTGCACAACTCACATATATGCACACATAAGCACGCACATATATACAAACATGCACACACACACAAACACACAAATACACATATACACATGATCACATGTACATACTGGCATGCACACACATGAAAACACACACATACACAAACACACTCACAAACATATGCATGCATGTAAGGAGACAAACACATGAATGCAATCACGCATGCACACATGCATGCACTAACACACACAAGCATAGACATTCATGTGTACACATACACATGCACACACTCAAACACATACACACCTACACACAATATCATGCACATGCACATAAATGCACATGCACTTGCACACACACATACACACATAAACAAAAATATACACACACTTACACATGCACAAATACATGTATGCATACACAGGGACATGCATCTACAAACATAGACATGCATACGAATTCACATGAACATACATGCATGCACACATGCACCCATTCACATGCACATATGCACACAAACAAGCATACACACATCCATGTGCCCATAAACACATGCACATATGCACTTAAGCATGCACACACATATGCATAAAATGCATACACATATGCTCACACATGCACATACACAGACACACACATATATGCACTTGTTGAGACACAAACCTACACCCACACACATACTCAAATGCACATATAGTACACACACATATACACACATGCATATACACATACACACATACACAAACACACATGCCCGCACATACACACACAATGAAATGCATGCACATATGCATGCTTACAAACATGCATAAATGAATTCACACATGAATGCACCCACACACACAAAAACAAAGGAACACACATTACACACACAAACATAAAACCATGCACACCTACACAAACACATGGACACTAAACAAGTACACACATGCACAAGCACACTTGTACACACGTGCACCACATGCAAACACATGCAAAACACACACATCCACATACAAATGCTCTCATGCACACATGCAAAAATATGCACACACATGTATGCACCTATAGGCTCATCCATGCACACACTCACACAAACACGCATAACTACACACACTCACTCCTATGAAAACATAGACACATGCACACACATACACATGCACATACAAACACACATGCATGCACGTAAGCACACATTCACATTCATATATGTGTCCCCCACAAAAACACATGCACAAGCACACAGACACAAACACATGCATATATGCACAAGCACATGCACATACACACATGCACATGAACATACATACACACATGCACATAGCTATTTAAATAAATAATACTCACAAACACACATGTACAAACACATGCATATGCACATGCACATATGCACACACAAGCATGAATAAACAGACAAACACGCATGCACATATACACATACACACACACACACCCATGCTTGAACACACACATGCACTCATAGACACATGTACACAAGCACACATGTGTAGGCAAACACAAGCACACACATGCAGACAAACACAAGCACACACATCCATCCACACACACACATAGAGACACACAAATGTAGATGTGCATACACATGCCCACATGAACACTCACAAGCATGCTCATAAACATACATGCACAAACACACTCACATACAAAAAAATTATACATACACACATGCACATGTGCTCAACCACAAACACATATGCACATGCATATGCAAACAAACATGTACCTTTATATGCACATGTGTGCATGTACATACAAACACATACATGCACATAGTCACATGTAAGCACATGCACATGCACACACACATGCTCATGCTCATGCACATGCACATGTAAACACATTCACTTACATACAAAAGCATGCACAAATAACACACACACAAGCATAATAAAGTACATATACATAGATACACAAACACAAATAAGTGTAGGAATTTGACACACACATCCACATAGATAAGCATATACACACATGCACACGAAAAGACAAGCACACACACACACATGCACATGTAAACATGTATGCACATATACATATGCATAAACTCACAAACACACACATGCATGCATACACACACATAAACACATGCACACATATGCATAAATACATACACACACACATCTGTACATGCACATGCATATGTACACACAAGCTCACACACACACACATGCATATGCACACACACATGCACAAACACATGCACACACAAACACACATGCATTCACACGTATGCACGAATGAACGAGCATACACACATGCACATATACATTCATAAACTCACATGAACACATATGCATGCACACACTCACACACACCCACAACCAAGCATCCACACACATACACAAATACATATAAACACCAACGTACATGCACAAACACCTGTGCAAGAACAAATACACACACATACATGCACACGCATATAGACATGCACACACACATTCACACATGTGCTACAAACACACATGCACAAAGTCATGCACACACACACATATACAGCACAAACACACTCAAACATACACATATACACATGAATACACACTCACACATGTCGTCACACACACAAACATTCACATATGTGTGTAAGAACACACGTGTAAGAACACACATGCAAAAACACACACAAATATTCTCACACATACACACACACAGAGTTGCACTCATATGCACATTCACTTGCATAAAGGCATGCACAAGCACACGCATATCAAAACACATGCATATGCCACACATGCACACACACACATGCACATGCACATGCATAAGTACAAGCCCATAGAGATGCACACATTCCCACAAAAAAGCAAATACACATATGCATGAATAAACACATGCACACACACATGAACACACATAAGAAAAAAACACACACACACAACAAGACTTGTAGAAACATGCCCATGCACAAACAAACTCACACACATTTACATAGATGAGCACACACTCATCCACAAAAACACTAGTGTGTATAGGCTTATACACATAGGCACCCATTAAATTGCACACTCACACACACACATGCACATGTAGACATGTATGCATAAGTACACACTCATAAAAACACTCAAACATGTACACGCTTACACACACGTGCACATACATGAACACTCGTATGCACACACATCCACACATATGTGCATAAGCACAAGCTCACACACATAAAAATGTGTAGACATAAATACATGCTCACACTCATGCATAAGCATATGCACACACACAAGCAAACAAACTTACAAACACACAAATAACAACACATGCATGCACACACATGAACGTGTACACACACATAATCATTATATATACATGTGTGTATATTTACAAACACATAATTAGGGACATAGAGATATACAAACACATACAAACTCACACAAATCCATACACACACACAAATGCATATGTAGCCACACACACACACTTGCATGCACACACAGATATATATATATATATATATATATTTATGGACACACATGTACATGTAAACACTGGTGCACAAACACATGCCCATGCACACACTTTCATGCACACACACACCAATAACCACAGATGCATACACAAATATGCACAAATACACACATGCACACATGCACACACACACACATAGAGACTCATGCACATATACACATGCACACAAACACACACTAACACATGTGTGCATGCACACACTAACACAAAAAAAGCACACAGACATAAACACATGCACAACACACATGCACAAACACATCCACTCACACATGCAAACACACTCGCACATTTACACTCATTGGCACACATGCACTTGTGTAGGAACACACATGTAGACACCACATGCATTCACACACACATGCACACACACACATAGGAACATGCACAAGCACACACATGCAAACACACATAAGCATACACAAATGTGCACATAGAAACACTCACAAACATAGACACATATGCAAACGAATGCAGAAACACACACACAAGTATGCATGCATTAACACACACAGACACATGTAGATGCACATGCACACACACATACACACATAATCATACACACATGCACATATGCACACACCTATGCACACACACATAAGCATATGTACACAAACATGTGCACTCATACCCATATCCACGCACCCACACCCACATATGCACACATGCATAAGAACACATGCTCACACACACACATTCCCACAAACCCACATATGCACAAATACACATATATGCACGCACACACATGCATGTACACACCCACACCCACACACACACACACCTACACACACACACCCTTACACATATGGACACATACAAACACACACAAAGAAAAACATTCACACACATGCACAAGTATACTCTTGCACAAATATGCACAAGCACATGCAAGCATGCCTATGCACACACACTCACATGCATGCACATGCACATACATGCATTCAAACACACACACACACATGCACATGCACACCCAAGCACACGCACCTACATATGAAACCATGCATAATTGCACACAAGCATGCATGCACACTTGAACAACCCTAACACACGCATACAGATACAAGCCATGTAGGCATGCACATACTCACACGTCACACCCACACCATGACTCATACCCTCACACAAATACACACGAGCACACACAGTACACACACAAATACTTGCACACACATGCATGAACATGCATGCATACATACTTGCACATAGTCACACCCAGCCATGCACATGCATTAACATGCATGAATATGCACACATGCACAAATGCTTGCACATGCACATGCATCCATGCACATAGGAACACATAAACAGATAAGTATACACACACCCACATGCACACACACTCATGCTCACAAATACATTAACATGAACACACATAAAAATATGCATATGCTCACACACACACTCTTATGCTCACGATGCACACACAAGTACACACATGCACACAAGCAAATGCATGCACATAGAAATGCACATTCACATAAATACACATGTACATATAACCTCAAAATGCATGCACACATACATGTAGATGCACATGCAAATGCTTACAAACGTGCACACAAAAATACACATGCACTTACATACACACAGATGCATGCACAAAGACACACACAAGCAAACATGCACACACACAAATGCACACACACATACATACACATACACAGACACACATGCATGCATGCACATATGCCTGGATGCATGCATGCACACACCCACATGCACACATACAAGAACACACACACACAAGGACACATACATGCATGCAAGCAAATGCACATAGGCAAAAACACTCACACATGCACATACATAGACAAGTTCGTAAACACCTACTTACATGCACACATGCAGCCATGCTAACACAAGCACCCCCACACATACACACATGCACCAACAAACAAGAATACAAATATGTAAACACACATGCATGCAACACGTATATACTCACACACACGTGCACACACCTGTATTCATGCATGCACTTACATGTACACACACATATACATACACACATGCACACTTACTCACATAGACCAATGGATATGCACCCATCTACACACACACCCACACATACACACTTAAACACACACATGCATGTACCCACGCACACACACAAGAACGCATGCACACATATGCACACACACACACACACGTTAGCACAAACACCCACACACAGAACCACACAGACGTGCATACACACATGCACACATACACACACACGAATGCACATACCCACACACACATAGAATATGTAGACATGCACACACATGGATAGATGCAAACATAGACGTCCATGCACATGCAAGCACACACATCAAAACTCTCACATGCATCCATATGCACACACATGCATGCATAAAAACACACACACAAACACACATGTACAAATATAAACATGCAAATAAATTCAAATATGCATGCAAAGGCACACAAACACACACACACACACTCATTCATGAACATGAACTCATCCACACCAATAAACATGTATGCAAATGAGCACACATTCACACATGCACAAAAATAGACACGCATGCACACACACACACACACCCTTACACACATGAACACACACATATAAACACATGCATGCACACACATATGAACACATGCATGCACACACACAATGCACACAAACACACCCATGCTCATGCACACCCACACACATGCATCGACACACACATAGGCATGAACAACATAGATAACACTCACACACTCGCGAACACTTGTGCATGCAAACATACAGACACACAAACACATAATCACACACAAGTATGCATGTGTTAACACAAAAAATTATATACACATGTACATGCACACAAACACACATGCATATGCCTACACATACACACACATACATGCACATATACACACACATACATGCACATATGCACACACACACATGTGCATACAGATACTCATGCATGCACATGCACGCACATTCATAAATGTGGTTCTACACACACATATAACCATGCATACACACATCAACATAGGCAGATAAGCACATAGGAATATGCACAAAAACTCATGCAAACACACACACGAACATTAACACGCACATGCACAGACACAATCACTCACAAACACATGCACATGAACAGTTACAAGCAGACACATACATGCACACACACATGAATACGTACATGCACACCTACACACACATGCACAAACATAAGCACATGCACACTCATGCACACATACATATGTACGCACATGCACACATACCTGCTTGTACACTCACATACACATACATGTAGAAGCACACACACTCATGGACACATGCACACACATATGCACACACATGAACACATACATGTACACACAAATGGACAGACACATGTACGCACACAAAAAAACACAAACCTAATACACATATGTGTATGCATGCACACACAATCATATACAAAAATATAAGCTTGCACACACAAATACACACATGTAAACACATACAAACCCCCACACCCATACATAATAACATACACATGCACATTTGTGCCAATATACACACACAAATGCACACACACACAAATGTACACATTAGGGCATGCACACACACAACAACACAACCCTACCTACGAACACACATAGGCACACATGCTTGCATGTGCACACACAAATTCACACACATGTAGACACATGCACATGCACAATCACACATTCACACTAGCACACACATGCACACATGTACACCTACACATGTACACCCACACACCAGCACATGCACACAGACACATACACACATAGAAACATGCAAATACATATGCTTGCACACACACAGAAACATGCAAAGACATGCACACACATGCATACACACAATTACACATGCCCACACACACTATGACACACACTTGCACATGCACACATGTAAGCACACACATACGTAAACATAGTCACACAAATACACATGAGCTTGTACACATGCACACACATAAGAAGACACACACTTGTGCACACTTCCATACATGCAAACACACATTTGCATCTACACCCATGCATGTGCACACTCATGCATGCACACACCCACACACATAAACAACTACACCCACATACATGTGTGTGCAAGCATAGACACATGCACACACACCTACTCACACACATAGACATGCACACAAACGTAAGCAAGCACATGCACATGCACATAAATACACATATACACACACACACTTGTACACATGCATGTATACATGCACACAAACACACATGCACGTACACATTCACACATAAGCACCCAAACACCTACACACACACTCACACACATAGCCACATACATATGCACACACACACACACAAACACGCACATGCACATGAGCACAAGCACATGTACTCACACGCATGCACATACACATGCACACTTAGGTGCACACACACATATATGCATGTATATACACACTTGCATAAGGCAACATGCACATGTACATGCACACAAAGACACACTTGTGCACACACTCACAAAACACATACGTGTGCACATGTCCACATGACTAACACATGCTTGTATGCATACATCCACACATATACATACACACACAACAACAGACACTCACACACATGAACACACACACACATAATCAGGTGCAAGCCAACACACACACACATAGCGAAGTACACATGCACGAACACATGCAAGCACACACACACACACACACACACACACACACTCACACACACATGTACAAGTATACATATATGCACATATGCATGCACACCCATGCTCACCCCCTACACATAAACATGTTAACACACATAACTAGAAACACTTAGATTCACACACACACACGCACACACTCGTGCATGCAAGTACATGTCCAATACACATACTCAAATGCACACACATATGTACACACACACACCCACACACATGCCCATGCATGCACACACACTCACACATGTAACATGCACACACAAACATAATCACACATAGGAAAATACACACACATACACATAGGCACTCATGAACAAGCACACAAGCACGCATGCACACACACATGCATGTATGCACACACATGCATTCATGCACACATGCACACACACAATGCCACACACATACACATATACATACACATGCACACCTAAATGCATATGCACAAATGGTTACATGTGCACACATGCCCACATACTTGCACAAATGCCTACAAGCATATACACAAACACGTATACACAAGCACATGTACACATACAAGTGCGACCAAGCAAGCACATGCACATACACACAGATGCGTATCGATGCACATATACATATGCCTACACACATACACATGCAAAGGCACACTCATATGCACACATATAGGAACACACATACTCGCACATGTAAAAAAATGCATGCACACATATGCACACGCACACATGCACATACATACCGATGCACACCTTTGCACATACATATATGCGCACACACATTCACAAGCACAAGCATGCACAAGCACACACACACATACATGCACATGAATGCACACATACACACATTCATAAATGCATGCATGCATGCACACACACATGCAAATAAACATAAACATTTGCACACACACCTATACATGCATACATGCACACACACACACACACACATAAATGCTCACATGTACACACACATGCATGCAGACACACACACTCATGCACAAGAACACACATGCACAAGAACACACATGCATACACACGCAGACACTCATATACACGAACATATGCAAGTAAACATACACATACAAACACATGCACATGTATATGCAGACATGTACACACATGCATGCACATGTGCACAGACAAAGGTTTGTGCATGCTCACACACACGCATGCATGGACACACAAACAAATGTGCACACATGTAGACATAAACACATACACACTTGTGCATGCATACACACACAAATATACATGTATGCACACACACGCACACAAGCATGCACAAAAACATGCACGAACACACACATGTACCCACACACTCTCCTACAAACACATGTGTGCCCCTATACACACATTCACATACATGCATACATTCATGTGTGCATGCACTCATGTACACCCACACCAATACACACATCACCCATACATATGCGTGCACACACACACATGCAGTGCACACACATACATAGGCATGAACACTTGAAACATAGACATATGCATGCACACATGAACACACACGCAAAATGCACACATATGCACACATGAAACACATGGGCATATGCACACACATACGGACACACACATGTGCACACAAGCACTAACAACACACACATACACTAGAACACACATGAAACAAAACACACATACCCATAAACACATACACACACACAAGGACATGCATATATAGAACGACATGTACAAGCATGCACACACATAGACAAACACATGCACACATACACACAATCGTGCACACACAAGAAGACACACAAACACACACCCACATTCACATACACACGAGCACGTACAACACACACACACATGCACACAAGGGTATACGAACATAAGAACACACATTCAAATAAACACAAGGATGCAGGCATGAACAAATGTACTCACATGTTCTCACACAAAATATTCTGACACATATACATACAGATGTGCACATGTCTACACATACAAATGCAGGCATGCTCACATGCACACACACACGGGAACACATACATACTCAGACACGCATGCATACATACAAACAGACACATGCACACACACATAAACATATGCATACATAAGCACACACATATGCGCATACACGAACACACATGTACACCCACATGTACACACAGACACACCACACCCACGTGCACACATAGACACAATCACAAACACAACCACACACATACAAACATGCACACACACACACACACATGCACAAATACACACATGCATATGCACACACGTACACACACACACATTGTCATGCACGCACACATGCTTCTAGACACACACTACTGGACACATGCACATGCATATGCACACACACACGCACATATATGCACATACACCCACTTACATAGATCTGTACATGTGCCTCTACCCATGCACACACACATATGTAGGAAAACATACATGCACATAAAAATACATGCATACACACATACCTTTTCCACCCTACACACAAGGACATACACACACACATAGATGCACATGCGCACATTCAAACCCACAGTCATGCACATACATTCACATACCTTTGCATGCTCACATACATATGCACATAGACACACACACACACAAACACACACAAATAAACACATGTAAATACACACATAAGCACATTGGCAGACATGTACACACACTCCCATATGAATAGTTGAGTGTGTGCACCCCTATCCATGCACACTCATGCACTCACACATGCACACAAACATACACAGGCACTAACACACATACACACGTATGCACCCATACATGTACACACATGCACACACATATGCACATGCACACATACCTATACACACATATGCACACACACCCATCCACAAATGCCCTTACAGAGCCACTTACTCATGCATGTAGACTCACAAATGAACAAATGCACACACACACAAACACAAACATGCATGCACACAAACCCTCATATGCACACATCCACATGCTTGCACAAACATTTGCTCACACATGTACACACACAAACACAAACACATAAACACAAACAAATAAATCACACATGCACACCCACACACATGGATAGACACACACACAAATGCATATAGACATGACCCCATACACTTGCATGCACCCACATGCACACATAAATACAATAACACACATGCACGTACACACACACGTGTGTGCCTACACATAAACACATTCACACATGCATGCATGTGAGTGCATGCACATGTGCACACATGCACACACATAGAGGCAAACATGCTCATACACATATGCACACAAATGTATATGTGCATATACACACATAAATGTGCATGAACATGCAAACCTACACACATAGTAGCAAACACACATGCATGCATAAACATAAGCACAAAAATAATAGACATGCACACATAAACACAAGCACACCAACACACACATGTATATACATGCACACTTATGCTTGCACACACACAATCAAACACACACATGCATGAACACATGCAGAAATGCTCACAGACACATGTATGCACACACTCGCATGCACTCACACATGTGATCTCACATGAGCACTTACACACATGCACCCACATGTGCAAATGCACACTAGCACAAACACACACACATGTACATATGCACACACACACACACACACACCTACTCATGCACATGCATTCACACACACACATGCAATCATGCAAACACAAATGAATAATTTCAAGCACACGTGCAAGCATAAATAAAAACACACACATGCACACATATATGCTTGCCCTAGGTAAACATACACATACATAAAAACACACACACATACAAATGTATGTTTGTGCACTCACACGACATGCACACACACACACACACACACGTATGCACACATACATGCAAACACAAATGCATGCAGACACATAGATGCATGCACCCACCATCCACACACATAAATACCCAAAAACACACACAAATGCATATAGATACATGCACACATACTCACACACACATATGCACATCACATGCATTCTCACACATACATGCATGCACATATGCACCCAAATATGCACACACACCCACACACACACACCAAGACAAACATACACACCCACACATACATAGACACATGCACACAATCTTGTAGTTGCATGTATAAACAAATCACAAAGAAACAAGCACATAAAAATACAATACATACATACATGCACACACACATACACACAAACACACACATGCACACACATAAGCATGCGTAGACACACTTGTGCACACACACCCCCAAATAAACTCACACATAAACATAAGCACCCAAACACGTAGATGCACACAAAGGCACACATGCACATACTCATACACATACAAACACATGTGCATGAACACACACACAAGATCATGCACACACATGCAAACACACACATAAGCACACACGCATGCACACATCAGACAAACACATTCACACATGTACACATGAGCATATATATGTATACACAGTTGTACAAACACCGACACACACACTCACACATACACATAAATGAATAAACACCCATAGATAGCCACACACACAGACACATACTCACACACATGTACTCACACATATAATAACATGCATGCAAATATGCACATATGCATACACACCTACACACACTCGTGCACTTACTCTTACACACACACGAGCTCACACAAAGACATAGATGTGCACACAAATGTATGCATGCACACCCACACAAACTTGCATGCACATGCATATACATTGGCACACACACACATGTGCACACTCGTGTAAGAAAATGACATACACATGCACACACATACTAAGACACAAACAAACACATCATTGCATGAACAAACAAACCAACAACTATTGACACATACACATATATACACACATATGACCATACAGACATATGCACTCACACACACATAGACACATGTACACATGCACATACCCACACACACGTACAAAGTCATATGCACACAAGCAAACACAACCCCACACAAACACATGCATGCATGTAAGTACACATCCACAAACATGTACATACACACACATGCTAACACATGCACACATGCCGAAAAACATGCACAAATACACACATGCATGCAAGCACACTCATACAAACATGTACACTCATGCACACATAAACACATGCATGCACACAAACTTGCACAAATAGGCACATGCACTAGCACAAATAAGCACTTGCAAATAATGAGGTACACTGTCACACACATACACATGAATGCACAAACATACAAACTACATATGCACACACTAGCACTCTCTCTCTCTCTCATACAAACACAAAGGCATACATGCACACTTGCATATACACATGCATGTAAGCACACTCATCCATGCAAATACACCCAAGCACACACACATGCATGTGAACTCACATAAATAATCACACACATTAGCATAATGTGGCACATGCAAACAATGGAGACATACACACACTATTAAACATGCACACGCACACACATGCACACACAGTTGCACATGCACCCAAGCATGTGCACATGTATGTACAAAATGCATGCACAACAAACATGTACTAAGCCATACACAAGCGCACACATGCACGCATATGCAAACGAATGCCTACGCACACAAACATATTCCCAAAGGAATGCACACAAGCATGCATTTGCATACAAACATAAACAAAAACACATGCTCAAACATATGCACAAAGAAACACATGCACACAAACACACACACAAACACACACACCCATGCACACACATTTGCACTCACACACACACACTTACAATCACAGACTCATAACAAAGGGTCACACACTCATATGAACACACACATGCACAATTTC
>JAIUJO010001121.1:35000-40000 GCA_023846275.1 Vanilla planifolia
GAAGAAAAAGGTAAAGAAGAAGAAGAAGACGAGGAAGAAGAAGAAGAAGTTGAAGAAGAAGAAGAAGAACAAGAAGGAGAAGAAGATGAAGAAGAAGAATAAGAAGAAGAAGAAGAAGAAGAAGAAGAAAAGAAGAAGAATCAGAAGAACACAAAGAAGAAGAAGAAGAAGAAGAAGATAAAGAAGGAGAGGAAAAAGAAGAAGTAGAAGAAGAAGAGGAAGAAGGCAAAGAAGAACAAGAAGTGGAAGAACAAGAAGAAGGCAAAGAAGAAGAAGGATAAGAAGATGAAGAAGAATAAGAGAATGACAATGACAAAGAAGATGAAGTAGAAGATGAAGAAGTTGAAGAAGAAGAAGATGAAGAAAAGACAAAGAAGAAGAAGTAGAAGAAGAAAAAGAATAAGAATAAGATGAAGAAGAAGAAGAAGAAGTGGCAGCAAAAGAAGAAGATACTGATGAAAAAGAAGAACAAGAAAGAGAAGAAGAAGAAGAAGAAGAAGAAGAAGATGATGATGTTGAAGAAGACGAAAAAGAAAATGAAGAAGAAGGAGAGGAAGGAGAAGAAGAATAATAATAATAATAATAATAATAATAATAATAATAATAATTACTATTATTATTATAATAATAATAATAAGTGGAAGAAGTAGAAGAAGAAGAGGAAGAAGAAAGAGAAGAAGAAGAAGGAGAAGAAGAAAGAGAAGAAGAAGAACAAGAAGAAGAAGAAGAAAAAGAAGAGGAAGAGGAAGTAGAAGAGGAAGAGGAAGAGAAAGAAGTAGAAGAAGATGAAGAAGAAGATGAGAAGAAGAAGAAGAAGAAGAAGAAGACGAAGAAGAAGAACAACAAAAAGTAGTAGTAGTAGAAGAAGAAGAAGAAGAAGAAGAGGAGAAAGAAGATGTAGAAGATGTTCAAAAAAACAAAGATGAAGACAAAGAAGACCATGAAGAAGAAGAGGAAGAAGAAGAGGAAGAAAGGGGAAGAAGAACACGAAGAAGAAGAATAAGAAGACAAAGTAGAAGAAGAAGAAGAACAAGAACAAGAAGATTATGATGATGATAATGATATTGATGATTATGATGAAGAAGAAGAAGAAGATGAAGAAGAAAATGAAGAAGCAGAAGAAGATAGAAGAGAAGAATAAAATTAAGAAGAAGAAGAAGATGAAGCAAAAGAAGGAAATGAAGAAGAATAAGAAGAAGAAGAAGAAGAAGAATTAGAAGAAAACAAAGAAGAAGAAGAAGAAGAAGTAGGAGAATAAGAAGAAGAAGAAGAAGAAGAAGACAAAGGAGACAAAGAAGAAGAGGAAGAAGAAGTGGAAGTAGAAGAAGATGAGGAAGAAGACTAAGAAGAAGAAGACAAAAGAGGACAAGAAGAAGAACAACAAGAAAAAGGCAAAGAAGAAGAAGGCAAAGAAGATGAAGAAGGAGAAGGGATGGACAACGACGAGGAAGATGAAATAGAAGAAGAAGAAGAAGAAAAAGTTAAAGAAGAAGAAGAAGAAGAAGAGGCAGCAAAAGAAAAAGATATTGATGAAAAAGTAGTATAAGAAGGAGAAAATTAAGAAGAAGAAGAAGAAGTAGTAGAAGAAGAAGAAAAAGAAAGAAAAGATGAAGAAGACAAAGATGAAAAGAAGAAGAAAACATAAAAGAAGAAGAAGAAGAAGAAGAAGAAGAAGATGAAGAAGATGATGATGATGAAAAAGAAGACGTAAAAGAAGAAGCAAAAGAAGAAGAAGGACGAGGAGGAGGAGAAGAAGAAGAAGAAGAAGAAGAAGAAGAAGACGAAGAAAAAGAAGCAGAAGAGGAAGAAGAATAATAATAATAAGAAGAGGAAGAAAAAGGACAAGTAGAAAAAGAAGAAAAAGAGAAAGAAGAAGAAGATGATGAAGAAGAAGATGAAGAAGAAGAAGAAGAGGAAGAAGAAGAAAAAGAAAAAGTGGAAGAAGATTAAGTAGAAGAAGAATAAGAAGAAGGCGAAGAAGACGAAGAAGAAGAAGAAGAAGATCAAGAAGAAGAAGATAAAGAACAAGGAGAAGAAGGCAAAGAAGATGATGAAGAAGAAGTAGAAAAAGTAAAAGAAGATGAAGAAGAAGAAGAAGAGGAAGAAGTAGAAGAAGAAGATGAAGAAGAGGAAGAAAAAGAAGAAGAAGAAGATGAAGAAGAAGAAGAAAAAGAAGAAGATGTAGAAGAAGAAGTTCAAGAAGAAGAAGCAAAAGAAGAAGAAGAAGAAGAAAAAACAAAGAAGAAGAAGAAGAAGAAGAAGAAGATAAAGAAGAAAAAAAATAAATAGAAGAAGAAGAAGATGAAGAAGAGTAAGACGAAGAAGAGGATCAAGAAGAGGAAGAAGAAGAAGAAGAAGAAGAAGACGTAGTACAAGAAGAAGAGGAAGAAGAAGAAGACAAAGAAGATGAAGAACTAGAATTAGAAGAAGAAGAAGAAGAAGTTGAAGAAGAAGAAAAAGAGGAAGAAGAGGAGGAAGAAGAAGATGATGATGAAGAAAAAGAAGATGAAGAAGAATGGAAAGAACAAGAAAAGGAAGAAGAAGAAGAAGAAGAAGAGGAAGAAGAAAATGAATTTGAAGAATAAGAAGAAGACGAAGATGGAGATGATGATGATGATGAAGAAGAAGAAGAACAAGAAGAAGTTTAAGAAGAAGAAGTTGTAGTAGAAGAAGAAGAAGACGAAGTAGAACACAAAGAAGAAGAAGAAGAAGAAGAATAAGAAGAAGAAGAATAAAAAGAAGAAGAAGAAGAAAAAGGATAAGAAAAAGAGGATGAAGAAATATAAGAAGAAAAAGAAAACGAAAAAGAAGAAGAAGATGAAGAAGAAGAAGAAGTGAAGAAAAAGAAGAAGAAGATGCCAAGAAGAAGACGAAGAAGAAGACAAAGAAGAAGAAGAAGAAGAACAAGAACAAGACAAAGACGAAGAAGAAGCAGAACAAGAATGACAAGAAGAAGAAGGAGAAGAAGAAGAAGACAATGAAAGAGAAGAAGAATAACAAGAAAAAGACGTAGAAGAAGAAGAAGAAGGAGAAGAAGAAGAAGTAGTAGTAGTAGTAATAGAAGAAGAAGAAGAAGACAAAGGAAAAAATGAAGATGAAGTAGAAAAAGATGAAGAAGAAGAAGAAGAAGAAGACGAAGAAGAAGAACAAGAATAAGACTATGACAATGAAGATAAGAAGAAGAAGAAGGAGAAGATGAAGATGAAGAAGAAGGAGGAGAAGAAGAAGAAGAAGAGGAAGACGAAAAAGAAGAAGACAGAAAAGAGGAAGAAGATGAAGAAGAAGAAGACAGAAAAGAGGAAGAAGATGAAGAAGAGGATGTACAAAAGAAGAAGAAGCCGAAGAAGATGAAAAGCCAAAGAAGGACAAGAAGAAGAAGTAGGAGAAATTGAAGAAAGAGAAAACGAAGAAGGTGAACAAGAAGTAGAAGAAGAAAAGAAAGAAGAAGAAGAAGAATTAATAGAAGAAGAATAATAAGAAGAAGTTGAAGAAGTTGAAGAAGGAGAATAAGAAGAAGAAAAAGAAGAAGAATAAGGACAAGGACAAGAGGAAGAAGAAGAAGAAGAAGAAAAAGAAAATGTAATAAAAGTCGTAGTAGTAGTAGAAGAAGGAGAAGAAGAAGAAGAAGAATAAGAAGATTTTTAGGAAGAAGAAAAAGAAGATGAAATCAAACTAGAGGAAGAAAAAGAAGAAGAAGAAGAAAAAGTAGAAGAAGAAGGAGAAGAAGAAGAAGAGCAAGAAGATGAAGAAGAAGAAGAAAAACAACAACAACAACAACAAGAAAAAAACAAAGAAGAAGATGATGAAGAAGAAGAAAATGAAGACAAAGAAGAAGACGGGTAGAAGGAAGATGAAGGAGAAGAAGAATAAGATGAAGATGAAAATAAGAAGATAAAGAAGAAGAAGAAGAAGCAGTAGACGAAGAAAAGCACAACAAGAAGATTAATAAGAAGAAGAGACAGAAAAATATGAAGAAGAAGAAGAAGAAGAAGAAAAAGAAGAGGGAAAGGAAGAAGAAGAAGAAGAAAAAGAATTAAAACAAGAAGAAGAAAAAGAAGAAGAAGAAGAAGGGGAAGTAGTTGGAGAAGAAGAAGAAGAAGAAGGAAAAGAAGAAGAAAAAAAAAAAGAATAAAAAGGAGAAAAAGAAGAATAAGAAGAAGAAGAAGATGATGATGATGATGATGAAGAAAAAGAAGAAGAAGAAAGGAAGCGGGAGTAGAAGAAGAAGAAGAAGAAGAAGAACAAGAAGAAGAAGAAGAAGAAGAAGAAGATAAAGAAGAAGAAGAAGACTAAGAAGAAAAAGAAGAAGAAGAAGAAGTAGACGAAGAATAAGAAGGAGAAGAAGAAAAGGAAAAAGAATAAGAAGTAGAGGAAGAAGGAAAAGTAGAAGGAGGAGGAGAAGAAGTAGAAATAGAAGAAGAAGAAAAAGAATAAGAAGAAGAAGAATAAATAGTAGGAGAAGATGAGAAGAAGAAGAAGAAGAAGAAGATGAAGAATAAGAAGAAGAAGAAGAAAAAGAAGTAGAAGAAGAAAAAGGAGAAGGTGAAGAAGGAGAACTTGAAGAAGAAGAAGAAGAAGAAGAGGATGGAGAGGAAGGAGAAGAAGACTAAGAAGAAGAACAAGGAGAAGAGAAAGAAGAAGAAGATGTTGATGAAGAAGAAGAAGAAGAAGACAAAGAAGAAGAAGAAGAAGAAGAAGAAGACAAAGAAGAAGAAGAAGAAGAAGAAGAAGAAGGAGAGCCCAGAGAAGGAGAAGGAGAAGAAGAAGAAGAAGAAAAAGAAGAGAAAGATGAAGAATATGAAGAACAAGAAGAAGACGAATAAGAAGAAAAATAAATTTAAGAAGAAGAAGAAGAAGAAGAATAGGAAGGAGGCAAAGAAGAAGAAAGAAGAAGAAGAAGAAGAAGAAGAAGAAGAAGAAGAAGATGATGATGAAGAAGAAGAAGACAAAGAAGAAGAAGAAAGAAGAAGAAGAAGTAGATGAAGAAAAGGAGGAGGTCG
>JAIUJO010001121.1:45000-47500 GCA_023846275.1 Vanilla planifolia
GAAGAAGACGAAGAAGAAGAAGAAGAAGTAGAAGAAGAAGAAGAAGAAGAAGAAGAAGATGAACAAGTAGAAGAAGAAGAAAAAGACGAAGAAGATGAAGAAGAAGAAGTAGAAGAAGAAGAAGAACATAAAGAAGAAGAAGAAGAAGAAGAGGAAGAAGAAGAAGAAAAGGAAGAAGAAGAAGAAGAAGAAGAAGAAGCAGAAGAAGAAGAAGAAGAAGAAGAAGACAAAGAAGACGAAGATAAAGATGAAGAAAAAGAGGTAGAAGATGAAGAAGAGCAAAAAGAAGAAGAAGAAGAAGAAGAAGAAAAAGAGGAAGAAGAAAAAGATTAAGAAGAAGATGTAGTAGTAGAAGAAGAAGAAGAAGAAGAGAAAGAAAGAAGAAGAAGAAGAAGGAGGAAGAAGACAAAAGATAAGATGGAGAAGATGAAGAAGAAGAATAAGAAGAAAATAAGAAGAAGAAGAAGATGATGAACAAGAAGATGAAGAGGAAGAAGAAGAAGAAAAAGATAAAGAAGATGAAGAAAAAGATAAAGAAGATGAAGAAAAAGAAGAATAAGAAGAACATGATGATGATGATGATGATGAAGAAGAAGAAGAGAGGAAAAAGAAGAAGAAGAAGAAGATGAAAAAGAAGAAGAAGAAGACAAAGAAGAAGAAGACAAAGAAGAAGAAGAAGAAGATGAAGAATATGAAGAAGACATAGAAGAAGAAGAAGAAGAAGAAGAAGAAGAAGGCAAAGTAGAAGACGAAGAAGAAGAAGAACAAGAAAAAGACAAAGTAGAAGACAAAGAAGAAGAAGAAGAGGAAGAAGAAGAAAAAGAAGAATACTACAACAAAGAAGAGAATAAGAAGAAGAAGAAGAAGAAGGAGAACAAGAAAAAAAGAAGAAAAGAGGAAGAAAAACAAGAATAATAAGACAAAAAAGAAGAAGTTGAAGAAGAGGAAGAAGGAGAAGGAGAAGAAGTAGAACAAGAAGAAGGAGAAGACTACGAAGAAGTAGAAGATGAAGAAATCGAATAACAAGAAGACAAAGTAGTAGAAGAAGAAGAAGAAAAAGAAGAAAAAGAAGAAGACGAAGAAGAAGAAGACAAAGAAGAAGATGATGAATAAGATGAAGAAGTAGAAGTAAAAGACGAAGAAGAAAAAGAAGAGAAAGAAGAAGAAGAAGAAGAAGAAGAAGAAAAAGAAAGAGAACAAAAAGAAGAAGAAGAAGGAGATCAAGAACAAGAAGAATTAGAAAAAGAAAAGGAAGAAGAAGAAGAAAAAGAAAATGAAGAAGTTGAACAAGAAGAAGAAGAAGAAGAAAACAAAGAAGAAAATAAGAAGAAGAAGAAGAAATAAAGAAGAAAAGAGGAAGAAGAAGAAGAATAAGAAGACGAAAAAGACGAAGACGAAGAAGAGGAAAAAGGAGAACAAGAAAAAGAAGTAGAATAAGAAGAAGGAGAAGACGACGAAGAAGAAGAAGATGAAGAAATGGAATAAGAAGAAGACGAAGTAGTAGAAGAAGAAGTAGAAAAAGAAGAAAAAGAAAAAGACAAAGAAGAAGAAGACAAAGAAGAAGATGAAGAAGAAGATGAAGAAGAAGAAGATGTAAAAGACGAAAAAGAAGAAGAGAAAGAAGAAGAAGAAGAAGAACAAGAAAGAGAAAAAGAAAAAGAAGAAGAAGAAAATGAAGAATAAGAAGAAGAGGAAGAACAAGAAGAAAGAGAAAAAGAAAAGGAAGAAGAAAAAGAAAAAGAAAATGAAGAAGTTGAAAAAGAAGAAGAAGAAGAACAAACCAAAGAAGAGGAAGAAGAACTTGAAGAAGAAGAAGAAGAAGAAGAGGAAGAAGAAGAAGAAAATGAAAAAGAAGTAGAAGAAAAAGATGATAAGGAAGAAAAAGTAGAAGAAGAATAGGAAGAAGAACAAGAAGAAGAAGAAGAAGAGGATGAAGAAGATGAATGAGAAGACGAAGAGTTAGAAGAGTAAGAAGAAAAAGAAGAACAAGTAGAAGAAGAATTAGAAGAAGAAGAAGCAAAAGAAGATGGAAAAGGATTGAAGAAGAAGGAGAAGAAGAAGTAGAAGAAGAAAGAGGAAGAAGAAGAAAAAGAAGAAGAAGAAAAAGATGATGATGATGAAGAAGAAGAAGAATAGGAGGAAGGCAAAGAAGAAGAAGAAGAAGTAGAAGATGAAAAAGAGGATGAAGACGAAGAAGAAGAAGAAGGAGACGAAGAAGAAGAAGAAGAAGAAGAAGAATAATACTAATAATAAGAAACAAGAAGAGGAAGAAGAAGAGGAAGATGAAAAAGTAGCAGTGGAAGAAGAAGAAAAAAAGAAGTAGAAGTAGAAGAAGAAGAAGAATAAATAGGCACTCAGGTAGAAGAAGTAGAAGAAAATAAACCCGATGAGGAAGTAGAGGAAGAAAAAGAAGAAAAAGAAGAAGAAGAAGTAGTAGAAGAAGAAGAAGAAAAGAAGAACGTTAAGAACAAGAAGACGAAAAAGAGGAGGAAGAAGACGA
>JAIUJO010001121.1:50000-52500 GCA_023846275.1 Vanilla planifolia
AAGAAGGAGAGGAAGAAGAAGAAGACAAAGAAGAAGAAGAAAAAGAAGAAGATTAAGAAGTGAAAGAAAGAGCAGAAGAAGAATAAGAATAAGAATAACAATAAGAAGAAGAAGAAGAACAAGAAGACGAAAAAGAAGAAAAAGAAGGAGGAGGAGAAAAAGAAGAAGAAGAAGAAGAAGAGGAAGAAGAAGAAGAAAAAGAAGAAGAAGAGAAAGAAGAAGAAGAAGAAGAGAAAGAGGAAGAAGAAAAAGTAGAAGAAGAAGAAGAAGGAGAAGAAGAAGAAGAAGAAGAAGAAAAAGAAGAAGGGAGAAGAAGATGATGAACAAGAAAAAGAAGAAGAAGATGATGAAAAAAAATTGAAGAAGTAGAATAAGATGGCTTAGAAGAAGATGAAGAGGAAGAAGAACACTGAGAAGAAGAAGAAGAAGAATAGAGAAAAAGAAGAAGAAGTAGAAGAAGAAAACAAAGAAGAAGAAGATTAAGAGGAGGAAGAAGAAGAAGAAGAAGAAGAAGAAGGCAAAGAAGAAAAAGAAGAAAAGATGATGAACAAGAAGAAGAAGAGGAAGAAAAAGAAGAAAAAGAAGACTATGAAGATGAAGAAGAAGAAGTAGAAGAAGAAGAAGAAGAAGAAGAAGAAGAAGAAGAAGAAAAAGAAGAAATACAAGAAGAAGAAGAAGAAGAAGAATAAAAGATGATGAAGAAAAAAAGGAAGAAGAAGATGGAGATGAAGAAGGAAGAAGAAGTAGAATAAGAAGAAGAAGGAGAAGGAGAAGGAAAAGAAGAAGAAGAAGATGAAGAAGAAGACGAAGAAGAAGTCAAAGAAAAAGAAGATGAAGGAGAACAAGTAGAAGAAGAAGAAGTAGTAGTAGAAGAAGAGGAAAAGGAAGAAGTAGACCTAGAAGAAGAAGAAGAAGAAGAAGAAGAAGAAGAAAAGGAAGAAGAAGAAGAGGAAAAAGAAAAAGGAGAAGAAGAAGACCAAGAAGAAGAAGACGAAGAAGAAAAAAAATAGAAGACGAAGAAGTAGATGAAGACGAAGAAGAAGAAGAAGAAGAAGAAGAAGAAGAAGAAGCAGAAAAAGAAGAGAAGAAGAAATTTTAGAAGAAGAAGAAGAAGGAGAAGAAGAAGAAGATGAAGTAAAGGAAAAAATGAAGAAGATGAAGAAGTATAAGAAGAAGAAAAAGAAGAAGATGAAGAGGAAAAAGAAAATGAAGAAGAAGAAGGTGAACAATAAGAAGAAGAAGAAGAAGAAGAAGAAGAAAAACAAGTTGATGATGAAGAAGAAGATCAAGATGAAGAAGAACAAGAATAATTTGAAGGAGAAAAACAAGGAGATGAAAAAGGAGAAAATTAAGAAGAAGGAGAAGAAGAAGAAGAAAAAGTGAAAGAAGAGGAAAGAGGAGAAGAAGAAGAAGGAGGAGAAGATAGACTAGGAGAAAAAGAAGAAAAAAAGAAGAAGATGATGAAGAAGAAGAAGAAGGAGAAGAAGAAGAAGAAGAAGAAGAAGAAGAAGAAAAAGAAGAAGGAGAAGGAAAAGGAGAAGAAGATGAAGAAGAAGAAGCTGAAGAAGAAGAAGAAGAAGAAGAAGAAGAACATGTTGATGATGAAGAAGAAGATCAAGATGAAGAACCAGAATAAGTTGAAGGAGAAAAACAAGAAGATTAGAAAGGAGAAAATTAAGAAGAAGAAGAAGAAGAAAAACAAGAAGTGGAAAAAGAGGAAGGAGGAGAAGAAGAAGAAGGAGGAGAAGACAGAGAAAGAGAAAAAGAAGAAAAAAAAGAAGAAGATGAAGAAGAAGAAGAAGAAGGAGAAGAGGAAGAAGAAGAAGAAGAAGAGGAAGAAGAAAAAGAACAAGAAGAAGGAGAAGGAGAAGGAGGAGAAGAAGAAGAAGAAGAAGAAGAAGAAGAAGAAGAAGTAGAAAAAAAAGAAGAAGAAGAAGAAGAAGTAGATGTAGAAGAAGAAGAAGAAGAAGAAAAAGAAAAAGCAAAACAACATGAAGAAGAAGAAGAAAAAGAAGAAGTGCATGAAGAAGAAGTCAGAGAAGAAGAAGAAGGCATAGAAGAAGTAGAATAAAACGAAGAAGAAGATGAAGAAGAAGAAGAAGAAAAAGAAGAAGTGGAAGAGGAAGAAGAAGTAGAAGGAGGAGGAGAACAAGAAGTTGTAGAATACGAATAAAAAGAAGAAGAAAAATAAGAAGAAGAAAAAGTAGAAGAAGAAGAAGATGGAGAGGAAGAAGAAGTAGAAGAAGAAGAAAAGAAAGAAGATGAAGATGATGAAGAAGAAGATGATGATAATGAATAAGAAGATGGCAAAAAGGAGGAGGAAGTAGAAGAAGAAGAAGAAGAAGAAGAAGAAGAAGATGAAGAAGAAGACGAAGAAGAAGAAGAAGAAGAAAAGGAAGAAGAAGACGAAGAAGAAGAAGATAAAGAAGTAGAAGAAGATGAAGAAGAAGAAGAAGAAGAAGAAGAAGAAGAAGAAAAAGAAGAAGAAGTACAAGAAGAA
>JAIUJO010001121.1:62500-65000 GCA_023846275.1 Vanilla planifolia
AAGAAGAAAAGAGGAAGAAAAACAAGAATAATAAGACAAAAAAGAAGAAGATGAAGAAGAGGAAGAAGGAGAAGGAGAAGAAGTAGAACAAGAAGAAGGAGAAGATGACGAAGAAGTAGAAGATGAAAAAATCGAATAACAAGAAGACAAAGTAGTAGAAGAAGAAGAAGAAAAAGAAGAAAAAGAAGAAGACGAAGAAGAAGAAGACAAAGAAGAAGATGAAGAATAAGATGAAGAAGTAGAAGTAAAAGACGAAGAAGAAAAAGAAGAGAAAGAAGAAGAAGAAGAAGAAGAAGAAGAAAAAGAAAGAGAACAAATAGAAGAAGAAGAAGGAGATCAAGAACAAGAAGAATTAGAAAAAGAAAAGGAAGAAGAAGAAGAAAAAGAAAATGAAGAAGTTGAACAAGAAGAAGAAGAAGAAGAAAACAAAGAAGAAGAAGAAGAAGAAGACAAAGTAGAAGACAAAGAAGAAGAAGAAGAAGAAGAAGAAGAAGAAGAAGACTACAACAAAGAAGAAAATAAGAAGAAGAAGAAGAAATAAAGAAGAAAAGAGGAAGAAGAAGAAGAATAAGAAGACGAAAAAGAAGAAGACGAAGAAGAGGAAAAAGGAGAACAAGAAAAAGAAGTAGAATAAGAAGAAGGAGAAGACGACGAAGAAGAAGAAGATGAAGAAATGGAATAAGAAGAAGACGAAGTAGTAGAAGAAGAAGTAGAAAAAGAAGAAAAAGAAAAAGACAAAGAAGAAGAAGACAAAGAAGAAGATGAAGAAGAAGATGAAGAAGAAGAAGATATAAAAGACGAAAAAGAAGAAGAAGAGAAAGAAGAAGAAGAAGAAGAACAAGAAAGAGAAAAAGAAAAAGAAGAAGAAGAAAATGAAGAATAAGAAGAAGAGGAAGAACAAGAAGAATGAGAAAAAGAAAAGGAAGAAGAAAAAGAAAAAGAATATGAAGAAGTTGAAAAAGAAGAAGAAGAAGAACAAGCCAAAGAAGAGGAAGAAGAACTAGAAGAAGAAGAAGAAGAAGAAGAAGAGGAAGAAGAAGAAGAAAATGAAAAAGAAGTAGAAGAAAAAGATGATAAGGAAGAAGAAGAAGAAGAAGAGGATGAAGAAGATGAATGAGAAGACGAAGAGTTAGAAGAGTAAGAAGAAAAAGAAGAACAAGTAGAAGAAGAATTAAAAGAAGAAGAAGCAAAAGAAGATGGAAAAGGATTGAAGAAGAAGGAGAAGAAGAAGTAGAAGAAGAAGAAAGAGGAAGAAGAAGAAAAAGAAGAAGAAGAAGAAGATGATGATGATGAAGAAGAAGAAGAATAGGAGGAAGGCAAAGAAGAAGAAGAAGAAGCAGAAGATGGAAAAGAGGATGAAGACGAAGAAGAAGAAGAAGGAGACGAAGAAGAAGAAGAAGAAGAAGAATAATAATAATAAGAAGAAACAAGAAGAAGAAGAAGAAGAGGAAGATGAAAAAGTAGTAGTGGAAGAAGAAGAAAAAAAGAAGTAGAAGTAGAAGAAGAAGAAGAATAAATAGGAACTCAGGTAGAAGAAGTAGAAGAAAATAAACTCGGTGAGGAAGTAGAGGAAGAAAAAGAAGAAAAAGAAGAAGAAGAAGAAGTAGAAGAAGAAGAAGAAAAGAAGAACGTTAAGAACACGAAGACGAAAAAGAGGAGGAAGAAGACGACGACGATGAAGAAGAAGAAGTAAAAGTAGATGATGAAGAAGAAGAAGAAAAAGAAGAAGAAGAAGTAGAAGATGAAGAAGACGTAGAAGAAGAAGAAGAAGCAGAAGAAGAACAACAACAACAAGAAGAAGATGAAGAATAATAATAATAATAATAATAATAAAAAGAAGTAAAAGGAGAAGACGAATAAGAAGAAGAAGAAAAGTAGAAGAAAAATAAGAAGCAGAAGGGGATGAAGAAGACGAAGAAAAAGAAAAAGAATAGGAAGATGAAGAAGGCGCAGAAGAAGAACATGAAGAAGAAGAAGACGAATAAGAAGAAGATGATGAAGAGGAAGAAGAAGAAGAAAACGAAGACAAAGAGTAAGAAGAAAAAAAGAAAAAGAAGAAAAAGAATAAGACGAAGAAGATGAAGACGGAGAAGAACAAGAAGAAGAAGACGAAGGAAAAGAAGAAGTTGAATAAAAAGAAGAAGAAGAAGAAAAAGAAGAAGTTGAAAAAGAAGAAGAAGAAGAATAAGTTGAAGAAGATGGAGTAGAAGACAAAGACGATTGAGAAGAAGAGGAAGAAGAAGAAGAAGTAGAAGAAGAAGAAGAAGAAGAAGAAGAAGGAGAAGAAGAAGAAGAGGAAAAAAAATAGAAAAAGAAGAAGAAGAAGAAAAAGAACAAGATGAAGAAGAAGTAGAAGAAGAAGAAGAGGAATAAGAAGAAGATGAAGAAGAAAAGACGAAGAAGAAGAAGTAGACTAATAGGAAGACTAAGAAGAAGAAGAGGAAGGAGAAGCAGAAGTAGAAGTAGCGAAGAAGAAGAAGAAGATGGAGAAGGAGATGAA
>JAIUJO010001121.1:77500-82500 GCA_023846275.1 Vanilla planifolia
AAGGGGATGGAGAATAAGTAGGATAAGAATAAGAAGATGAGGAAGATGAAGAAGAAGATGAAGAGAAAGATGAAGAAGAAAAAGTTGGAGAAAGAGAAGAAGAAGAAGAACAACAAGATGAAGAAGAAGACGAAGAAGAAGAAGTCGAAGAGGAAAAAGCAGAAGAAGAAGAAGACGGCACAGAAGAAATAGAACAAGACAAAGAAGAAGAAGAAGACGAAGAAGGCAAATAAGAAGAAGAGGATGATGAAGACGAACAAGAAGAAGACCAAAAAGTAGAAGAAGATGCAGTAGTAGAAGAAGATGCAGTAGTAGAAGAAGAAGAAGAAGACGAAGAAGAAGAAGAAGAAGTAGAAGAAGAAGAAGAAGAAGAAGAAGATGAACAAGAAGAAGAAGAAGAAAAAGACGAAGAAGATGAAGAAGAAGAAGTAGAAGAAGAAGAAGAACATAAAGAAGAAGAAGAAGAAGAAGAAGAGTAAGAAGAAGAAGAAAAGGAAGAAGAAGAAGAAGAAGAAGAAGCAGAAGAAGAAGAAGAAGAAGAAGAAGACAAAGAAGAGGAAGATAAAGATGAAGAAAAAGAGGTAGAAGATGAAGAAGAGCAAAAAGAAGAAGAAGAAGAAGAAGAAGAAGAAAAAGAGGAAGAAGAAAAAGATTAAGAAGAAGATGTAGTAGTAGAAGAAGAAGAAGAAGAAGAGAAAGAAAGAAGAAGTAGAAGGAGGAAGAAGACAAAAGATAAGATGGAGAAGATGAAGAAGAAGAACAAGAAGAAAATAAAAAGAAGAAGAAGATGATGAACAAGAAGATGCAGAGGAAGAAGAAGAAGAAAAAGATAAAGAAGATGAAGAAAAAGATAAAGAAGATGAAGAAAAAGAAGAATAAGAAGAACATGATGATGATGATGATGATGAAGAAGAAGAAGAGAGGAAAAAGAAGAAGAAGAAGAAGAAGATGAAAAAGAAGAAGAAGAAAAAAGAAGAAGAAGACAAAGAAGAAGAAGAAGAAGATGAAGAATACGAAGAAGACATAGAAGAAGAAGAAGGCAAAGTAGAAGACAAAGAAGAAGAAGAACAAGAAAAAGACAAAGTAGAAGACAAAGAAGAAGAAGAAGAGGAAGAAGAAGAAAAAGAAGAATACTACAACAAAGAAGAGAATAAGAAGAAGAAGAAGAAGAAGGAGAACAAGAAAAAAAGAAGAAAAGAGGAAGAAAAACAAGAATAATAAGACAAAAAAGAAGAAGAGAAGAAGAGAAGAAGGAGAAGGAGAAGGAGAAGAAGTAGAACAAGAAGAAGGAGAAGACGACGAAGAAGTAGAAGATGAAGAAATCGAATAACAAGAAGACAAAGTAGTAGAAGAAGAAGAAGAAAAAGAAGAAAAAGAAGAAGACGAAGAAGAAGAAGACAAAGAAGAAGATGAAGAATAAGATGAAGAAGTAGAAGTAAAAGACGAAGAAGAAAAAGAAGAGAAAGAAGAAGAAGAAGAAGAAGAAGAAGAAAAAGAAAGAGAACAAATAGAAGAAGAAGAAGGAGATCAAGAACAAGAAGAATTAGAAAAAGAAAAGGAAGAAGAAGAAGAAAAAGAAAATGAAGAAGTTGAACAAGAAGAAGAAGAAGAAGAAAAAGAAGAAGAAGAAGAAGAAGAAGACAAAGTAGAAGACAAAGAAGAAGAAGAAGAAGAAGAAGAAGACTACAACAAAGAAGAAAATAAGAAGAAGAAGAAGAAATAAAGAAGAAAAGAGGAAGAAGAAGAAGAATAAGAAGACGAAAAAGAAGAAGACGAAGAAGAGAAAAAGGAGAACAAGAAAAAGAAGTAGAATAAGAAGAAGGAGAAGACGACGAAGAAGAAGAAGATGAAGAAATGGAATAAGAAGAAGACGAAGTAGTAGAAGAAGAAGTAGAAAAAGAAGAAAAAGAAAAAGACAAAGAAGAAGAAGACAAAGAAGAAGATGAAGAAGAAGAAGATATAAAAGACGAAAAAGAAGAAGAAGAGAAAGAAGAAGAAGAAGAAGAACAAGAAAGAGAAAAAGAAAAAGAAGAAGAAGAAAATGAAGAATAAGAAGAAGAGGAAGAACAAGAAGAAAGAGAAAAAGAAAAGGAAGAAGAAAAAGAAAAAGAAAATGAAGAAGTTGAAAAAGAAGAAGAAGAAGAACAAACCAAAGAAGAGGAAGAAGAACTAGAAGAAGAAGAAGAAGAAGAGAAGAGGAAGAAGAAGAAGAAAATGAAAAAGAAGTAGAAGAAAAAGATGATAAGGAAGAAAAAGTAGAAGAAGAATAGGAAGAAGAACAAGAAGAAGAAGAAGAAGAGGATGAAGAAGATGAATGAGAAGACGAAGAGTTAGAAGAGTAAGAAGAAAAGAAGAACAAGTAGAAGAAGAATTAGAAGAAGAAGAAGCAAAAGAAGATGGAAAAGGATTGAAGAAGAAGGAGAAGAAGAAGTAGAAGAAGAAGAAAGAGGAAGAAGAAGAAAAAGAAGAAGAAGAAAAAGATGATGATGATGAAGAAGAAGAAGAATAGGAGGAAGGCAAAGAAGAAGAAGAAGAAGCAGAAGATGAAAAAGAGGATGAAGACGAAGAAGAAGAAGAAGGAGACGAAGAAGAAGAAGAAGAAGAAGAAGAAGAATAATAATAATAAGAAACAAGAAGAGGAAGATGAAAAAGTAGCAGTGGAAGAAGAAGAAAAAAAGAAGTAGAAGTAGAAGAAGAAGAAGAATAAATAGGCACTCAGGTAGAAGAAGTAGAAGAAAATAAACCTGGTGAGGAAGTAGAGGAAGAAAAAGAAGAAAAAGAAGAAGAAGAAGAAGTAAAAGAAGAAGAAGAAAAGAAGAACTTTAAGAACAAGAAGACGAAAAAGAGGAGGAAGAAGACGACGACGATGAAGAAGAAGAAGTAAAAGTAGATGATGAAGAAGAAGAAGAAAAAGAAGAAGAAGAAGTAGAAGATGAAGAAGACGTAGAAGAAGTAGAAGAAGCAGAAGAAGAACAACAACAACAAGAAGAAGATGATGAATAATAATAATAATAATAATAATAATAATAATAAGAAGTAAAAGGAGAAGACGAATAAGAAGAAGAAGAAAAGTAGAAGAAAAATAAGAAGCAGAAGGGGATGAAGAAGACGAAGAAAAAGAAAAAGAATAGGAAGATGAAGAAGGCGCAGAAGAAGAACATGAAGAAGAAGAAGACGAATAAGAAGAAGATGATGAAGAGGAAGAAGAAGAAGAAAACGAAGACAAAGAGTAAGAAGAAAAAAAGAAAAAGAAGAAAAAGAATAAGACGAAGAAGATGAAGACGGAGAAGAACAAGAAGAAGAAGACAAAGGAAAAGAAGAAGTTGAATAAAAAGAAGAAAAAGAAGAAAAAGAAGAAGTTGAAAAAGAAGAAGAAGAAGAATAAGTTGAAGAAGATGGAGTAGAAGACAAAGACGATTGAGAAGAAGAGGAAGAAGAAGAAGAAGTAGAAGAAGAAGAAGAAGAAGAAGAAGAAGGAGAAGAAGAAGAAGAGGAAAAAAGTAGAAAAAGAAGAAGAAGAAGAAAAAGAACAAGATGAAGAAGAAGTAGAAGAAGAAGAAGAGGAATAAGAAGAAGATGAAGAAGAAAAGACGAAGAAGAAGAAGTAGACTAATAGGAAGACTAAGAAGAAGAAGAGGAAGGAGAAGCAGAAGTAGAAGTAGACGAAGAAGAAGAAGAAGATGGAGAAGGAGATGAAGCAGAAGTAAAAGAATGGAAAGAAGAAGAAGATGATCAAGAAGAAAAAGAAGAATAGGAAGAAGACGAAGAAGAAGAAGAAGAAGAAGTAGAAGAAAAAGAAGATGATGAAGTAGAAGAAGAAGAAGAAGAAGAAGAAGACAAAGAAGAAGGAAAAACTTTAGAAAAAGGAGAAGAAGAAGAAGAAGAAGCTTACGATGAAAAAAAGAAGAAGAAAAAGAAGAAGAAAAGGATGAAGATGAAGACGAAAAAAAGAATAAGATAAAGAGGAAGAAGAAGAATAAGATGAATAGGAAGAATGCGAAGAAGTGTAGAAGAAGTAGAAGAAGATAAAGAAGAATAAGAAGATGATGAAGAAGAAGATGATGATGAAGAGGAAGAGGAAAAAGACGAAGAAGAAGCAGGTGAATAAGAAAAAGAAGAAGGCGAAGAAGAACAAGGAGAAGAAAAAGAAGAAGGAAAAGAAGAAGATTAACAAGATGATGACGAAGACGATGATGAAGAAGAAGAAGAAGAAGAAGAAGAAGAAGATGATGATGATGATGGTAAATAAGAAGAAGAAGAAGAAGAATAAGAAGAAGAGGAAGGGGAAGAATAAGAAGAAGAGAAAGACGAAGAGGAGGAGAAGGAAGATGAAGAAGAAGAAGAATAAAAAAGAGAAGAAGAAGAAGATTAAGAAGGAGAAGAAGAGAAAGAAGAAGAAGAAAAAGAAGAAGAAGGAGAAGAGGAACAAGAAGAAGAAGGAAGAGAAGAAGAAGAAGTAGGAGAAAAGGCAGAAGAAGAAGGTAGAGAAGAAGATGAAGAAGAAGAAGAAGACGAAGAAGAACATGAAAGCGAAGAAGAAGAAGGCAAAGAAAATGAAGAAGAAGAAGTGGAAGAAAAAGATGAAGAAGAAAAAGATCAAGAAGAAGAAGAAGAAGAACAAAAAGAAGAGGAAAAAGAAGAAGAAGAAGAAGAAGAAGAAGATGAAGAAGAAGAAGAAGAACTAGAACAAGAAGAAGGCAAAGAAGAAGAAGAAGAAGAAGAAGAAAGAGAAGATGAAGGAGTAGTAAAAGAAGGAGAAGAAGTAGAACGTGAAGAGGAGAGGAAGAAGTAGAAGAAGTAGAAGAAGAAGGAGGAGGAGAAGAAGACGAAGAAGAAGAAGAAAAAGAAGAAGAAGAAGAAGAAGAAGAAGAAGAAGAAGAAGAAGAAGAAGAAGAAGAATAAGAAGAAAAAGAAAAGGACGAAGAATAAAAAGGAGGAGAAGAAGAGGAAGAAGAAGAAGCAGAAGAAGAAGTTGAAGAAGAAGATGGAGAAGAAAAAGA
>JAIUJO010001121.1:92500-105000 GCA_023846275.1 Vanilla planifolia
GAAGAAGAAGAAGATGAAGAAGAAGAAAAAGAAGGCGAAGAAGACAAAGAAGAGGATGAAGTTAAAGAAGAACAAGAAGAAGAAGAAAAAGAAGAAGATGGTGAAGAAGAAGGAGAAGAAGAAGGAGAAGAATATGAATAAGAAGAAGAAAAAGAAGAAGAGGAAGATGAACAAGAAGAAGAAGAAAAGAAAAAGAAGAAGAAGAAAAAGAAGAATAAGATGAAGGAGAAGAAGAGAAAGAAGTAGAAGAGTTAGAAGAAGAAGAAGAAGCAAAAAACAAAGAAGAAGATAACAATGAAGAAGAAAATGAAGAAGACGAAGAAGAAGAAAGCGAAAAGGAGGAAGAAGATAAAGAAGAAGAAGAAGAAGAAGAAGACGAAGTGGAAGAAGAAGAAGAAGAAGATGAAGTAGACCTAGAAGTAGAAGAGGTAGAGGAAGAAGAAGAAGAAGATGAAGTAGAATAACAAGAAGTAGTAGAAGAAGAAGAAGAAGAAGAAGAATAAGAAGAAGATGATGAAGAAGAAAAAGTGTAATAAGAAGAAGAAGAGGAGGAAAAAGAAGAAGAAGCAGAAGAAGCGGAAGAGGAAGAAGATGATGAAGATGATGAAGAAGAAGAAGAAGGAAAAGGAGAAGGAGAAGGAGAAGAAGAAGAAGAAGAAGAAGAAGACGTAGAAGAAAAAGGAGATGAGGAAGAAAAAGAAGAGGAAGAAAAAGAAGAAGAGGAAGAAGAAGAAAAAGAAGAAGACAAGGAAGAAGAAGAAGATGAAAAAAAAGAAGATGAAGAAGGAGAAGAGGAGGAAGAGGAAAAAGAAGAAGAAGAAGAAGAAGAAGAAGAAGAAGAAGAAGAATAAGAAAATAAAGATGAAAAGAAAAAGGGGAAGAATAAGTAGAACAAGAAGACGAAGATGAAGAAAAAGACGAAGGAGAAGAAGAAGATGATTAAGAAGAAGGAGAGGAAGAAGAAGAAGATGATGAAGAAGGAGAAGAAGAAGAAGAAGCCTAAAAAGAAGAAGAAGAAGAAAAAGAAGAGGAAGATGAGAAAGAAGAAGAAAAAGAAGAAGAAGAAGAAGAAAAAGAAGAAGTGGAAGAAGAAGAAGAAGAAGAAGAAGAAGACCAAGAAGTAAAAGAGGAGGAAGAAGAAGAAGAAGAAGATGAATTAGTAGAAGATGAAGAAGAAAAAGGGGAAGAAGGAGAAGGGGAATAAGAAGAAGAAGAAGAAGAAATAGAATAAGAAGAAAAGAAGAAAGAAGAAGAAGAAGAAGAAGAAGAATAAGAAGAAGAAAAAGAGAAAGAAGAAGAAGAAGATGAAGAAGAAGATGAAGTGGAAAAAAAGAGGAAGACAAACAAGAAGAAGTAAAAAAAAATATGTAGAAGAAGGAGAAGAAGGAGAAGAGGAAGAAGAAGAAGAAGAAGAAGAAGAAGTGGAAGAAGAAGAAGAAGAAGAAGAAGACCAAGATGTAGTAGTAGACGGAGAAGTAGAATTAGAAGAAGAAGTAAAATGAGAAGAAGAAGCACAAGAAGAAGTGGAAGTATAATAAGAAGAAGAAGAGGAAGTGTAAGAAGAAGAAGAAGAAGAAGAAGACGAAGAAGTTGAAGAAGAAGGAGAAGAAGATGAAGAAGAAAAAGAGATAGTAGAAGAAGACAAAGAAGATGAAGTAGTAGAAGAAGAAGATGAAGACGAAGGAGTAGAAGAAGAAGTAGAAAAAGAAGAGGAAGAAGAAGAAGAGAAAGAAGAAGACAAAGAAGAATAAGAAGAAGAAGAAGAAGATGACGAAGAAAAAGAGGAAAAAGAAGAAGAAGAAGAAGAAGAAGAAGAAGAAGAAAGAGAAGAAGAAGAAGAAGAAGAAGAAGAAGTAGGAGATGTGGAAGAAGACGAAGATGAAGAAGATGAAGAAGGGGAAGAGGAAGAAGAGGAAGAAGAAGAGGAAGATGAAGAAGAAGAAGACGATGAGGAAGGGTAAGAGGAAGAAGAGGAAGAAGAAGAGGAAGAAAATAAAGAAGAAAAAGAAGAAGTGGAAGAAGAAAAAGAAGAAGACAAAGAAGAAGAAGAAGAAGATGAAGAAGAAAAAGAAGACGAACAAGAAGAAGTTGATGTGGAAGAAGAAGAGGAAGAAGAAAAAGAAGAAGACAAAGAAGAAGAAAAAGATGAAGAAGAAGAAAAGGAAGATGAAGAAGAAAAAGAAGACGAACAAGAAGAAGTTGATGTGGAAGAAGAAGAGGAAGAAGAAAAAGAAGAAGACAAAGAAGAAGAAAAAGATGAAGAAGAAGAAAAGGAAGATGAAGAAGAAAAAGAAGACGAACAAGAAGACGAACAAGAAAAAGTTGATGAGGAAGAAGAAGAAGAAGAAGAAGAAGAAGAAGAAGAACCAGAAGAAGAAGAAGATGATGATGATGATGACGAGGAAGGAGAAAAGACGAAGAAAAAGAAGAAAGAGGAGGACGAGGAGGAAGAAGAAGAAGACGAAGAAGAAGGAAAGGAAGAAGAAGAATTATAAGGAGTTAAATAAGAAGAAGAAGAAGAAGAAGAAAAATGTATAAGAAGAAGAAAAAGTGGCAGAAGAAAAAGCTATAGAAGAAAAAGGATGAAGAAGTAGAGAAGAAGAAGAAGAACATGAAGAAGAAGAAGACAAAGAAGTAGAAGAGATAGTAGAAGAAGAAGAAAATATGAAGTAGTAGAAGAAGAAGAAGTAGAATAAGAACAAAAGTAAAAGACGAAGATGAAGTACAAGAAGAAGGAGGAACAGGAGGAGGAGGAGAAGATGAATGAAGAGAAGAAGAAGAAGTAGGAGAAGATGATGATGATGATGGAGAAGAAGGAGAAGAAGAAGAAAGATAAGATGAAGGAGAAGAAGAAAAAGAAAAAGGAAAAGACGAAGAAGAAGAGGAGGAAGAAGAATAAAGCGAAGAAGATGAAGAAGAAGAAGAAGAAGATGAAGAAGATGAAGAACAAGAAGAAGATGAAGAAGAAGAAGAAGAAGAAAAACCATAAGAAGTAGAAGAAGAGGAAGAAGATGGAGAAGTATAAGAATAAGAAACAAAAGAAGAAGAAGAAGAAACAAGAGAAGAAGAAGAAGAAGATGAAGAAGAAGTAGAAGTAGAAGTAGAAGAAGAATAAAAAGAAGAATAAGAAGAAAGAGAAGAGGAAAAAGAAGATGAAGAAGAGGACAAAGAAGTCGAAGCAGAAGAAAGCGAAGAAGATGAAGAAGGAGAAGTGGAAGAAGAAGGACAAGAAGAAGATGAAGAAGGAGAAGGATAAAAAAAAAGAAGAAGAAGAAGGAGCAATAGGAGAAAAAGGAAAATGAGAAGGAGAAGAAGAAGAAGAAGAAGAAGAAGAAGAAGAAGGAGAATAGACGAATAAGAAGAAGAAGCCGAAGAAGAAGTAGAAGAAGAATAAGAAGACAAAGAGCAAGAAGTAGCGAAGAAGAAGACGAACAAGAAGAAGAAGAGGAAGAAGAAGAACAGGAAGAAGAAGAAGCAGAGGAAGAAGAAGTCGAAGAAGAAGTTGGAGAAGAAGAAAAAGAAGAGGGAGAAGAAGAAGAGGAAGAAGGGGAAGAGGAAGAAGAAGGAGAGAAAGAAGAAGATGAAGAAGAAGAAGAAGAGGAAGAAGAAGAAGAAGCAGAAAAAGAAGAGGAAGAACATGAATTAGAAGGAATAGATGGAGGAGAAGAAGAAAAAAGAAGAAGAATAATAGAAAGAAGAAGAAGAAAAAGAAGAAGAAGAGAAAGAAGAAGAAGTAGTAGATGATGGAGAAGTCAAAGAAGAAGAAGAAGAAGAAGAAGAAGAAGAAAAAGATGGGGAAGACGAAGAAGAAGTAGAAGAAGAAGAAGAAGAGGAGGAAGAAGAAGAAAGAAGAAGAAGAGGAAGAAGAAGAAGAAAGAAGAAGAAGAAGATGAAGAAGAAGAAGGAGAAAAAGAAGTAGCAGAATATGAATAAGAAGAAGAAGGCAATGTAAAAGAAGAAGAAGAAAGAGAAGAAGAGGAAGAAGATAAAGTAAAAGAAAAAGAAGAAGAAGAAGACCAAGATGTAGAAGAGAAAGAAGAAGAAGAAGAAGATGATGATGAAGTAGTACAAGAAGAACAAGTAGAAGACGGAGAAGAAAACGGGGAAGAACGAGAAGAGGACGAAGAAGAAGAAGAAGAAATAGAAGAAGAAGAAGAAGAAGAAAAAGAAAAAGAAGTAGAAGAAGAATAATAAAAAGAAGATGAAGAAGACGAAGATGTAGAAGAGTTAGAGGAAGAAGAAGAATTAAAAGAGGAAGAAGAAGAAGAACAAGCCAAAACAAGGAAGAAAAAGTTTAAAAAGAAGAACAAAATGAAGAAGACGAAGAAGAAGAAGCGAAAAAGAGGAAGAAGATAAAAAAGAAGAAGAAGAAGAAGAAGAAGAGAAGAAGAAGAAGAAGAAAAAGAAGAAGTGGAAGAAGAAGAAGGAAAAGAAGAAGAAGACCAAGAAGTACAAGGGAAAGAAAAAGTAGAAGAAGAAGACGATGTAGTAGTAGAAGAACAAGTAGAAGAAGAAGAAGAAAAAGGGGAAGAAGCAGAAGGGGAAGAAGAAGAAGAAGAAGAAGAAGAAATAGAAGAAGAAGAAGAAGAATAAGAAGAATAAAAAGAGAAAGAAGAAGAAGAAGATGAAGAAGAAGATGAAGTAGAAGAAAAAGAGGAAGACAAACAAGAAGAAGTAAAGAAAAAGAAGTAGAAGAAGAAGAATAAAAAGAAGATGAACTAGAAGAAGAAGATAAAGAAGTAGAAGAGTTAGAAGAAGAAGAAGAATTAAAATAAGAAGAAGAACAAGAACAAGAAGAAACAAGGAAGAAGAAGATGAAAAAGTAGAACAAAATGTAGAAGGCAAAGAAGAAGAAAGCGAAGAAGAGGAAGAAGATAAAGAAGAGGAAGAAGAGGAAGAAGAAGAAGAAGTAGAGGAAGAAGAAGAAGAAGTAGAAGAAGAAGAAGAAGAAGAAGTGGAGGAAGAAGAAGAAGAAGAAGACCAAGAAGTAGCACTAGAAGAAGAAGTAGAATAATAAGATGGAGAAGAAGAAGGCGAAGAAGAAGAAGAAGAAAAAGAAGAAGAAAAAGAAATAGTAGAAGAAAAAGAAGAAGGAGAAGAATAATTAGAAGAATAAGAAGGAAGAAGAAGAAGAAGAATAAGAAAAAGACGAAGAAGTAGAAGTTGCAGAAGAGGAAGAAGAAGAAGAAGAAGAAGAGGAAGAAGAAGAACAAGAAGAAGATGAAGAAGGAGAAGGAGAAGAAGAAGAAGAAGAAGAAGAAAAAGAAGAAGAAGAACAAGAAGAAAAAGAAGAGGAAGAAGAAGAGGAAGAAGAAAAAGACAAAGAAGTAGAAGTAGAAGAAGAAGAACAAGAACAAGAAGAAGAAGAAGAAGAAGGAGAAGAAGAAAAAGTAGAAGAATATGAATAAGAAGCAGAAGCAGAAGAAGAAGAAGAAGAAGAAGAAGAAGAAGAAGGAGAAGAACAAGTAAAAGAACAAGAAGAAAAGCAGAAGAACGAGAAATGGAAGAAGAAGAAAAGAAGCAAGAAGAAGAAGAAGATGATGAAGAAGAAGAAGAGAGAAAGAGGAAGAAGAAGAAGATGAAAAAGAAGAAAAAGAGGAAAAACAAACTTGAAGAAGATGAAAAGAAAAAAAAGTAGAAAAAGAAGAATAAAAAGAAGATGTAGCAGAAGAAGAAGAAGAAGAAGAAGAAGATGTAGAAGAGTTAAAAGGAGAAGAAGAATTAAAAGAAGAAGAAGAAGAAGAATAAACAGAAAAAAGGAAGAAGAAGATGAAAAAGTAGAACAAAATCAAGAAGACGAAGAACAAGAAAGCAAAAAAGAGGAAGAAGATAAAGAAGAAGAAGAAGAAGAAGAAGAAGAGAAGAAGAAGAAGAAGAAGAAGAAGAAGTGGAAGAAGAAGAAGAAGAAGAGAAGAAGAAGCAGAAGATGAAGAAAAAGAAGAAGTGGAAGAAGAAGAAGAAGAAGAAGAAGAAGAAGACAAAGAAGTAGAAGGGGAAGAAGAAGAAGTACAAGAAGAAGATGAAGTAGTAGAAGAAGGAGAAAAAGGGGAAGAAGGAGAAGGGAAGAAGGAGAAGGGAAGAAGGAGAAGGGGAAGAAGTAGTAGAAGAAGAAGAAGAAGAAAAAGAAATAGAAGAAGAAGAAGAAAAGAAGAAAGAAGAAGAAGAAGAAGCAGAAGAAGAAGAAGAAGAAGAAAAAGAGAAAGAAGAAGAACATGAAGAAGAAGATGAAGTAAAAGAAAAAAAAGACAAATAAGAAGTAAAGAAAAAGAAGTAGAAGAAGAAGAAGAAAAAGAAGATGAAGTAGAAGAAGATGAAGAATTAGAAGAGTTAGAAGATGATGAAAAAGAAGAAGAAGAAGAAGAATAAGTAGAAAAAAGGAAGAACAAGATGAAAAAGTAGAACAAAACATAGAAGACGAAGAATAAGAAAGCGAAGAAGAGGAAGAAGATAAAGAAGAAGAAGATGAAGGAGTAGAAGAACAGGAAGAAGAAGAAGAAGAAGAAGAAGATGTGGAAGAAGATTAACAAGAAGACCAAGAAGTAGCTCTAGAAGAAGAAGTAGAATAAGAAGTAGTTCGAAAACAAGATGAAGAAGTACAAGAAGAACAAGAAAAAGAAGAAGTAGAACAACTGGAGGAGTAATAAGAAGAAGATGAAGAAGAACAAGAAGCAGAAGAAGTGAAAGAGGAAGAAGATGAAGAAGTAGAAGAAGATGAAGAAGAAGGAGAAGGATAAGGAGAAGAATAAAAAGAAGAAGATTTAGAAGAAAAAGAAGATGAGGAAGAAATAGAAGAAAGAGAAGGAGAAGAAGAAGAAGAAGAAGAACACAAAAAAAGGAAGAAGAAGAAGAGTAAGAAGAAGACAGAAGAATAAGAAGATGAAGAAAAAGAGGAAGAGGAAGAAGAAGAAGAAGATGAAGAAGAAGAGGAATAAGAAGAAAAAGAAGAAGATGAAGAAGAAGAAGAGGAAGATGAAGATGAAGAAGAAGAAGAAAAAGAAAATAAAGAAGAAAAAGATGAAGAGGAAAAAGAAAAAGAAGAAGAAGAAAAAGAAGAAGAAGAAGAAGAAGAAGAAGAAGAAGATGAAGAAGAAAAGAACATGAACAAGAAGAAGACAATGAAAGAGCAGAAGAAAAAGAAGAAGAAGAAGCACAAGAAGGAGAAGAAGAAGATTACAAACAAGAAGAAAAAGACAAAGAAAAAGAAGAAAGTGTAGAAGTAGAAGAAGAATAAGCAGAAGAAGGTGAAGAAGAAGAAGAAGAAAAAGAAGAAGAAAAAGTAGTAGAAGAAAAAGAAGAAGAAGAAGAATAAGAAGAAGAAGAAGAAGAAGAAGAACAACAACAACAAGAAAAAAAAGATGAAGAAGAAGAAGATGCAGAAGAGGAAGAAGAAGAAGAAGAAGAAGAAGAAGAAGAAGAAAAAGATGTAGGGGAAGTACAAAAAGAAGAAGAATAAGTAGATGAAAAAGCAATAGAAGAAGAAAAAGACTAAGAAGAAGAGGAAGTTTTAGAAGAAGAAGAAGAGGAGGAGGAGGAAGAAGAAGAAGATGAAGAGGAAGGAGAGGAAGAAGAAGAATTATAAGAAGCTAAAGAAGTAGAAGAAGAAGAAGAAGAAGAAGAAAAAGATGTTGAAGAAGAAGAAAAAGTGGAAGAAGAAGCAGAAGAAAAGGCTACATAAGTAGAAAAAGACGAAGAAGAAGAAGTTGAAGAGTAATAAGAAGAAGAAGAAGAAGAAGAAGAAGATGAAGATGATGAAGAAGCAGAAGAAGAGCAAGAGGAAGAAGACGAAGAAGAAGAAGATGATGATGAAGAAGAAGAAGAAGACGAAGAGGAAGAAGAGGAAGAAGAAAACAAAGAAGAACCAGACGAATACGAAGAAGAAGATGAAGAAAAAGAGAAAGAAGAAGAAGAAGAAGAAGAAGCAGAAGATGAAGAAGAAGGCAATGAAGAAGAAGATGAAGAAGGGGAAGTGAAAGAAGAGGAAGAAGCAGAGGAACAAGAAGAAGAAGAAGAAGATGATGAAGAAGAAGAAAATAAAGAAGAAAAAGAAGAAGAGGAAGAAGAAGAAGAAGAAGAAGATGAAGTAGAAGAAGAAGAAGAAGACGAAGAAGAAGAAGAAGAGGAAGATGAAGAAAAGAAGACAAATTAGAAGAAGATGATAACGAAGAAGAAGAAGAAGCAGAAGAAGAAGAAGAAAAACAAGAAGAAGAAGAAGATGATGATGATGAGGAAGAAGAAGAAAAAGTCGAAGAAAGAGAAGAAAGTGAAGAAGAAGAAGAAGAACAAGAAGACGAAGAAGAAGAAGAAGAAGAAGAAGAAGGAGAAAAAGATGCAGAGGAAGAAGAAAGAGAAGAAGAAGTAGAAGAAAAAGCAACAGAAGAAAAAAAGTCTAAGAAGAAGAATAGGAAGTTGTAGTAGTAGAAGAAGAAGAAGAAGAAGAGGAGGAGGAATAAGAAGAAGAGAAAGAAGAAGGAGAGGAAGACAAAGAATTATTAGAAGTTAAAGAAGAAGAAGAAGAAGACGAAGAAGAAGAAGAGGAAAATGATGTGGAAGAAGAAGAAAAAGTGGACGAAGAAGCAGAAGAAGAAAAACACGACAAAGAAGAAGAAGTTGAAGTAGAAGAAGAAGAAGTAGTAGTAGTAGTAGAAGAAGAAGAAGAAGAAGAAGAAGGAGATGAAAACGAAAAATAAGAAGAAGAAGAAGAAGGAGATGAAGACGAAAAATAAGAAGAAGAAGAAGAAGTAGAAGAAAAATAAGAAGGCAAAGAGGAAGAAGAAGTAGCGAAGAAGAAGATGAAGAAGTAGAAGAAGAAGAAGAAGAAGAAGAAGAAGAAGAATAAGAATAAGAAGAACATTAAGAAGAAGAAGAAGCTGAAAAAGAAGAAGAAAAACAAGAACAAAAAGAGGAAGACGAAGAAGAACAAGAAGAAGTAGAAGACAAAGAAGAACAAGAATAAGAAGATGATGAAGAAGAGGGCAAAGAAGAGAATGAAGAAGGACAAGAATAATAATAATCATAATAAGAAGAAGAAGAAGATGAAGAAGAAAAAGAATACGAAGAAGAAGAAAGGGAAGACGAAGAAGAAGAAGAAGAAGAAGGAGAAGAGTTTGAAGAAGAAGAAGAAGATGATGAAGAAGAAGAAGAAGAAAAAGGAGACAATGATGAAGGAGATGATGAGGTGGAAGAAGAAGAAGAAGAAGAAGAGGAAGAAGACGACGAAGAAGAAGAAGAAGAAGAATAAGAAGAAAAAGAAGAACACAAAGTTGAAGAAGATGATGAAGGTGATGAAGAAGGAGAGGAAGATGGTGACAAAGAAGAAGAAGAAGAAAGATAAGTAGAAGATCGACAAGATGGAGAAGAAGTAGAAGAAGAAGAAGAAGAAAAAGAAGAAGAAGAAGAAGAAGAAGATGAAGAAGTAGGAGAAGGAGAAGATGGGGAAGAAGAACAAGAACAAGAACAAGAAGAAGAAGTGGTAGAAGGAGAAGAAGAAGAAGGAGAAGCAGAAGAAGAAGTAGAAGAAAAAGAAGCCGAAGAAAAAAAGGAAGAGGAAGATTGAGAAGTAGAAGTAGATTTATAAGAAGAAGAAGAGGAAGAGGAGTAGGATGAAGAAGAAGAAGAAGAAGAACAAGAACTAGAAGAACAAAAATGAAGAGAAGAAGAAGAAGAAGAAGAAGAGAGAAGAACATGAAGAATAAGACGTATGAGACGAAGAAGAAGATGAATAAGAAAAGAATAAGAAGAAGAAGAAGAAGAAGAAAAAGTAGAATGGGAAGAAGTAGAAAGAAAAGAAGAAGAAGAAGAAGAAGAAGAAGAAGGAGAGGAAGAAAAAGAAGAAGAAGAAGAGGAAGAAGAAGAAGAAGAAGCAGTATAAGAATAAGAAGAAGAAGAAGAAGACTTTAAAGAAGTAGAAGAAGAAGAAGAAGAATAATAAAGAGATGAAGAAAGAGAAGAAGACGAACAAGAATCAAAGAAAAAGAAGGAGAAATAGAAAAAGAGGAAGAAGTAGAAGATGAAGAAGATGGAGAAGAAGAAGGCGAATAAGATGGAGAAGAAGAAGAAGTAGTAGAAGAAGAATAATAAGTGGAAGAAGAAGGACAAAAAGAAGATGAAGGAAGAGAAAGAGAAGAAGAAGAAGAAGAAGAAGAAGGAGAAGAAGTAGTAGTAGTAGAGGAAGAAGAAGAAGAAGAAGAAGAAGAAGAAGAAGCAATAGGAGAAAAGGAAGCAAAATGAGAAGGAGAAGGAGAAGAAGAAGAAGAAGAAGAAGGAGATGAAGACGAAAAAGAAGAAGAAGCAGAAGAAGTAAAAGAAGAATAAGAAGACAAAGAGGAGGAAGAAGTAGCGAAGAAGTATACGAAGAAGAAGCAGAAGAAGAAGAAGAAGAAGAAGAATAAGAAGAAGATTAAGAAGAAGAAAAAGTAGAAAAAGAGGAAGAAAATTAAGAACACAAAGAAGAAGATGAAGAAGAAGAAGAACAAATAAGACGAAGAAGAAGAAGAATAAGAAGAAGATGAAGAAGGGGACGAAGAAGACAATGAAGAAGAAGGACAAGAAGTAGAAGTAGAAGAAGAAGAAGAAGAAGAATAAGAAGTTGAAGGCAAAGAAGAAGAAGAAGATGAAGAAGAAGAAGAAGAAGAAGAAGAATAAGAAATAAAAGAAGAAGACGTATATGATGACGACGAAGATGAAAAAAAAGAAGAAGAAGAAGAGCAAGAAGATGAACAAGAAGAAGAAGGAGAAGAGTTTGAAGAAGAAGAAGAAGAAGAAGATGAAGAAGATGAAGAAGAAGAAGAAGGAAAAGGAGACAATGATGAATGAGATGATGAGGTAGAAGAAGAAGAAGAAGAAGAAGAAGCGAAAGACGAAGAAGAAGACGAAGAACAAGAAGAAGAAGAAGAAGAACAAGAAGAAAAAGAAGAACACAAAGTTGAAGAAGATGATGAAGGGGAAGAAGAAGGAGAGGAAGATGGTGACAAAAAAGAAGGAGAAGAAATTGAAGAAGAAGATCGACTAGATCGAGAAGAGGTAGTAGAAGAAGAAGAAGAAGAGGAAGAAGAAGAAGAAGAAGACGAAGAAGAAGTAGAAGAAGGAGAAGATGTCGAAGAAGAAGAAGAAGAAGAAGAAAAAGTGGAAGAAGGAGAAGAAGAAGATGAAGAAGAAGGAGAAGCAGAAGGAGAAGTAGAAGAAAAAGAGGAAGCCGAAGAAAAAGAAGAAGACGAAGATTGAGAAGGAGAAGTAGATTTAGAAGAAGAAGAAGAAGTGGAGTAGGAGGAGAAAGAGAAAGAAGAAGAAGAACAAGAAGAAGAAAAAGATGAAGAAGAAGAAGAAGAAGAGAGGGAAGATGATGAAGAATAAGAAGAAGAACGAGAAGGAGAAGAAGAAGAATAAGAAAAGAAGAAGAAGAAGTAGAATTAGAAGAAGAAGTAGAAGAAGGAGAAGAAGATGGAGAAGAAGATGGAGAAGGAGAAGAAAGAGAAGAAGGAGAAGAATTAGAAGAAGAAGAAGAAGGAGAACAAGAAGAAGAATAACAATAATAATAATAATAAAAAGAAGATGATGAAGAAACAGAACAAGACAAAGAGGAAGAACAAGAAGAACAAAATGAAGATGAAGAGAAAGAAGAAGAAGAAGAAGAAGAATTAGAAGATGAAGAAGAAGAAGAAGAAGATGAAGAAAAGAAAGAAAAAGAGAATGAAGAAGAAGGACAGTAAGAATAAGAAGAAGAAGAAAAAGAAGAAGAAGAAGAAGAAGAAGAAGAAGAGAAGAAGTAGATGAAGATGAAGAAGAATAAGAAGAAGACAAAGAGGAAGAACAAGAAGAATGCAACAAAGAAGAAGAAGAAGAAGTTGAAGCAAAAGACGAATAAGAAGAAGAAGAAGAAGAAGAAGAAGAACAAGAAAAGAAAGGATAAGAGAATGAAGGAGAAGGACAATAAGAAGAAGAAGAAGAAGAAGAAGAAGAAGATGAAAAAGAACTTGACGAAGATGAAAAAGAAGAAGATGAAGATGAAGAAGAAGGAGGAGAAGAATATTAAGAGGAGGAAGAAGAAGAAGTAGAGGAAGTAAAAGAAGAAGCAAAAGAAGAAGAAGAAGAAGAAAGAGAAGGGGAAGAAGAAGTAGAAGCGAAAGAAGAAGATGAAGAAGTAGAACAAGAAGTAGTAGAAGAAAAAGTAAAAGGAAAAGAATTAGAAGAAGACAAAGAAGAAGAAGAACAGGAAGAAGAAAATGTAGAAGAAGAAGAAGACGAAGGGGAAGACAAAGAAGAGAAAGAAGAAGAAAAAAAAGAAGAAGAAGATTCAAAAGTAAAAGAATAAGAAAAAGGAGAAGAAGATGAAGAAGAAGAAGAAGAAAAAGAAGAAGAAGAAGAAGCAATGGAAGAAGGAGAAAAAAGAGAAAGACAAATAAGAAGAAGAAGAAGAAGAAGAAGACCAAGAAGAAGTAGAAGAAGAAGTATAAGAGTAATAATAAGAAGAAGAAGAAGAGGATAAAGCAAAAGAAGAGAAAGAG
>JAIUJO010001121.1:122500-125000 GCA_023846275.1 Vanilla planifolia
ATGGAGAAGAAGAGGGAGAAAAAGACAAAGTAGTGGAAGAAGAAGAAGAAGTAGTAGTAGAAGAAGAAGAAAAATATGAAGAAGTTGAAAAAGAAGAAGAAGGATAGCAATGTTAAGAAGAAGAAGAAGAAGAAAATGAAGCAGAAGAAGAAGAAAAAGAAGAAGTTGAAGAAGAAGGAGAAGAAGAAGAAGTAGGAGAAGAAGGAGAGGAGGAAGAAGAAGAAATACAAGAAGAACAAGGAGAAGAAGAAGAAGAAGAAGAAGAAGAAAATGATGAAGAAAAAGAAAAAGAAAAGAAGGCAAAGAAGAAGAAGAAAAAGGAGAGAAAGGAGAAGAAGTAGATGAAAGAAGAATAAAGCGAAGAAGAAGAAGAACAAGAAGAAGAAGAGGAAGAAGATGAAGAACAAGAAGGAGAAGAAGAAGAAGAAGAAGAAGAAGAAGAAGAAGAAGAAGAAGAAGTTGAAGAGGAAGTAGAAGAAGTAGTAGAAGAAGAAGAAGAGAGGGAGGAAGAAGTAGAAGGAGGAGAAGAAGAAGATCGAGAAGATGAAGAAGAAGATGAAGAAAAAGAAGAAGACAAAGAAGAAGAAGAAGAAGAAGAAGAAGCAGAACAAGAAGAAGAAGAAGAGGAGGAAGAAGAAGAATGAGAAGAAGAAGGAGATGGAGAAGAAGTAGAAGAAGATGAAGAAGTCGAAGAAGATGAAGAAGTAGACGAAGAAGAAGAAAAATAAGAAGATGACGAAAAAGAAAGAGGAAAAGAAGAGGAAGAAGAAGAAGCATAAGAAGAAGATAAAGAAAAAGTAGAACAAGTAAAAGAAGAAGAAGAAGAAGTTGGAGAAGAAGTAGAAAAAGAAGAAGAGAAGTAAGTAGTAGAATGATAATAATAATAGTAATAATAATAATAATAATAATAAGAAAAAGAAAGAAAAATAAAAAGAGGTAGAGGAAGAAGAAGAAGAAGAAGGAGAAGATTTAAGATAAGTAGAAGGAGATGAAGAAGAAGAAGAAGAAGAAAAAGAATGAGAAGAAGATGGAGAAGAACGACAAGAAATAGATGAAGAAGTTGGAGAAGAAGAAGAAGAAGAAGAAGAAAAAGAAGGGGAGGAGAAGAAGAAGAAGAAGTAGAATAAGAAGATTAAGAAGAAGAAGAAGAAGAAAAGATGAAGGAGAAGAACATGAAGGAGAAGAAAAAGTAAAAGAAGAAGAGGAAGAAGAAGAAGAAACAGAAGAATTAGAAGTAGACAAAGAAGAAGAAGAAAAGGAAGACAAATAAGAAGAAGAGTAAGAATAAGAATAAGAAGAAGATAAGGAAGAAGAAGTAAAAGATGAAGAAGAAGAATATGAGGATGAAGATGAAGTGAAAGAAAAAGAAGAAGAAAAGAAGAAAAAGAAGAAGAAGAAGAAGAAGAAAAAGAAGAAGAAGAAGAAAAGGAAGAAGAATAAGAAGAAGGAGAAGAAGGAATGTAGAAGAAGAAGATAAAGAAGAAGAATATGAAGATTAAGAAGAAAATGGACAAGTAAGAGAAGATGAAGAAGAAAAAGAAGAAGAAGAACAAGGAGAAAAAGAAGGTGAAGAAGAAGTTGAAAAAGATGAATACTAAGAAGAAGAAAATGAAGGCAAAAAGGAAGAAGAAGAAGGAGATGAAGAAGAAGAAGTTGAAGAAGAAGAAGAAAAAGAAAAAAGAGCACAAGAAGAAGAAGAAGACGAAGTAAAAGAAGAAGGAAACGAACAAGAATAGGGAGAAGAAGTAGAAGAAGAGAAGAAGAAGAAGAAGAAGAAAAAGAAAAAGGAGAAGAAGAAGGAGAAAGAAAAGGAGAAGAAATTTAGAAGAATAAGAAGAAGAAGGAAAGGATGATGATGAAGAAGAAGAAGAAAAAGAAGGAAATGGAAATGAAGAAGAAAGAGACAATGAAGAAGAAGGAGAAGATAAGGAAGAAGAGGAAGACGAAGAAGAAGAATAAGAAGAAGAAGAAGAAGAAGTAGGCAAAGAAGAAAATGAAGAAGAAGATGAAGCTGAAGTAGAAGAAAAAGAAGAAGTTGGCCAAGTGGAACTAGAAGAAGAAGAAGGAGAAGAAGAAGAAGAAGAAGAATAAGATGATGAAGAAGAAGAAGAAGAAAATGAACTAGATGAGGAAAAAGAAGTAGAATAAGAAGAAGAACAAGAAGGAGAAGGAGAAGAAGAAGATGAAGAAGAAGAAGAAGGTGAAGAAGATGAGGAAGAAGAAGAAAGAAAGATAAAGATGAAAAAGAATAAGAAAAAGATGAAGAAGAAGATAAATAAGAAGTAGAAGAAGAAGAAGACTAAGAAGAAGAAGAAGAAGTTGAAGAGGAAAAACAAGAAGGACAAGATGAATAACAAGGAGAAGAGCAAGAATAAGTTGAAGAAGAAGAAGAGCAAGTTGAAGAAGAGGAAGAAGAAGATGAAGATGAAAAAGAAGAAGGAAAAGGAGAAGTAGAAGAAGAAGAATATGATGATGATGATGATGAAGAAGAAGATGAAGA
>JAIUJO010001121.1:127500-137500 GCA_023846275.1 Vanilla planifolia
AGGAGTCGAGGAAGAAGAAGAAGAAGATGAAAGGGAAGAAGAAGAAGAAGATGATGATCATGATGATGAAGATGATGAAGAAGAATAAGAATAAGAAGAAGAAGAAGAAGAAGAAGAAGAATTAGAAGAAGAACGAGAAGGAGTATAAGATGGAGAAGGAGAAGAAGTAGAAGGAGAAGAAGTAGAAGAAGAAGAAGGAGAAGAAGAAGGAGAAGAAGAAGGAGAAGAAGAAGAAGAAGAAGAATAAGAAGAAGAAGAAGGAAAAGATAAAGAAGAAAAGGGAGATGGGGAAGAAGAAGAAGAAGAAGAATATAGAGAAGATGAAAGAAAAGAAGAAGAAGAAGTAGAAGATGATGATGATGATGATGGAGAAGTAGTAGAAGAAGAAGAATAAGATGAAGGAGAAGAAGAAGAAGAAAAAGAAGAAGAAAAAGAAGAAGGTGATGAAGAAGAAGAAAAATAAGAAGTAGAAGATGAAGAAGAAGAAAAGGAAGAAGAAGAAGAAGGAGAAGAAGATGGACAAGAAGAAGATGAAGAAGTAGAAGAAGAAGGATAAGATGAGAAGAAGTTGAAGAAGAAGAAGACGAAGAAGAAGAAGAAAAAGAAGAAGAAGAAGAAGAGGAAGAAGCAAAGGAAGAAGAAGTAGAAGAAATAATAGGAGAAAAAGAAGGAGAATGAAAAGGAGAAGAAGAAGAAGAAGAAGGAGACAAAGATAAAGAAGAAGAGGAAACAAAAGAAGAAGAAGAAGGGGAAGAAGAAGAAGAAGAATAAGAAGACAAAGTAAAGAAGAAGTAGATGAAGAAGAAGAAGATGAAGAAGAAGATGAAGACCAAGAAGAAGAAGAAGAAGAAGCAGAAGAAGAAGACAAAGAGGAAGAATAGGAAAATTTTGAAGAAGATGAAGAAGAAGAAGATGAAGAAAAAGAAGAAGAAGATGAAGAAAAGGAAGAATAAGAGAATTAAGAATAAGGCAAATAAGAATAAGAAGAAGAAAAAGAAAAAGAAGAAGAAGATGATGATGATGATGATTAAAAAGAAGTAGAGGAAGACAAAGAAGAAGAAGAAGAAGAGGAAGGTGAAGAAGATCATGTTGAAGAAGAAGAAGAAGAAGAGTAAGTAGAAGAGGAAGAAGATGAAGAAGAAGAAGGAGGAGAAGAAGAATAGGAAGAAGATGATGAAGAAGAAGCAGAGGAAGAAGAAGAAGCCGAAGAAGAAGCAGAAGAAGAAGAAAGAGAAGGAGAAGAAGATGAAGAAGGGGAAGATGGAGAAGAAGAAACGGAATAAGAAGTAGAAGAAGAAGAAGAAGGAAAAGAAAAAAAAGAGGATGAAAAGGAAGAATAAGAAGAAGAAGAAGAAAAGGAAGATGATGAAGAAGAAGAAGAAGAAGGAGAGAAAGAAGGGAAGAAGAAGAAGAAGAAGAAGAAGAGGAAGGTAAAGAAGAAGAAGATTATGATGATGAAGAGGAAGAAGTAAAAGAAGAAGAGGAAGACAAAGAAGAAGAAGAAGAAGAAGAAGAAGAAGTAGAAGATGATGAAGAAGAAGAAGAAAAAAAGGAGAAGAAGATGAGGAAGACGAAGAAGAAAAAGAAGAAGAAGAAGAAGAAAAATTATGAGAAGAAGAAGAAGAATAAGAAGAAGGGCAAGAGGAAGAAAAAGGAGGAAAGAAGAAGAAGAAGAAGAAGAAGAAGAAGTGGAAGAAGAAGTAGAAGAAGAAGAAGAAGTGGAAGAAGAAGAAGAAGTAGAAGAGGAAGTAGAAGACAAAGAAGAAGAAGAAGAAGAAGCCAAAGGAGAAGAAGAAGTTGAAGAAGAAGTTGAAAAAGAAATGAAGAAGAAGAAGAAGAAAGAGAAGTAGAGGATGAAGAAGAAGTAGAAGAAGAAGAAAAATATTAAGAAGAAGAATATGAAGAAGAAGGAGAAGATTATGAAGAAGAAGAAGGAGAAGAGGTAGAGGAAGAAGAGGGAGAAGAGAAGAGGGAAAAGTAGAAAAAGACGAAGAAGAGGGAGAAGGAGATGAGGAAGAAGAACAAGAATAGAAAGAAGAAGATGAAGAAGAAGAAGAGAGAAGAAGAAGAAGAAGAAGAAGAAGACCAAGAAGGAAAAGAAGAAAAAGGAGACGAAGAAGATGAAGAAGAAGATCAAAATGATGATGATAGAAAAGTAGTCGAAGACGAAGAAGAAGAAGAAAACGAAGAAGAAGAAGAAGAAGAGGAATAAGAAGAAGAAGAAGAAGAAGAAGAAGATGATGATGATGATATTGAAGAAGAACAAGAAGAAGAAGAATAAAAAGAAAAAGAAGAAGAAGGAGAACAACAAAAGGAAGAAGAGGTAGAATAAGAAGAAGTTGAAGAGGGAAGAGAAGTAGACAAAGAAGAAGATGAAGAAGAATAAGAATAAGAAGATGAAAAATACGAAGAAGAAGAAGAAAAAGTAGACAAAGAACAAGAAGAAGGAGACGAAGAAGTAGAAGACGAAGATGAAGGAGAAAAAGAAGACAATGAAGAAGAAGAAGAAGAAGAATTGAAGAAGAAGAAGAAGAAGTAGAAAAAGAAGAAGATGATGAAGAAGAAGTAGAAGTAGAACAAAAAGATTAAGAAGAAATATAAGAGGAAAAAGGAGAAGATGATAGAGAAGAAGAAGGAGCAGTAGATGAAGAAGAAGAAGAAGAGAGAGAAGAAGAAGAAAAAGAAGAAGAAGAAGAAGAAGAAGGAGATGAAGAAGAAGAAGAAGAAGAAGAAGATGACAAAGAAGAAGAAGAAAAAGAATACGAAGAAGTAGAAAAAGACGATGAAGATGATGATGATAAAGAAGAAGTCGAAGAAGAAGAAGAAGAAGAAGAAGATGAAGAAGAAGAAGAGGAAGAAGCTGAGGAAGAACGAGATGAAGAAGAAGATGATGATGATGATATTGAAGATGTAGAAGAAGAAGAAGGAGAACAAGAAGAAGAAGAAGTAGAACAAAAGAAGTTGAAGTAGAAAGAGAAGTAGGCAAAGAAGAAGACAAAGAAGGATAAGAATAAGAAGAAAAAGCAGAAAAATATGAAGAAGAAGAAAAAGGATACAAAGAAGAAGAAGAAGGATACGAAGAAGAAGAAGAAGATGGAGAAGAAAAAGAAGACAAAGAAGAAGAAGAAGAAGAAGAAGAAGAAGAAGAAGATGTAAGTGAAGAAGAAGAAAAAAAATGAACATGTAGAAGAAAGAAGAAGAATAAGAAGAAGATGAAGAAGAAGAAGATGAAGACGAAGAAGAAGAAGAAAAAGAAGAAGAAGAACAAAAACTCGAAGAAGAAGAAGAAGAAGTACAAGAAGAAGAAGAAGAAGATGAAAATGATGATGATGATGATAATGAAGAAGAAGGAGAAGATGATGACGAAGAACAAGAAGAAGAAGCTGAAGTAAAAGATGAAGAGATGATGAAAAACAACAAGGTAAAGAAGAAGAAGAAGAAGAAGAAAAAGGAGAAGGAGAAGAAGAAGAAAAAGGAGAAGGAGAAGAAGAAGAAGAAGAAGAAGAAGAACAAGAAGCCAAATAAGAAGAAGAAGAAGAAGAAGAAGAAGAAGAAGGAGAAGGAGAAGAAGAAGGAGAAGAAGGAGAAGAAGAAGAAGAAGAATAAGAAGAAGAAAAAGATGACGATGATTAAGAAGAAGGAGAAGACAAAGAGGAAGAACAAGAAAAACACAATGAAGAAGAAGACGAAGAAGAACTAGATGTTGAAGGAGAAGAAGAAGAAGATGAAGAAAAGGAAGAATAAGAGAATGAAGAGGAAGGACAATAAGAATAAGAAGAAGAACAAGAAGAATAAGAAGAAGAAGAAGAAGTTGAAGAAGAAGATGATGAAAAGAAGTAGAAGAAGACAAAGAATAACAAGAAGAAGAAGATGAAGAAGATGATGATGAAGATGAAGATGAGCATGGCGAAGATAGAAAATAAGAAGAAGAAGAGGTTGAAGAAGAGGAAGAAGATGAAGAAGAAGAAGGAGGAGAAGAATATGTAGAAGAAGAAGAAGAGGAGGAAGAAGAAGAAGAGGTACAAGCAGAAGAAGAAGAAGAAGAAGAAAGAGAAGGAGAAGAAGAAGAAGGGGAAGAAGTAGAAGAAGAAGTAGAACTAGAAGTAGTAGTAGAAGAATAAGAAGGAAAAGAAGAAGAAGAACAAGATAAGGAAGGCGAAGAAGAAGAAAAGGAACAAAATGAAGAATACGAAGAAGAAGAAGAAGAAGAAGAAGAAGAGGAGGAAGAAGAAGAAGACGATTAAAAAGTAGTAGAAGAGGAAAAGAAGAAGAAGAAGAAGATGTTGATGATGAAGAAGAAGAGGAAGATATGAAAGAATAAGAAAAAGAAGAAGACAAAGAAGAGGAAGAAGAATAGGATAAAGAATACGAAGAATAAGAAGGAGAAGAAGTACAAGATGAAGAAGAAGAAGAAGGAGAAAAAGAACGGAAGAAGAAGAAGAAGAAGAAGATGAAGAAGAAGAAAAATATGATGAGAGGAAGAAGAAGTAGAAGAAGAACAGGAAGACCAAGAAGAAGAAGAACCAGAAGAAGAAGACGAGGAAGATGATGAAGATGAAGAAGAGAAGAAAGAGAAGAAGATGAAGACGAACAAGAAGAAGAAGAAGAAGAAGAAAAAGCATAAGAAGAAGAAGAAGAAGAGGAAGAAAGAGAAGAAGAAAAAGGAGAGAAGAAGAAGAAGAAACCAAAGGAGAAGAAGAAGTTGAAGAAGAAGTAGAAGAAGAAGGAAAAGAAGAAGAAGAAGAAGAAAGAGACGAAGAAGAAGATGAAGAAACCAAAGGAGAAGAAGAAGTTGTAGAAGAAGTAGAAGAAGAAGAAAAAGAAGACGAAGAAGAAGAAGGAGACGAAGAAGAAGATGAAGATGAAGAAGAAAAAGAAGACAAAAGAGAAGATGTAGACGAGAAAAAGAAGAAGAAATAGAAGAAGAAGAAGAAGAATTAAAAAGAAAAGAAGAAGATGTTGAAGAAGAAAGAAGAAGAAGAAGAAGAAGAAGAAGAACCAGAATAATAATAATAATTGTAATAATAATAATAATATGAAAAAGAAGAAGAAGAAGAAGAATAAGAAGTAAAAGAAGAAGAAGAAGAAGGAGAAGAAGATTAAGGAAAAAAAGAATGAGAAATGGAAGAAGAAGAAGAAGAAAAGGAAGATGAAGATGAACAAGAAGGACAAGAAGGAGAAGTATTAGTAGAAGAAGAAGAAGAAGTAAAAGAAGAAGAAGAAGTTGAAGAAGAACATTATGATGATGAAGATGATGTGGAAGAAAAAGAAGAAGATAAGGAGAAAGAAGAAAAAGAAGAAGAAGAAGAAGAAGTAAAGGAAGAAGAATAAGAAGAAAGAGAAGAAAGAAAAGTAAAAGAAGAAGATTAAGAAGAAGAAAATTGACAAGTAGGAGAAGATGAAGAAGATGAAGAACAAGAACAACAAGGAGAAAAAGAAGGTGAAGAAGAAGAACAAAAAGATGAATACTAAGAAGAAGAAAATTAAGGCAAAGAGTAAGAAGAAGAAGACGAAGAAGAAGAAGGTGAAGAAGAAGAAGAAGAAGAAGAAGAAGACCAAGAAGAAGAAGAAGGAGAAGAAGAAGAACAACAACAAGAAGAAGAAGAAGACAATAATGATGGCGATGATGATGAAGAAAAGAAGAAGAAGAAGAAGAAGAAGAAAAAGAAGAAGAAGAGTAGAAGAAGAAGAAGATGAAAAGACAAAGAAGAAGTAGAAGATGATGATGATGATGATGAAGTAGTAGTAATAGTAGTAGAAGAAGAAGAAGAAGATGAAGAAGAAGAAGAATTAGAAGAAAAAGAAGAGGGCAAAGGAGAAGAAGGAGAAGAAGAAGAAGAAGAAGACATACCAGGCATAAAAGGAGTCGTTGAAGAAGATGAAAGAGACAAAGAAGAAGAAGAAGAAGAAGAAGAAGAGGAAGAGGAAGAGGAAGAAGAAGAAGAAGAAAGCAAAGAATAACAATAAAAAGAAAAAGACGAAGGAGAAGGAGGAGAATACAAAGAAAAAGAAGAAAAGTAAGATGAAGAAGTAAGAGAAGAAGAAGTTGAAGAAGAAGATTAAGAAGAAGAAAAAGAGGTCCATAAAAAGAAGAAGAAGAAGAAGAAGAGAAGAAGAAGAAGAAGAAGAAGAAGAAGAAGAAAATGAAGAAGAAGAAGAAGTACAAGAACAATAAGATGATGAAGAAGAAGATAACAAAGAAGCAGAAGAAGAAGAAGGAGTCAAGGAAGAAGAAGAAGAAGATGATGATGATGATGAAGAAGAAGAAGAATAAGATTAAGAAGAAGAAGAATTAGAAGAAGAAGGAGAAGAAGGAGTATAAGATGGAGAACGAGAAGAAGTAGAAGGAGAAGAAGTACAAGAAGAAGAAGGAGAAGAAGAAGAAGAAGAAGAAGAAGAATAAGAAGAAGAAGAAGGAAAAGATAAAGAAGAAAAGGAAGATGGGGAAGAAGAAGAAGAAGAAGAATGTGGAGAAGATGAAAGAAAAGAAGAAGAAGTAGAAGACGATGATGATGATGGCGAAGATGTAGTAGAAGAAGAATAATAAGATGAAGGAGAAGAAGAAGAAGAAAAAGAAGAAGGTGATGAAAAAGAAGAAAAATAAGAAGTAGAAGATGAAGAAGAAGAAAAGGAAGAAGAAGAAGAAGAAGAAGGAGAAGAAGATGGACAAGAAGAAGAAGAAGAAGTGGAAGAAGAAGGATAAGATAAGAAGAAGTGGAAGAAGAAGAAGAAGAAGAAGAAAAAGAAGAAGAAGAAGAAGAGGAAGAAGCAAAGGAAGAAGAAGTAGAAGAAACAATAGGAGAAAAAGATGGAGAATGAGAAGGAGAAGAAGAAGAAGAAGAAGAAGGAGACAAAGACGAAGAAGTAGAAGAAACAAAAGAAGAAGAAGAAGAATTAGAAGACAAAGTAAAGAAGAAGTAGATGAAGAAGAAGAAGATGAAGAAGAAGATGAAGACCAAGAAGAAGAAGAAGAAGAAGAAGAAGAAGAAGACAAAGAGGAAGAATAGTAGAATTATGAAGAATATGAAGAAGAAGAAGATGAAGAAGAAGAAGATGAAGAAAAAGAAGAAGAAGATGAAGAAAAGGAAGAATAACAGAATTAAGAATAAGGCAAATAAGAATAAGAAGAAGAAAAAGAAGAAGAAGAAGAAGATGATGATTAAAAAGAAGTAGAGGAAGACAAAGAAGAAGAAGAGGAAGAAGAAGAAGAAGAAGAGGAAGGTGAAGAAGAAGAAGAAGAGGAAGGTGAAGAGGAAGAAGATGAAGAAGAAGGAGGAAAAGAAGAATATGAAGAAGATGATGAAGAAGAAGCAGAGGAAGAAGAAGAAGTCGAAGAAGAAGCAGAAGAAGAAGAAAGAGAAGGAGAATAAGATGAAGAAGGGGAAGATGGAGAAGAAGAAGGAGAATAAGTAGTAGAAGAAGAAGAAGGAAAAGAAGAAAAAGAGGATGAAAAGGAAGAATAAGAAGAAGAAGAAGAAAAAGAAGATGACGATGAAGAAGAAGAAGAAGGAGAAAAGAAGGGAAGAAGAAGAAGAAGAAGAAGAAGAGGAAGGTTAAGAAGAAGAAGAAGATGATGATGAAGAGGAACAAGTAAAATAAGAATAGGAAGACAAAGAAGAAGAAGAAGAAGAAGAAGAAGAAGTAGAAGATGATGAAGAAGTAGAAGAAAAAAGGAGATGAAGGTGAGGAAGACGAAGAAGAAAAAGAAGAAGAAGAAGAAGAAAAATCATAAGAAGAAGAAGAATAATAAGAAGAAGGGCAAGAAGAAGAAAAAGGAGGAAAGAAGAAGAAGAAGAAGAAGAAGAAGAAGAAGAAGTGGAAGAAGAAGAAGAAGAAGTGGAAGAATAAGAAGAAGACAAAGAAGAAGACAAAGAAGAATAAGAAGAAGAAGCCAAACGAGAAGAAGAAGTGAAAAAGAAATGAAGAAGAAGAAGAAGAAAGAGAAGAAGAGGATGAAGAAGAAGTAGAAGAAGAAGAAAAATATTAAGAAGAAGAATATGAAGAAGAAGGAGAAGATTATGAAGAAGAAGAAGGAGAAGAGGTAGAGGAAGAAGAGGGAGAAGAGAAGAATGAAAAGTAGAAGAAGACGAAGAAGAGGGAGAAGGAGATGAAGAAGAAGAACAAGAATAGAAAGAAGAAGAAGAAGAAGAAGAGAAAGAAGAAGAAGAAGAAGAAGAAGGAGATGAAGAAGAAGAAGAAGAAGAAGACCAAGAAGGAAAAGAAGAAACAGGAGACGAAGAAGATGAAGAAGAAGATCAAAAAGATGATGATAGAAAAGTAGTCGAAGACGAAGAAGAAGAAGAAGAAGAAGAAGAAGAAGAAGAAGAAGAAGAGGAATAAGAAGAAGAAGAAGAAGAAGAAGAAGAAGAAGATGATGATGATGATATTGAAGAAGAACAAGAAGAAGAAGAATAAAAAGAAGAAGAATAAAAAGAAGAAGAAGAAGAAGGAGTACAACAAAAGGAAGAAGAGGTAGAATAAGAAGAAGTTGAAAAGGGAAGAGAAGTAGACAAAAAAGAAGATGAAGAAGAATAAGAATAAGAAGAAGATGAAAAATACGAAGAAGAAGAAGAAAAAGTAGACAAAGAACAAGAAGAAGGAGAAGAAGAAGTAGAAGACGAAGATGAAGGAGAAAAAGAAGGCAATGAAGAAGAAGAAGAAGAAGAATTGAAGCAGAAGAAGAAGAAGTAGAAGTAGAACAAAAAGATTAAGAAAAAATATAAGAGGAAAAAAGAGAAGATGATAGAGAAGAAGAAGGCGAAGTAGATGAAGAAGAAGAAGAAGAAGAAGAAGGAGATGAAGAAGAAGAAGAAAAAGATGACAAAGAAGAAGAAGAAAAAGAAGACGAAGAAGTAGAAGAAGACGATGAAGATGATGATGATAAAGAAGAAGCCGAAGAATAAGAAGAAGAAGAAGAAGAAGAGGAAGAAGCTGAGGAAGAACAAGAAGAAGAAGAAGAAGATGATGATGATATTGAAGATGTAGAAGAAGAAGGAGAACAAGAATAAGAAGAAGTAAAACAAGAAGAAGTTGAAGTAGAAAGAGAAGTAGACAAAGAAGAAGACGAAGAAGGATAAGAATAAGAAGAACAAGCAGAAAAATACGAAGAAGAAGAAAAAGGATACAAAGAAGAAGAAGAAGGATACGAAGAAGAAGAAGATGGAGAAGAAAAAGAAGACAAAGAAGATGAAGAAGAAGAAGAAGAAGAAGATGTAGGCGAACAAGAAGAAAAAAAATGAACATGTAGTAGAAAGAAGAAGAAGAAAGAAGAAGAATAAGAAGAAGATGAAGAAGAAGAAGATGGAGAAGAAAAAGAAGACAAAGAAGATGAAGAAGAAGAAGAAGAAGAAGATGTAGGCGAACAAGAAGAAAAAAAATGAACATGTAGTAGAAAGTAGAAGAAGAAAGAAGAAGAATAAGAAGAAGATGAAGAAGAAGAACATGAAGATGAAGAAGAAGAAGAAGAAGAACAAAAACTAGAAGAAGAAGAAGAAGTAAAAGAAGAAGAAGAAGAAGAAGAAGTATAAGAAGAAGAAGAAGAAGAAGATGATGATCATGAAGAAGAAGAAGAAGAAGATGATGACGAAGAACAAGAAGAAGAAGAAGAAGTAAAAGAAGAAGAGATGATGAAAAACAACAAGGTAAAGAAGAAGAAGAAGAAGAAGAAAAAGGAGAAGGAGAAGAAGAAGAAGAAGAAGAAGAAGAAGGGGAAGAAGAGAAAGAAGAAGAACAAGAAGCTGAATAAGAAGAAGAAGAAGAAGAAGAAGGAGAAGGAGAAGAAGAAGGAGAAGAAGGGGAAGATGAAGAAGAAGAAGAAGATGACGATGATTAAGAAGAAGGAGAAGACAAAGAGGAAGAACAAGAAGAACATAATGAAAAAGAAGACGAAGAAGAACTAGATGTTGAAGGAGAAGAAGAAGAAGATGAAGAAAAGGAAGAATAAGAGAATGAAGAGGAAGGACAATAAGAATAGGAAGAAGAAGAAGAAGAATAAGAAGAA
>JAIUJO010001121.1:147500-160000 GCA_023846275.1 Vanilla planifolia
AAAGAAGGAGTAGAAAAAGAAGAAGATGAGAAAGAAGAAGAAGAAGAAGAAGTAGAAGAAGGAGTAGAAGAAGTGGAAGAAGAAGAAGAAGAAGAAGAAGACAAAGAAGAAGAAGAAGAACAAGAGGAAGAAGAAGAAGACAAAGAAGAAGACAAAGAAGAAGGAAAAGAAGAAGGAAAAGACTTAGAAGAAGTGGAAGAAGAACAAAAAGAAGAAGAAAAAGAAGACAAAGACGAAGAACAGGAAGAAAAAGAAGATAAAAAAGAAGGAGAAGAAAAAGAAGAAGAAGGTGAAGAAGGTGAAGAAGAAGAAGAAAAGGATGCAGAAGAAAAAGTAGTAAAAGAAGAAGAAGAAGAAGTAGAATAAGAAGAAGAGGAAGAGGAAGACCAAGAAGAAGAAGAAGAAGAATAGGAAGGCAAAGTTGAAGAAGAAGAAGAACAAGGCAAAGTAGATTAAGAACAAGAAAAATAAGGAGATGAAAAAAGGAAAGGAAGACGAAGAAGAATAAGAAGAAGAAGAAGAAGAAATTGAAGAAGAAGAAGAATACAAAGAAGAAGGAGAAGAAGAAGAAAAAGAAGAAGGAGAAGGAGAAGAAGAAGAAGAAGAAGAAGAAGAATGAGAAGAAGGAGAAGAAGAAGTTGAAGAAGAATGAGAAGAAGGAGAAGAAGAAGAAGAAGAGGGAGAAAAAGGAGAAAAAGAAGAAGAAGAAAAAGTTGAATAATAATAATAATAATAATATGAACCAGAAGAAAAAGAAAAATAAGAAAAAGAAAAAGAAAAAGAGGAAGAAGAAGAAGTAGAAGAAGGAGAAGAAGAAGACGAAGAAAAAGAAGAAGATTATGGAGAAGAAGAAGGAGAAGACGGAGAAGAAGAATAAGGAGAAGTAGAAGAAGTGGAAGAAGAAGAAGAAGAAGAAGTGGGTGATGAAGATTGATGAAGAGGAGGAGGAGAAGAAGAAGAAGAAGAAGAAGAAGAAGATGAATAAGAAGATGAGGAAGAAGAAGAAGAAGAACAAGATGTAGAATAAGAAGAAAAAGAAGAAGAACACGATGATGAAGAAGAAGAAGCAGTAGAAGTAGAGGACGACGAGGAGGACGAGGATGAGGAAGAAGAAGAAGAAGAAGAAGAAGATGTTGGTGATGAAGATAAAGAAAAAGAAGAAGATGAAGAAGAATAAGAAGATGAAGAAGAAGAAGAAGAAGAAGAAGAAGAAAAAAAAAGTAGAAGAAGAGGAAGATGATGATGGAGAAGAAGAACAAGAAAGACAAGATGTTGAAGAAGAATAAGAATAAGAAGAAGAAAAAGAAGATGATGAAGAAGAAGTTGAAGAAGAAGACGAAGGTGAAGAGGAAGAAGAAGGAGAAGAATGTAATGAAGAAGAAGAAGAACAAGACAAAGAAAAAGAAGGAGAAGAAGATGGAGAAGAAGACAAGGAAGAAGAAGAAGAAGAAGAAAAAAAGATGAAGAGGTTGAAGAAGAAGAAGAAGAAGAAAAAGAAGTAGGAGAAGTAGAAGAACAAGAAGAAGAATAAGATGAAGAAGAAGAATAAGATGAAGAAGAAGAAGAAGAAGAAGATGTAAAAGTAATGAAAGGAGAAGAAGACAAAGAACCTGAAGACGAAGAAGAAGAAGAAGGCAAAGATGAGAAGGAAGTAGAAGACGAACAAGCAGAAGAAGAAGAAGAAAGAAGAAGAAGAAGAAGAAAGAGAAGAAGCAAAAGAAGTAGAAGAAGAAGAAGAAGAATAAGAATAAGAATAAGAATAAGAAGAAGAAGAAGAAGAATAAGAATAAGAATAAGAATAAGAAGATGAAGAAAAAGAAGAAGAAGAAGAAGGAGAAAAAGAAGAAGAGGGACAAGAATGAGAAGAAGAAGAAAATGAAGAAGAAGGAGAAGAAGCAAAAGAAGAAGAAAAAGAAGAAGGAGAAAAGAAGAAGAAGATGATGATGAAGAAGACGAAGGAGAAGAAGTCGAATAAGAAGAAGAAAAAGAAGCAGAAGAAGAAGAAGAAGAAGAAGATGAAGAAGAAGAAGAAGGAGAATGTTAAGAAGAAGAAGAAGAATAAGGCAAATAAGAAGAAGGAGAAGAAGACAAAGAAGAAGAAGAAGAAGAAGAAGAAGAAGAAAAGAAGAGGAAGTTGATGAAGAAGAAGAATAAAAAGAAGGCAAAGAAGAAAAAGAAGGAGGAGAAGAAGAAGAAGAAGAATAAGTTGAAGAAAAAGAAGAAGAAGAAGAAAGCAAAGAAGAAGAGGAGGAAGAACCTGAAGAGGAGGTAGAAGAAGAAGACAAAGAAGAGGAAGAAGAAGAAGACGAAAAAGTATTAAAAGAAGAAGAAGAGGAAGAAGAAGAAGAAGAAGAAGTAGAAGAAGAAGAAGATGAAGTAGAAGCAGCAGAAGAAGAAGAAGAAGAAGAAGAAGAGGAAGAAGAAGAAGAAGAAGTGGGAGAAGGGGAAGAAGAAGAAGAACAAGAAGAGGAAGATGTAGAAGAAAAGAAGAAGAAGAAGCAGAAGATGAAGACAAAGAAGAAAAAGAATAAAAAGGAGAGGAAGAAAAAGAAGTAGAAAAAGAAGAAGAAGAAGAAGAAGTAGAAGAAGAAGAAGAAGAAGAGGAAGTAGAAGAAGAAGAGGAAGAAGAAGAAGAAGAAGAAGAAGTTGATGATGAAGAAAAGAAGAAGAAAAGAAGAAGAAGAGGAAGAAGAAGAAGAAGAATAAGAAGAAGAAATAATGGTTGTTGAAGAAGAAGATGAGTAAGAAGAAGAATGACAAGAAGATAAGAATGAAGAAGAAAAAGAAGGAGAAGAAGGAAAAGAAGAAGAAGGAAACGAAGAAGATGAAATAGAAGACGTTGAAGAACAAGAAGACAAAGAAGAAGAAGAAGAAGAAGAAGAAGAAGAAGGAGAAGAAGAAGAAGAAGGCGAAGAAGAAGAACAAGAAGAACAAGAAGAACATGAAGAAGAAGAAGAAGAAGAAGAAAGAAAAAGAAGACTAAGAAGATGAAGACAAAGAAGAGAAATAAGAAAATGATGAAGAAGAAAGATAAGAAAAAGTAAAAGAAGAGGAAGAAGAAGAAGAATAAGAAGTAGTTGTAGTAGTAGTAGTAGTAGTAGAAGAAGAAGAAGAAGAACATGTAGTAGAAGAAGAAAAATAATAATAACAAGAAGAAGAGGTGGAAGATTATGAAAAAGAAGAAGGAGAAGAAGATTAAGAGAAGAAGAAGAAGAAGACGAAGAAGCTGAAGTAGAAGTAGAAGAAGAACACGAAGAAGAAGAAGAAGAAGAACAACAACAAAAACAACAATAAGAATAAGAGCAAGACGAAGAAGAAGTAGAGGAAGATGAATGAGAAGGAGGAGAAGAAGAAAGAGAAGAAGAAGAAGGAGAAGTAGAAGAAGAAGACGAAAAAGTAGTAGTAGAAGAAGAAGAAGACAAAAAAGAAGAAGAAAAACAAGAAGATGTTAAAGAATAAGGAGAAGAAGACAAATAAGAAGTAGAAGTTAAAAAAGATGGAGAGGAAGAAGAAGAAATAAAAGAAGAAGAAGTAGTAGAAGAAGCTGATGAAGAAGAAGAGGAAGAAGAAGAAGAAGTTGAAGAGAAGAAGAAGAAGAAAAAGAAGAAGTAGAAGAAGAAGATGATGATGATGATGAAGAAGAACAAGAAGAAGAAGAATAAGAAGAAGAAGAAGAGGTGGAAGATTATGAAAAGGAAGGAGAAGAAGATTAAGTAGAAGAAGAAAACGAAGAAGGTGAAGAAGAAGTAGAAGAAGAAGAAGAAGAAGAAGATGATGAAGAAGAAGAAAAAGAAGAAGAAGAAGAAGAACAACAACAACAACAATAAGAAGAAGAACATGACGAAGAAGAAGTATAGGAAGATGAAGGACAAGAAGTAGAAGAAGGGGAAGAAGAAGAAGAAGGAGATGCAGAAGAAGACGAAGAAGAACATGTAGTAGTAGTAGAAGAGAATAAGACAAACAAGAAGAAGAAAAACAAGTAGATGTTGAAGAACGAGGAGAAGAAGACAAATAAGAAGAAGTAGAAGATAAAAAGGATGGAGAGGTAGAACAAAACGAAGAAGATGTAGAAGAAGAAGAAGTAGTAGAAGAAGATGATGAAGAAGAAGAGGAAGAAGAAGAAGAAGAAGAAGAAGGAGAAGAAAAAAAAGGAAGAAGAAGATCAAGAAGAATAAGAATAACAAGGAGAAGAATATAAGTAGAAGGTGAAGAAGAAGAAGAAGAATAAGAAGAAGTAGTCAGAGAAGAAGAAGAAGAAGTAGAAGGAGAAGTAGAAATAGAAGAAGAGGGAGAAGAAGAAGAAGAAGAAGAAGAAGGAGATGGAGAAGGAGAAGAAGTAGAAGAAGGAAAAGAATTAGAAGAAGTAAAAGAAGAAGAAGGAAAAGAAGAACAAGAAGAAAAAAAGAAGAAGAGGAAGAAGAAGAAGATGAGGAAGAAGTAGAGCATGATGAAGAAGAGGAGGAGGAAGAAGAAGAAGAAGAAGAAGAAGAGGAAGAAGAAGAAGGAGAAGAAGAAGAAGAAGAAGTAAACCTAGAAGAAGAAGGAGAAGGAAAAAAAAGAAGAAGAACAACATGAAAAAGAATAAGAAGCAAAAGAAGAAGAAGAAGAAAAAGAAGTAAAAGAAGACGTAGAAAAAGAAGATGAAGAAGAAGACCGAGAAGAAAAAGAAGCAAAAGTAGAAGAAGAAGAAGAAGAAGAAGGGGAAGAAGAAGAAGATAAGGAAGAAGAAGAAGATAAGGAAGAAGAAGAAGCAGACAAAGAAGAAGAAAAAGAAGAAGAAGAAGAAGAAGTCAAAGAAGAGCAAGAACAAGAAGAAGAAGACAAAGAAGAAGAAGAAGAAGACAAATGGGAAGAAGATGACGAAGAAGAAGAGAAAAAGAAGAAGACGAAGAAGAAGAAGAAGAAGAAGAAGAAGATGATGATGATGATGATGATGATGAAGTAGAAGAAGAAGAAGAAGAAGATGAAGAAGATGAAGAAGAAGAAGACAAAGAAGAAGAAGGAGAAGAAGAAGAATAAGAAAAATAAGAAGAAGAAGAAGAAGAAGATGAAGAAGTAGAAGAAGAAGAGGAAGACGAAGAAGAGGATTATGAAGGAAGAAGAAAAAGAAATAAAAGAAGAGAAGGAAGTAGAAGAAGAAGACAAAGAAGGAGAAGAAAAAGATGACGAAGAAGAATGAGAAGAAGAAGTGGAAGAAGAAGAAAAGGAAGAAGGTTGAAAGAAGAAGAAGACAAAGAAGAAGGAGAAGAAGATGAATAAGAAGAAGAAGAAGAAGAAGTAGTAGTAGAAGAAGAAGAAGAAGACGACAAAGATGAATATGAAGAAGAAGAAGAAGAAGAAGACAACAAAGATGAATATGAAGAAGAAGTAGAAGAAGAAGAAGGAGAAGGAGAAGAAAAAGTGGAGGAAGAAGAAGTTGATGTAGAAGAAGAAGAAGGAGAAGATTATGGAGAAGAAGAAAGAGAATAAGAAGAAGAAGAAGAGGGAAAAAGAATAAAAAGAAGTCAAAGAAGAAGAAGAAAAAGAAGAAGTAGATGCAGAAGAAGAAGAAGAAGAAAATGAACAAGAAGAGGAAGATGAAGAAGAAAAGAAGAAGAAGACGAAGAAGAAGAAGATGAAGAAGATGAAGAAGAAGAAGAAGAAGTAGCAGAAGAAGAAGAAGAAGAAGAAGACAAAGAAGAAGAAGAAGAAAAAGCAGAGGAAGAAGAAGAAGAAGAAGAACAAGAAGAAGTAGAAGATGATGAACAAGAAGAAGTGGATGAAGAAGAAGAAGAGGAGTAGAAGGAGGAGGAGGAGGAAGAAGAAGTAGCAGTAGTTGAAGAAGAAGATGAATAAGAAGAAAAAGGTCAAGAAGATAAAGAAGAAGAAAAAGAAGAAGCATAAGAAGGCAAAGAAGAAGAAGAAGAAGAAGGAAACAAAGAACATAAAATAGAAGACAATGAAGAAGAAGAAGACAAAGAAGAAGAAGAAGAAGAACAAGGAGAAGAAGACGAAGAAGGGGAAGAAGTAGAATAAGAAGAAGAAGAACATGAAGAGATGAATAGGAACAAGAAGAAGAAGAAGAAGACTAAGAAGAAGAAGAAGATGAAGACAAAGAAGTGAAACAAGATAAAGATCAAGAAGAAGGAGAAGAAAAAGAGGAAGAAGAGGAAGAAGAAAAAGAAGAAGAAGAAGAAGAAGAAGAAGAAGAAGAAGAAGAAGAAGAAGAATTAGAAGTAGAAGAAGAAGAAGAAGAAGAACAAGAGGAAGAAAGAGAAGAAGAAGAAGAAGAGGAAGAAGAAGAAGAAGAAGAAGAAGAGGTAGAAGATTATGAAAAAGAAGTAGAAGAAGATTAAGAAGAAGAAGAAAAAGACAAAGAAGCAGTTGCAGAAGTAGAAGAAGAAAATGATGATGAAGAAGAAGAATAACAACAACAATAATAACAATGAGAAGAAGAACAAGACGAAGAAGAAGAAGTAGAGGAAGATGAAGAAGCAAAAGAAGTTGAAGAAGGAGAAGGAGAAGGAGAAGTAGAAAAGAAGATGAAGGAGAAGTAATAGTAGTAGTAGAAGAAGAAGAAGACAAACATGAAGAACAAAAAAAAAGATTTTGTAGAACAAGAAGAAGAAGACAAATAACAAGTAGAAGATAAAGAAGATGAAGAGGAAGAAGAAGAAGAAGAAGAAGAAGAAGAAGCAAAAGAAGAATAAGAAGAAGAAGAAGAAGGTGAAGAAGAAGAAGAAGATGAAGAAGAATAAGAATAACAAGAAGGAGAAGAAAAAGAAGTAGAAGATGAACAAGAAGAAGAAGAAAAATAAGAAGAGGTAGTCGAAGAAGAAGAAGAAGAAGAAGAAGAAGAAGAAGAAGATGATGATGAAGGACAAGTAGAACTAAAAGAAGAAGAAGAAGAAGAAGGAGAAGGAGAGGAAGAAGGAGAAGAAGAAGTAGTAGGAGAAGGACAAGAATTAGAAGAAGGAGAATAAGATGAAGAAGTGGAGGAAGAAGAAGGAGAAGAACAAGAAGTAGATGGATAAGAAGAAGAAGAAGAAGTAAAACTAGAAGAAGGAGAAGAAGAAAAGAAGAAGAAGAACAACAACAACATGAAGAATAAGAAGCAAAAGAAGAAGAAGAAGAAGAAGAAGAAGAAGCAAAAGAAAAAGTAGAAAAACAAGATGAAGAGGTACAAGAGAAGAAAATAAGGAGAAGCAGAAGAAGAAGAAGAAGAAGAAGAAGAAGAAGAAGAAGAAGAAGAGGAAGAAGAAGATGGAGAAGAAGAAAAAGAAGAAGAAGAAGAAGATGAGGAAGATGAAGAAGCAGGCAAAGAAGAAGAAAATGAAGAAGAAGAAGAAGTCGAAGAAGAAGAAGAAGAAGACAAAGAAGAAGAAGACGAATATGAAGAAGACGATGAAGAAGGAGAAGAAGAAGTAGAAGAAGAAGAAGAAGAAGAAGAAGAAGAAGAAGAAGATGTAGAAGAAGTCGAAGAAGAAGAAGAAGAACAAGAAGAAAAAGAAGAAGACAAATTAGTTGTTGTAGAAGAAGAAGAATATGAAGAAGAAGAAGAAGCAAAAGAAGAAGTAGTAGCAGAAGAAGAAGATTAATAATAAGAAGGACAAGAAGACAAAAAAGATAAAGAAGAAGAAGGAGAAGAAGGCGAATTAGAAGAAGACGAAGAAGAAGAAGAAGAAAAAGTCGAAGAAGAAGGAGAAGAAAAAGTAGACAATGAAGAAGAAGAAGAAGGAAGCAAACAAGAAGAAATAAAAGATAAAGAAGAAGAAGAAGAATGAGAAGAAGATGGCAAAGAAGAAGAAAAAGAACAACAAAAAGAAGAAGTAGAAGGCAAAGAAGAAGAACAAGAAGAACAAGACAACAAGAAGAACAAGACAAAGAAGAAGAAGAAGATGAAGACAATGAAGAGGAAGAAGAAAAAGATGAAGAAGAGGGAGAAGAAAAAGAAGAAGAAGATGGTGAAGAAGAAGAAGAAGAAAGAGAAGAAGAAGAAGAAGAAGAATTGGGAAGGGGAAGAAGTAGAAGAAGAAGAACAAGAAGAAGATCTAGAAGAACAAAAAGAAGAAGCAAAGGAAGAAGAAGAAGAAGAGGAAGAAGTAGAAGCTGTGGATTATGAAAAAGGAGGAGGTGAAGAAGAAGAAGAAGAAGAAGAAGAAGAAGTAGAGGAAGATGAAGGAGAAGAAGAAGATGAAGAAGGAGAAGAAGAAGAAGGAGAAGAAAAAGAAAAAGATGAAGAAGAAGTAGGAGCAGAACAAGATGAGGAAGAAGACAAACTGGAAGAAGAATAAGAAGAAGCTTATGAAGAACAAGAAGAAGAAGAGGAAGATGAAGATGAAGAAGAAGAAGAAGAAGATGCAGAAGAAGATGAAGATGAAGAAGACTAGGAAGTAGTTGTAGTAGAAGAAGAAGAAGATGAAGAAGAATAAGAAGAAGAAGAAGAAGGAGAAGAAAAAGAAGAAGAAGAGGTACAGGAAGAAGAAGAGCAACAAGAAGAAGTTGAGAAAGAAGAAGAAGAAGAAGAAGGAAAAGTAGAAGTTGAAGAAGAAGAAGAAGAAGCAGAAGTCGAAGGAGAAGAAGAAGGAGATGAAGAAGGAGAAGGAGAAGGAAAAGAAGTAGAATAAGTAAAAGAAGTGGAGGGAAGAGAAGTAGAAGAAGAAGATGATGATAATGATGATGAGGAAGAAGCAGTAGTAGAAGAAGAAGAGGAAGAAGAAGAAGAAGAAGAAGAAGGAGAAGAAGAATAAGACAAAGTAAAAGGACATGATGTTAAAGAAAAAGAACAAGAAGAATAATAATAAGAAGCTGATGATGAAGAAGAAGAAGAAGAAGAAGAAGAAGAAAAAGAAGAATAAGAAGAATAAGAAGAAGAAGAAGAAGAAGAATAGGAGAAGAAGAAGAAGATTGAAAAGAAGAAGAAGAAGATGAAGAAGAAGATGATAAAGAAGAAGAAGAAGTCATGAAAGAAGAAGAAGAAGAAAAAAAGGGGGAAGAAGAAGAAGAATACGAAGAAGAAGGAGAAGAAGACGAAGAAGAAGAAGGAGAAATAGAAGAAGAAGGAGAAGGAAAAGAAGAAGAAGAAGAAGAAGAAGAAGAAAAGGATGAGGAAAAAGAAGAAGAAAAAGAAGGCAAAGAAGAAGAAGAAGAAGAAGGAGACAAAGAAGAAGAAGAAGATGAAAAAGAAGAAGAAGACGAAGAAGAAGAAGAAGAAGAAGTGGAAGAAGAAGATGAAGAAATAGAAGAAGAAGAAGGTAAAGAAGAAGAAGAAGAAGAAGAAGAAGAACAACATGAAGAAGAAGAAGAAGATGACGGAGTTGAAGAAAAAAAGAAGCGGAAGAAGAAGAAGACGAAGATGGACGGGAAGAAGAAGAAGATGGAGTTGATGACGAAGAAGACAAAGATGAAGAGGAAAAGAAGAAGAAGCCAGAGAAGAAGGAGAAGAAAAAGAAGATGAAGACAAAGAAGAAGAAGAAGATGAAGACAAAGAAGAAGAAGAAGAAGAAGACACGAGGAAGAAGAAGAAGAAGAACAACAAGAATAAGAAGAAAAGAAGAAGAAGAAGCAGAAGCAGAAGAAGAAGAAAGGGAAGAAGTAGAAGTAGAAGAAGAAGATGAAGGAGAAGAAGAAGAAGAAAAAGTGGAAGAAGACGATGAAGTTTAAGAGGATGAAAAAGCAGAAGAACAAGAAAAACAAGAAGAACAAGAAAAAGGTGAAGAATAAGAAGAACAAGAAGAAGTGGAAGAAGAAGCAGAAGAAGAAGAAGAAAAAGAAGAAGAACAAGAAGAAGGAGAAGAACGAGAAGGAGAAGATGAAGAAAGAGGACAAGAAGAAGAAAAAAGAAGAAGCTGAAAAAGAAGAAGATGGAGAAGAAGAAGAAGAAGAAGAAGAAGACGAAGAAGAAGAAGAAGATGAAAAAGAAGAAGAAGAAGAAGTGGAAGAAGAAGAAGTGGAAGAAGAAAATGAAGAAATAGAAGAAGAAGAAGAAGGTAAAGAAGAAGAACAACATGAAGATGAAGAAGAAGATGATGAAATTTAAGAAAAAATGAAGAGGAAGAAGAAGAAGACAAAGACGGAGGGGATGAAGAAGAAAAAAAAGAAGAAGAAGACGATGTTGTGGCGAAGAAGACAAAGATGAAGAGGAAGAAGAAGAAGATGCCAGAGAAGAAGGAGAAGAAGAAGAAGATAAAGACAAAGAAGAAGAACAACAAGAATAAGAAGAAAAGAAGAAGAAGAAGCAGAAGCAGAAGAAGTAGAAGGAGAAGTAGTAGAAGTAGAAGAAGAAGAAGAAGAAGGACAAGATAAAGAAGAACAAGTAGACGAAGATAAAAGTGAAGAAGAAGACAAAGAAGTATAAGAAGAAGAAGAAGACAAAGAAGAAGTAGTAGCAAAAGAAGAAGAAGAAGAAGAAGACAAACAAGAAGAAGAAGAAGAAAAAGAAGTCGAAGAAGAAGAAAAATAAGAAGAATTAGATGAACTAGAAGAACAAGAAGAAGGTGAGGAAGAAGAAGGAGAAGGCGATGATGAAGAAGAAGGAGAGAAAAAAGAAGAAGAACAAGAAGAAGAAGAAGAAAAATAAGATGATCATGAAGAAGAAGTAGAAGTTGAAGAAGTAGAAGAAGAAAAAGAAGAAGAGAAATAAGTTGTAGAAGAAGAAGAATAATAAGGAGGAGAAGAAGAAAAAGAAAAAAAGGTAGAGGAGGAGGAAGAAGAAGAAGAAGAAGAAGGAGAAGATTAAAGACAAGAAGAAGGAGAAAAAGAAGAAGAAGGAGAAGAAGAAGGAGAAGAATGAGAAGAAGCGGAAGAAGAAGATGGAGAAGAAGAAGATGAAGAAGACGAAGAAGAAGAAGAAGAAGAAGATGGGGAGGAGGATGAGAAGAAGAAGAAGAAGAAGAGGAAGAAGAAGAAGAAGAAGAATAAGAAGAAGAAGAAAAAGAAATGGAGGAAGAAGAACAAGAATAAGAAGAAGAAGAAGAGAAACATGAAAAAGAAAAATAAGAAGAATTAAAAGAAGTAAACAAAGAAGATGGAGAAGAAAAGTAAGACTAAGGAGAAGAATAAGTCTAAGAAGAATAAGAAGAAGAAGATGAGGAAGAAGAAGAAGAAGAAAAAGAAGAAGAGGGAGAAGAAGAATAAGGAAAAGAAGAGGAAGAAGAACGTTATGATGATTAAGATGAAGTGGAAGAAAAAGAAGAAGAAGAAGAAGAAGAAGAAGAAGAAGAAGAAAAGGAAGAATAATAAGAAGAAGGAGAAGAAGGAAAAGTAGTAGAAGAAGAAGAAGATGATGATGAAGATGAAGAAGAAAATGGACTAGTTGGAGAAGATGAAGAAGAAGAAGAAGAAGACGAAGAAGGACAAGAAGAAGAAGAAAAAGATCAATAGTAAGAAGAAGAAAATGTAGGCAAAGAAGAAGAAGAAGAAGAAAACAAACAATAAGAAGGCGAAGAAGAGGAAGAGGATGAAGAAGAAGAAGAAGTAGAAGAAGAAGAATAAGAAAATGGAGTAGAAAAAGATGAAGAAGAAGACAATGAAGAAGAAGAGCAAGAAGAAGCAAGAGGAGGAGGAGAAGAAGAAGAAGAACATTAAGAAGAAGGAGAAGAAGAAGAAAAGTAGAGGATGAAGATTAAGAAGAATAAGAAGAAGACGCAAAGAAGATGTTGAAGAAGTTGTAGTAGTAGTACTTGAAAAAGAAGAAGAAGACAAAGAAGAAGTAGAAGAAGAAGATGAAGAAGAAGAAAAAGACAAAGAAGTAGAAGAAGAAGAACAAGAAGAACAACAAGAAGAAGAAGAAGAATATGATGATGATGATGAAGAAGAAGAAAATGAAGAAGGAGAAGAAGAAGAAGAAGAAGAAGGGCACAACGAAGAAGAAGAAGAGAAGAAGAAGAAGAAGAAGAAGAAGTAGAAGAAGAAGATTAATACTAAGAAGAAGAAAAACCAAAAGAAGAAGAAGTGGAAGGAGAAGAAGAAGAAGAAGAAGAAGAAGAAGAAGATTTAAAAAGAAGAAGAATTTAAAAGAAGAAGAATTAAAAGGAAGAAGAAGAAGAACAAGTAAAAGAAGAAGAAGAAGAAGACGAAGATGAAGAAAAAGAAGAACCCGAAGAAGTAGTAGAAGATGAAGAAGGAGAAGAAGAAGAAGAAAAAGATGATGATGATGATGATGAAGATGGACAAGAAGTTAAAGTAGAAAAAGAAGAAGAAGAGATAGAAGAAGAAAGAGAAGAAGAAGAAGCATAAGAAGAAGAAGAAGAAGCATAAGAAGAAGAAGAAGAAAAAGGAGAAGAAGGAGGAGGAGGAGGAGAAGAAGAAGAAGAAGAAGAAGAAAAAGATGATGAAAGAGAAGGAGGAGTAGAAGAAGATGAAGAGGAAGAAGAAGAAAAAGAAGAAAAAGTTGACGAAGATCTAGAAGAAAAAGAAGAAAAAGAAGAAAAAGATGAAGGAGACAAAGAAGAAGAAAAAGAAAAAGAAGAAGAAGAAGAAGAAGAAGAAGAAGAAGGCGAAGAACATGAAGAAGGACATGA
>JAIUJO010001121.1:162500-165000 GCA_023846275.1 Vanilla planifolia
AGAAATAGGAAACGATGAAGAAGAAGAAGAAAAAGATGATGAAGAAGAAGTAGAAGAAGAAGAGGAAGAAGAAGAAGAAGAAGAAGAAGATGATGATGATGATGATGACGATGATGAAGATGAAGATGAAGGAGAAGAAGAAGAAGAAGAAGATGGAGAAGTAGATGGAGAAGAAGGAGAAGAAGAAGAAGGACCAGAAGAAGTAGAAGAAGAAGCTAAAGAAGGAGAAGAAGATTTAGATGAAGCATGAGTACAAAAGGAAGTAGAAAATGAAGAAGAAGAAGAAGAAGAAAACGAAGAAGATGAAGAAGAGGAAGAAGGAAAGAGAAGAAGAAGAAGAAGAAGAATTAGATGATGATGATGATGAAGACAAAGAAGAAGAAGAAGAAGAAGAAGAAGAAAAAGTAGTAGAAGAAGAAGAACCACAACAACAAGATGTAGACAAAAGAGAGGAAGACAAAGAATTAGGGGAAGAAGATTTGGAAGAAGAAGAAGAAGAAGAAGAAGAAGATGATGATGATGAAGACAAAGAAGAAGAAGAAAAAGTAAGAGAAGAAGAAAATGAAGTAGTAGAAGAAGAAGAAGAAGAAGAAGACGAGGAGGAAGAAGACGATAATTAAGAAAAAGAAGAAGAAGAAGAAGAAAAAGAAGAAGAAGAAGAAGAAAAAGAAGAAGAAGGTCAGGAGGAAAAAGAATGAGAAGAAGAAGAAGAAGAAGTAAAAGAAGAAGAAGAAGACGAAGTAGAAGAAGAAAAGAAGAAGAAGAAGAATAAGAAGAAGAAGAAGAAGAAGAAGAAGAAGAAAAGAAGAAGACGATGAAGATGTTAAAGAAGAAGAAGAAGAAGATGAGGAAGATAGAGAAGAAGAAGATGAAGAAGAAGTAGAAGAAGAACATGAAGAAGTAGAAGAAGAAGAAGAAGAAAACAAATAAGTAATAAAAAGAAGAAAAAAAGAAGTAGAAGAGGAAGAAGAAGAAGAAGAAGAAGATGAAGTAGAAGAAGAAGAATAAGAATAAGAAGAAGAAAAAGAAGAAAAAGGAGAAGATTAAGGAGGAGAAGAAAAAGAATAGGAAGCAAAAGGAGGAAAAGAAGGAGAAGAACGAGAAGAAGTAAAAGATGAAGATGGAGAGGAAGAAGTAGGTGAAGAAGAAGAATAAAAATGTGAAGCAGAAGAAGAAGAAGCAAGAAGAAGAAGAAGAAGAAGAAGAAGAAGAAGTAAAAGAAGAAGATGAAGAAGAAGAAGAATTAGGAGACGAAGAAGAAGAAGAAGAAGTAGAAGAAGAAGAACATGAAGAAGAAGAAGAACAAGAAGAACACAAAGAAGAAGAAGAATTAGAACAAGAACAATAAGATGGCAAAGAAGAAGAAGGAGAACAAGAAGAAGAAGAAGATGAAGAAGAAAAAGAAGAAGAAGAATAAGAAGAACAAGAAGAAAAAGAAGTATAAGAAGAGGAAGAAGTAGAAGAAGAAGAAGATGATTATGAGGAAGACGTAGAAGAGGAAAAAGAAGAAGATAGAGAAGAAGGAGACGAAGGAGAAGAAGAAGATGAAGAAGAAGAAGAAGTAGGAGAAGAAGAAGAAGAAGACGAAGGTGAAGAAGAGGAAGGAGAAGATGAAGAAGAAAAAGAAGCAGAAGAAGAAGAAGATGAAGAAGAAGTAGAAGAAGTATAATAAGAAAAATAAGAGGAAGAAGAAGATGGCAAAGTTGAAGAAGAAGAAGAAGACAAAGAGGAAGAAGAAGAAGAAGAAGAAGAAGAAGAAGGAGATAAAGAAAACAAGAAGAAGACGAAGAGGAATAAGAAGAAGAAGAAGAAGAAGAAATTGAAGAAGACGAAGAATACAAACAAGAAGGAGCTGAAGAAGAAAAAGAAGAAGGAGATGAAGAAGAAGAAGATGAAGAAGAAGAACGAGAAGAAGAAGAAGAAGAAGTAGAGGAAGAAGAGGGTCACGAAGAAGGAGAAGTAGAAGAAGAAGATGGAGAGGAAGAAGAAGATGAAGAAAAAGTTGAATAATAATAATAATAATAATAATAATAATAATAATAATAATAAGAAAAAGAAGAAGAAGAAGAAGACGAAAAAGAAGAAGGAAAGGACGAGGATGAAGATGTTGAAGAAGAAGAAGAAGGAGAAGATGGTGAAGAAGGAGAAGAGGGAGAAGAAGAATAGAGAGAAGGAGAAGAAGGAGAAGAAATAGAAGAAGCGGAAGAAGAAGAAGAAGTAGAAGAAGTAGAAGAAGCAAAAGAAGAAGAAGATGTTGGAGATGAAGAAGGAGGAGAGGAAGAAGAAGAAGAAGAAGAAGAAGAAGAGGAAGAAGAAGAAGAAGAAGACGAAGAAGAAGAAGAAGAAGAAGAAGAAGAAGTAGAAGATAAAAAAGATAGAGAAGAAGGCAGAGAAGAAGAAGAAGAATAAAAAGAAGTAGAAGAAGTTGAAGAAGAAGAAGACAAAGAAGAAGAAGAAGAAGAAGAAGAAGAAGAAAAAGAAGAAGAAGAAGATGAAGAAG
>JAIUJO010001121.1:177500-182500 GCA_023846275.1 Vanilla planifolia
AGAAGAAGAAGAAAAAGAAGAAGACTTAGAATAAGAAGAAGAAGAAGCGGATAAGGAAGAAGAAGTAAAAGAAGAAGAAGAAGATGAAGTAGAACATTATGACGATGAAGATGATGTGGAAGAAAAAGAAGAAGATGAGGAGAAAGAAGAAAAAGAAGAAGAAGAAGAAGAAGAAGAAGAAGGAAAGGAAGAAGAATTAGCAGATGGAGAAGAAAGAAAAGTAGAAGAAGAAGATTAAGAAGATGAAGATGAAGATGAAGAAGAAAATGGGCAAGTAGGAGAAGATGAAGAAGATGAAGAACAAGAACAATAAGGAGAAAAAGAAGGTGAAGAAGAAGAACAAAAAGATGAATACTAAGAAGAAGAAAATTAAGGCAAAGAGTAAGAAGAAGAAGACGAAGAAGAAGAAGGTGAAGAAGAAGAAGAAGAAGAAGACCAAGAAGAAGAAGATGGAGAAAAAAAAGAAGAAGAAGAAGACAATAATGATGACGATGATCATGAAGAAAAGAAGAAGAAGAAGAAAAAGAAGAAGAAGAGGAGTAGAAGAAGATGAAGATGAAAAGACGAAGAAGAAGTAGAAGATGATGATGATGATGAAGTAGTAGTAATAGTAGTACAAGAAGAAGAAGATGAAGAAGAAGAAGAAGAATTAGAAGAAGAAGAAGAAGGCAAAGGAGAAGAAGGAGAAGAAGAAGCAGAAGAAGGCAAAAAGGAAGAAGAAGAAGAAGAAGACATACTAGGCGTAAAAGATGGAGTCGATGAAGAAGATGAAAGAGACAAAGAAGAAGAAGAAGAAGAAGAAGAAGAAGAGGAAGAGGAAGAAGAAGAAGAAGAAGAAAGCAAAGAATAACAATAAAAAGAATAAAAAGAAGAAGACGAAGGAAAAGAAGGAGGAGAATACAAAGAAAAAGAAGAAAAGCAAGATGAAGAAGTAAGAGAAGAAGAAGTTGAAGAAGAAGATTATGAAGAAGAAAAAGAGGTCCATAAGAAGAAGAAGAAGAAGAAGAAGAAGAGAAGAAGAAGAAGAAGAAGAAGAAGAAAATGAAGAAGTAGAAGAAGAAGAACAATAAGATGATGAAGAAGAAGATGAAGAAGGAGTCGAGGAAGAAGAAGAAGATGAAAGGGAAGAAGAAGAAGAAGAAGATGATGATGATGATGAAGATGATGAAGAAGAATAAGAATAAGAAGAAGAAGAAGAAGAAGAAGAATTAGAAGAAGGAGAAGGAGTATAAGATGGAGAAGGAGAAGAAGTAGAAGAAGAAGAAGGAGAAGAAGAAGGAGAAGAAGAAGAAGAAGAAGAAGAAGAAGAAGAAGAAGAAGAAGAAGAAGAAGAATAAGAAGAAGAAGAAGGAAAAGATAAAGAAGAAAAGGGAGATGGGGAAGAAGAAGAAGAAGAAGAATATAGAGAAGATGAAAGAAAAGAAGAAGAAGAAGTAGAAGATGATGATGATGATGATGGAGAAGTAGTAGAAGAAGAATAATAAGTTGAAGGAGAAGAAGAAGAAGAAAAAGAAGAAGGTGATGAAGAAGAAGAAAAATAAGAAGTAGAAGATGAAGAAAAAGAAAAGGAAGAAGAAGAAGAAGAAGGAGAAGAAGATGGACAAGAAGAAGATGAAGAAGTAGAAGAAGAAGGATAAGATAAGAAGAAGAAGAAGAAGAAGAAGAAGAAGAAGAAGAAGAAGAAGAAAAAGAAGAAGAAGAAGAAGAGGAAGAAGCAAAGGAAGAAGAAGTAGAAGAAACAATAGGAGAAAAAGAAGGAGAATGAAAAGGAGAAGAAGAAGAAGAAGAAGAAGGAGACAAAGATGAAGAAGAAGAAGAAACAAAAGAAGAAGAAGAAGGGGAAGAAGTAGATGAAGAAGAAGAAGATGAAGAAGAAGATGAAGACCAAGAAGAAGAAGAAGAAGAAGAAGAAGAAGAAGACAAAGAGGAAGAATAGGAAAATTATGAAGAAGATGAAGAAGAAGAAGATGAAGAAAAAGAAGAAGAAGATGAAGAAAAGGAAGAATAAAAGAATTAAGAATAAGGCAAATAAGAATAAGAAGAAGAAAAAGAAGAAGAAGAAGAAGAAGATGATGATGATTATTAAAAAGAAGTAGAGGAAGACAAAGAAGAAGAAGAAGAAGAGGAAGGTGAAGAAGATCATGTTGAAGAAGAAGAAGAAGAAGAGTAAGTAGAAGAGGAAGAAGATGAAGAAGAAGAAGGAGGAGAAGAAGAATAGGAAGAAGATGATGAAGAAGAAGCAGAGGAAGATGAAGAAGCTGAAGAAGAAGCAGAAGAAGAAGAAGAGAAGGAGAAGAAGATGAAAAGGGGAAGATAGAGAAGAAGAAGCTGAATAAGAAGTAGAAGAAGAAGAAGAAGGAAAAGAAGAAAAAGAGGATGAAAAGGACGAATAAGAAGAAGAAGAACAAAAGGAAGATGATGAAGAAGAAGAAGAAGAAGGAGAGAAAGAAGGGAAGAAGAAGAAGAAGAAGAAGAAGATTATGATGATGAAGAGGAAGAAGTAAAAGAAGAAGAGGAAGACAAAGAAGAAGAAGAAGAAGAAGAAGAAGTAGTAGAAGATGATGAAGAAGAAAAAGAAAAAAAAAGGAGAAGAAGATGAGGAAGACGAAGAAGAAAAAGAAGAAGAAGAAGAAGAAAAATCATGAGAAGAAGAAGAAGAATAAGAAGGAGGGCAAGAAGAAGAAAAAGGAGGAAAGAAGAAGAAGAAGAAGTGGAAGAAGAAGAAGTAGAAGAAGAAGAAGAAGTGGAAGAAGAAGAAGAAGAAAAGGAAGAAGAAGACAAAGAAGAAGAAGAAGAAGAAGCCAAAGGAGAAGAAGAAGTTGAAAAAGAAGCGAAGAAGAAGAAGAAGAAAGAGAAGAAGAGGATGAAGAAGAAGTAGAAGAAGAAGAAAAATATTAAGAAGAAGAATATGAAGAAGAAGGAGAAGATTATGAAGAAGAAGAGGAGAAGAGGTAGAGGAAGAAGAGGGAGAAGAGAAGAGGTAAAAGTAGAAAAAGACGAAGAAGAGGGAGAAGGAGATGAAGAAGAAGAACAAGAATAGAAAGAAGAAGATGAAGAAGAAGAAGAGAAAGAAGAAGAAGAAGAAGGAGATGAAGAAGAAGAAGAAGAAGAAGACGAAGAAGGAAAAGAAGAAAAAGGAGACGAAGAAGATGAAGAAGAAGATCAAAATGATGATGATAGAAAAGTAGTCGAAGACGAAGAAGAAGAAGAAAAAGAAGAAGAAGAAGAAGAAGAGGAATAAGAAGAAGAAGAAGAAGAAGAAGAAGAAGAAGATGATGATGATATTGAAGAAGAACAAGAAGAAGAAGAATAAAAAGAAGAAGAATAAAAAGAAGAAGAAGAAGAAGGAGAACAACAAAAGGAAGAAGAGGTACAATTAGAAGAAGTTGAAGAGGGAAGAGAAGTAGACAAAGAAGAAGAGGAAGAAGAATAAGAATAAGAAGATGAAAAATACGAAGAAGAAGAAGAAAAAGTAGACAAAGAACAAGAAGAAGGAGACGAAGAAGTAGAAGACGAAGATAAAGGAGAAAAAGAAGACAATGAAGAAGAAGAAGAAGAAGAAGAATTGAAGAAGAAGAAGAAGAGTAGAAAAAGAAGAAGATGATGAAGAAGAAGAAGTAGAAGTAGAACAAAAAGATTAAGAAGAAATATAAGAGGAAAAAGGAGAAGATGATAGAGAAGAAGAAGGAGAAGTAGATGAAGAAGGAGAAGAAGAGAGAGAAGAAGAAGAAAAAGAAGAAGAAGAAGAAGAAAGAGATGAAGAAGAAGAAGAAGAAGATGACAAAGAAGAAGAAGAAAAAAGAATACGAAGAAGTAGAAAAAGACGATGAAGATGATGATGATAAAGAAGAAGTCGAAGAAGAAGAAGAAGAAGAAGAAGAAGAAGAAGAGGAAGAAGCTGAGGAAGAACAGGATGAAGAAGAAGAAGATGATGATGATATTGAAGATGTAGAAGAAGAAGAAGGAGAACAAGAAGAAGAAGAAGTAGAACAAAAGAAGTTGAAGTAGAAAGAGAAGTAGGCAAAGAAGAAGACAAAGAAGGATAAGAATAAGAAGAAAAAGCAGAAAAATACGAAGAAGAAGAAAAAGGATACAAAGAAGAAGAAGAAGGATACGAAGAAGAAGAAGATGGAGAACAAAAAGAAGACAAAGAAGAAGAAGAAGAAGAAGATGTAAGTGAAGAAGAAGAAAAAAAATGAACATGTAGAAGAAAGAAGAAGAAGAAAGAAGAAGAATAAGAAGAAGATGAAGAAGAAGAAGATGAAGACGAAGAAGAAGAAGAAGAAGAAGAAGAAGAACAAAAACTAGAAGAAGAAGTACAAGAAGAAGAAGAAGATGATGATGATGATGATGATGATGATAATGAAGAAGAAGAAGAAGAAGTAAAAGAAGAAGAGATGATGAAAGACAACAAGGTAAAGAAGAAGAAGAAGAAGAAGAAAAAGGAGAAGGAGAAGAAGAAGAAGAAGAAGAAGAAGAAGGGGAAGAAGAGAAAGAAGAAGAACAAGAAGCCGAATAAGAAGAAGAAGAAGAAGAAGAAGAAGAAGAAGAAGAAGAAGGAGAAGAAGGAGAAGAAGAAGAAGAATAATAAGAAGAAGAAGAAGATGACGATGATTAAGAAGAAGGAGAAGACAAAGAGGAAGAACAAGAAGAACACAATGAAGAAGAAGACGAAGAAGAACTAGATGTTGAAGGAGAAGAAGAAGAAGATGAAGAAAAGGAAGAATAAGAGAATGAAGAGGAAGGACAATAAGAATAAGAAGAAGAACAAGAAGAATAAGAAGAAGAAGAAGAAGTTGAAGAAGAAGATGATGAAAAGAAGTAGAAGAAGACAAAGAAGAAGAAGAAGATGATGATGATGAAGATGAAGATGAGCATGGCGAAGATAGAAAATAAGAAGAAGAAGAGGTTGAAGAAGAGGAAGAAGATGAAGAAGAAGAAGGAGGAGAAGAATATGTAGAAGAAGAAGAAGTGGAGGAAGAAGAAGAAGAGGTACAAGA
>JAIUJO010001121.1:187500-192500 GCA_023846275.1 Vanilla planifolia
AAAGAAGAAGTCGAAGAATAAGAAGAAGAAGAAGAAGAAGAGGAAGAAGCTGAGGAAGAACAAGAAGAAGAAGAAGAAGATGATGATGATATTGAAGATGTAGAAGAAGAAGAAGGAGAACAAGAATAAGAAGTAGAACAAGAAGAAGTTGAAGTAGAAAGAGAAGTAGACAAAGAAGAAGACGAAGGAGGATAAGAATAAGAAGAAGAAGCAGAAAAATACGAAGAAGAAGAAAAAGGATACAAAGAAGAAGAAGAAGGATACGAAGAAGAAGAAGATGGAGAAGAAAAAGAAAACAAAGAAGATGAAGAAGAAGAAGATGTAGGCGAACAAGAAGAAAAAAAATGAACATGTAGTAGAAAGAAGAAGAAGAAAGAAGAAGAATAAGAAGAAGATGAAGAAGAAGAAGATGAAGATGAAGAAGAAGAAGGATACGAAGAAGAAGAAGATGGAGAAGAAAAAGAAGAGAAAGAAGATGAAGAAGAAGAAGAAGAAGAAGATGTAGGCGAAAAAGAAGAAAAAGAATGAACATGTAGTAGAAAGTAGAAGAAGAAAGAAGAAGAATAAGAAGAAGATGAAGAAGAAGAACATGAAGATGAAGAAGAAGAAGAACAAAAACTAGAAGAAGAAGAAGAAGTAAAAGAAGAAGAAGAAGAAGAAGAAGTACAAGAAGAAGAAGAAGAAGATGATGATGATGATGATGAAGAAGAAGAAGAAGAAGAAGATGATGATGAAGAACAAGAAGAAGAGATGTTGAAAAACAACAAGGTAAAGAAGAAGAAGAAGAAGAAGAAAAAGGAGAAGGAGAAGAAGAAGAAGAAGAAGAAGGGGAAGAAGAGAAAGAAGAAGAACAAGTAGCTGAATAAGAAGAAGAAGAAGAAGAAGAAGGAGAAGGAGAAGAAGAAGGAGAAGAAGGGGAAGATGAAGAAGAAGAATAAGAAGAAGAAGATGACGATGATTAAGAAGAAGGAGAAGACAAAGTGGAAGAACAAGAAGAACACAATGAAAAAGAAGACGAAGAAGAACTTGATGTTGAAGGAGAAGAAGAAGAAGATGAAGAAAAGGAAGAATAAGAGAATGAAGAGGAAGGACAATAAGAATAAGAAGAAGAAGAAGAAGAAGTTGAAGAAGAAGATGATGAAAAGAAGTAGAAGAAGAAGAAGAAGAAGATGATGATGATGAAGATGAAGATGAGCATGGCGAAGATAGAAAATAAGAAGAAGAAGAGGATGAAGAAGGGGAAGAAGATGAAGAAGAAGAAGGAGGAGAAGAATATGAAGAAGAAGAAGAAGAAGAGGAGGAAGAAGAAGAAGAGGTACAAGCAGAAGAAGAAGAAGAAGAAGAAGAAGAAGAAAGAGAAGGAGAAGAAGAAGAAGGGGAAGAAGTAGAAGAAGAAGTAGAACTAGAAGTAGTAGTAGAAGAATAAGAAGGAAAAGAAGAAGAAGAAGAAGATAAAGAAGGCGAAGAAGAAGAAAAGGAACAAAATGAAGAATATGAAGAAGAAGAAGACGAAGAAGAGGAAGAAGAAGAAGAAGAAGAAGAAGAGGAGGAGGAAGAAGAAGAAGACGATTAAAAAGTAGTAGAAGAAGAAAAGAAGAAGAAGAAGAAGATGTTGATGATGAGAAATAAGAGGAAGATATGAAAGAATAAGAAAAAGAAGAAGACAAAGAAGAGGAAGAAGAATAGGACAAAGAATACAAAGAATAAGAAGGAGAAGAAGTATAAGATGAAGAAGAAGAAGAAGAAGGAGAAAAAGAAGGGAAGAAGAAGAAGAAGAGGAAGATGAAGAAGAAGAAAAATATGATGAGAGGAAGAAGAAGAAGTAGAAGAAGAAGAAGCAGAAGAAGAAGACGAGGAAGATGATGAAGAAGAAGAAGAGAAGAAGGAGAAGAAGATGAAGATGAAAAAGAAGAAGAAGAAGAAGAAGAAGAAAAAGCATAAGAAGAAGAAGATGAGGAGGAAGAAGGAGAAGAAGAAAAAGGAGAGAAGAAGAAGAAGAAGAAACCAAAGGAGAAGAAGAAGTTGGAGAAGAAGTAGAAGAAGAAGAAAAAGAAGAAGAAGAAGAAGAAGGAGACGAAGAAGAAGATGAAGATGAAGAAGAAAAAGAAGAGAAAAGAGAAGAAGATGTAGATGACAAAAAGAAGAAGAAATAGAAGAAAAAGAAGAAGAAGAAAAAAGAAAAGAAGAAGATGTTGAAGAAGAAAGAAGAAGAAGAAGAAGAACCTGAATAATAATAATAATATGAAAATGAAGAAGAAGAGGAAGAAGAACAAGAAGTAAAAGAAGAAGAAGAAGGAGAAGAAGATTAAGGAAAAAAAGAATGAGAAATGGAAGAAGAAGAAGAAGAAAAAGAAGATGAAGATGAACAAAAGGAAAAGAAGGAGAAGTAGTAGTAGTAGAAGAAGAAGAAGATGTAAAAGAAGAAGAAGAAGAAGAAGAATAGGGAGAAGGAGAAGAAGAAGAAGACAATGATAACGATGATGATGAAGAAGAAGAAGAAGAAGAAGAAGAAGAAGATGATGATGATGAAGAGGAGTAAGAAGAAGAAGAAGAAAAAGAAGAAGAAGATAATGATGATGATGAAGAAGAAGAAGAAGAAGTAGAAGAAGAATTAGATGATAAAGAAAAAGAAGAGGAAGAAGAAGAAGAAGGAGAAGAAAAAGAAGAAGAAGAAGTGGAAGATGATTATGATGGAGAGGAAGAAGGACAAGAAGTTGAAGAAGATTAAGAACATGAAAAAGAAGAAAAAGTAGAAGAAGAGGATAAAGAAGAAGAAAAAGGACAAAAAAAAAGAAGGAGAAGATAAAGAAGGAGAGGAAGAAGATGAAGAAGAAGAAGAAGAAAGAACAAAAAGAAGAAGAAGAAGAAGAAGAAGAAGAAGAAAGAACACAAAGAAGAAGAAGAAGAAAGAGAACAAGAAGAAGATAAAAGATGAACAAGAAGAAGAAGATGAAGAAGAAAAAGAAGAAGAAGAAGAAGAAGAAGGAGTAGTTGAATGCAAAGAAGAAAATGAAGAAGAACATGAAGAGGAAGGAAAAGAAGAAGATGACGATGATGATGAAGACAATAAATAAGTAGTAGAAGTTGAAGAAAGAGAAGTAGAAGATGATGAGGAAGAAGGAGAAGAAGTAGAAGAAGCAGAAGAAGTATAAGGTTAAGAAAATGAAAAAGAAAAAGATGATGGAGAAGAAGAAGGAGAAGGAGAAGAAGAAGAAGAAGAAGAAGAAGAAGAAGGAGAAAAAGAAGAAGAAAAAAGAGAAGATGTTGAAGAAGGAAAATGAAGAAGTAGAAGAAGAAACTGAATAATAATAATAATAATAATAAAAATAAGAAAAAGAGGAAGAAGAGGAAGAAGAACAAGAAGTAAAAGAAGAAGGAGAAGAAGATTATGGAGAAAAAGAATGAGAAAAGGAAGAAGAAGAAGAAGAAAAAGAACAAGAAGATGAACAAGAAGGAAAAGAAGGAGTGGAAGAATAGGGAGAAGGAGAGGAAGAAGAAGAAGAAGAAGACAATGATGATGATGATGATGAAGAAGAAAAAGAAGAAGAAGAAGAGGATGAAGAGGAGGAGTAAGAAGAACAAGAAAAAGAAAAAGAAGGAGATGATGATGATGATAATGATGAAGAAGAAGTAGAAGAGGAAGAAGAAGAAGTGTAAGAAGTTGATGACAAAGAAAAAGAAGAGGAATAAGAAGAAGCAGAAGAACAACAGTAATAATAAGAGGAAGAAGGAGAAGTAGAAGAGGAAGAATAAGAATAAGAAGAAGAAGGAGAAGGAGGAGTAGAAGGAGAAGAAGAAGGAGAAGGAGGAGAAGGAGATAGAGAAAAAGTAGAAGAAGAAAAAGGAGAAGAAGAAAATAAAGAAGAAGAAGAAGAAGAGGAGGAGTAGGAGGAAGAAGAAGAAGAAGAAGAAAAAGATGAATAGGAAAAAGAAGAAAGAGAAGAAGAAGTAGAAGGTGAAGAAGAAAAAGAAGAAGTAAAAGGAGAAAGAGGGGGAGCAAAAAAAGAAGAAGAAGAAGAAGAAGAAGAAGAAGAAGAGGAAGAAGTAGAAATAGAAGTAGAAGAAGGAGTAGAAGAAGAAGAAGAAGAAGAAGATAAAGAAGAATAAGAAGAAGAAGAAGAAGTAGGAGAAGAAGAAGAAGAAGGCAAAAAAGAAGAATAAGAAAATGGAGAAGAAGAAGGAGAAGAAAAATAAGAGGAAGAAGATGAAGGAGAAGTAAAAGAAGAAGAAGAATAAGAAGAAGACGAAGATGATGATAGTGATGAAGTAGAAGATGAACAATAAGAAAAAGAAGTAGTAGAAGAAGAAGAAGAAGAAGAAGTTTACGCAAAATAAGAAGGTGAAGAAGAAGAAGAAGAAGTAGAAGATGTAGAAGAAGAAGAAGTAGAAGAAGAAAAGAAGAAGAAGAAGAAGAAGAAGAAGAAGAAGAAGAAGAAGAAGAAGAAGAAGATGATGATGATGATGATGAAAAGAAGAAGAAGAAGATGAAGATGATAAAGAAGAAGAAGTAGAAGAAGAAGAAGAAGAAGATGAAGAGGAAGGAGAAGAAGAACATGAAGAAGTAGAAGAAGAAGAAAAAGAAGAACAAGAAGAAGAAGAAATAGAAGAAGGAGAAGAAGATGAATAAGAAGAAAAAGAAGAAAAAGAAGAAGAAAAAGAAGTAGAAGAGGAAGAAGAAGAAGAAGAAGTTGAAGTAGAAGAACATGAAGAAGAAGAAGAAGAGGGAGATGATTGAGGAAAAAAATAAGAATAGGAAGAAAAAGGAGGAAAAGAAGGAGAAGAACGAGAAGAGTTAAAAGATGAAGATCGAGAGGAACAAGAAACCGAAGAAGAAGAATAAAAAGGAGAAGCAGAAGAAGAAGAAGCAAAAGAAGAAGAAGAAGAGGAAGAAAAGAGGAAGAAGAGAAAGAAGAAGAAAATAACAATAAGAAGAAGAACGAGATGAAGAAGAAGAAGAAGAGGAGGAAGAAGAAAAAGAGGAAGAAGAAGAAAAAGGAGGC
>JAIUJO010001121.1:197500-200000 GCA_023846275.1 Vanilla planifolia
AAGAAGGAGAAGAATGTGATGAAGAAGAAGAAGAAGAAGAATAAGACAATGAAGAAGAAGGAGAAGAAGAAGGTGAAGAAGACAAAGTAGTAGTAGAAGAAGAAGAAGAAGAAGAAAAGAAGAGGAAGTTGATGAAAAAGAAGAACAAAAAGAAGGCAAAGAAGAAAAAGGAGTAGAAGACGAAGAAGAATAATAAGTTGAAGAAGAACAAGAAGAAGAAGAAGGCAAAGAAGAAGAGAAGGAGGAAGATCCAGAAGCAGAAGAAGAAGAAGAAGAAGGAGACAAAGAAGTGGAAGAAGAAGAAGACGAAAAAGAAGGAAAAGAAGAAAAGAACACGAAGAAGAAGTAGAAGAAGAAGAAGACGAAGGAGAGGTAGATGGTGAAGAGGGAGAAGAAGATGAAAAAGAATAAGAACAAGAATAACAAGAGGAAGAAGGAGAAGGTGAGGAAGGAGAAGAAGTAGAAGAAGTAGAATAAGAAGAAGGAGAACAAGGAGAAGGAGAAGAAGAAGAAGAGAAATAGTCAAAAGAAGAAGAAGAAGAAGAACAAAAGAAGAAGGAGAAGGAGAAGAAGGAGAAGTAGCAGAATTACGAAAAGAAGAAGAAGAGGAAGAAGAAGAAGAAGAAGAGAAAGAAAGAGAAGAAGAAGATGAAGAAGAAGAAGTAGAAGAAGAGGAAGAAGAGGAAAAATAAGGAGGAAAGAAGAGGAAGACAAAGAAGAAGAAGGAGAAGAAGATGAATATGAAGAAGAAGCAGAAGCAGAAGTAGAAGAAGAAGAAGACGACGACGAAGACGAATACGAAGAAGAAGAAGAAGAAAAACAAGAAGAAGAGGAAGAGGAAGAAGAAGAAGAAGAAGAGGAGGAAGAAGAAGAATGAGAAGGAAAAGAAAAACGGGAGGAAGAAGAAGATGAAGAAGAAGGAGAAGAAGGAGAAGATTATGGAGAATAAGAAAGAGAAGACGAAGAAGAAGTGGGAAAAGGAATGAAAAGAAGATGAAGAAGAGAAAGACGAAGAAGGGTAAGGAGAAGAAGAAGAAGAAGATAAAGAAGAGAAACAAGAAAATGATAAAGGAGAAGAAAAAGAAGAAGATGAGAAAGAAGAAGAAGAAGAAGAAGAAGAAGGAGTAGAAGAAGTGGAAGAAGAAGAAGAAGAAGAAGAAGGCAAAGAAGAAGAAGAAGAAAAAGAGGAAGAAGAAGAAGACAAAGAAGAAGAAGACAAAGAAGAAGGAAAAGAAGAAGGAAAAGAAGTAGAAGAAGTGGAAGAAGAACAAAAAGAAGAAGAAAAAGAAGACAAAGACGAAGAAGAGGAAGAAAAAGAAGATAAAAAAGAAGGAGAAGAAAAAGAAGAAGAAGGTGAAGAAGGTGAAGAAGAAGAAGAAAAAGAAGCAGAAGAAAAAGTAGTAGAAGAAGAAGAAGAAGTAGAATAAGAAGAAGAGGAAGAGGAAGACCAAGAAGAAGAAGAAGAAGAATAGGAAGGCAAAGTTGAAGAAGAAGAAGAAGAAGACAAAGTAGATTAAGAACAAGAAAAATAAGGAGATGAAAAAAGGAAAGGAAGACGAAGAAGAATAAGAAGAAGAAGAAGAAGAAATTGAAGAAGAAGAAGAATACAAAGAAGAAGGAGAAGAAGAAGAAAAAGAAGAAGGAGAAGGAGAAGAAGAAGAAGAAGAAGAAGAAGAAGAATGAGAAGAAGGAGAAGAAGAAGTTGAAGAAGAATGAGAAGAAGGAGAAGAAGAAGAAGATGAAGAAGAGGGAGAAAAAGGAGAAAAAGAAGAAGAAGATGGAGAGGAAGAAGAAGAAGAAGAAAAAGTTGAATAATAATAATAATAATAATAATATGAACCAGAAGAAAAAGAAAAATAAGAAAAATAAAAAGAAAAAGAGGAAGAAGAAGAAGTAGAAGAAGGAGAAGAAGAAGACGAAGAAAAAGAAGAAGATTATGGAGAAGAAGAAGGAGAAGATGGAGAAGAAGTATAAGGAGAAGAAGTAGAAGTGGAAGAAGAAGAAGAAGAAGAAGAAAAAGAAGCAAAAGAAGAAGAAGAAGAAGAAGTGGGTGATGAAGAAGGATGAAGAGGAGGAGGAGAAGAAGAAGAAGAAGAAGAAGAAGAAGAAGAAGATGAATAAGAAGATGAGGAAGAAGAAGAAGAAGAACAAGATGTAGAATAAGAAGAAAAAGAAGAAGAAGACGATGATGAAGAAGAAGAAGCAATAGAAGTAGAGGACGACGAGGAGGACGACGATGAGGAAGAAGAAGAAGAAGAAGAAGAAGAAGATGTTGGTGATGAAGATAAAGAAAAAGAAGAAGATGAAGATGAATAAAAAGATGAAGAAGAAGAAGAAGAAGTAGAAGAAAAAAAAAGTAGAACAAGAGGAAGATGATGATGGAGAAGAAGAAGAAGAAAGACAAGATGTTGAAGAAGAATAAGAATAAGAAGAAGAAAAAGAAGATGATGAAGAAGAAGAAGTTGAAGAAGAAGACGAAGGTGAAGAGGAAGAAGAAGGA
>JAIUJO010001121.1:207500-212500 GCA_023846275.1 Vanilla planifolia
GAAGAGGAAGAAGAAGAAGAAGAAGAAGAAGAAGGAGAAGAAGAATAAGACAAAGTAAAAGGAGTAGAAAAAGGACAAGATGTTAAAGAAAAAGAACAAGAAGGATAATAATAAGAAGCTAAAGATGAAGAAGAAGAAGAAGAAGAAGAAAAAGAAGAATAAGAAGAATAAGAAGAAGAAGAAGAAGAAGAAGAATAGGAGAAGAAGAAGAAGATGGAAAAGAAGAAGAAGAAAATGAAGAAGAAGATGATAAAGAAGAAAAAGAAGTCATGAAAGAAGAAGAAGAAGAAGAAAAAAAGGGGGAAGAAGAAGAAGAATGCGAAGAAGGAGAAGAAGACGAAGAAGAAGAAGGAGAAATAGAAGAAGAAGGAGAAGGAAAAGAAGAAGAAGAAGAAGAAGAAGAAGAAGAAGAAAAGGATGAGGAAAAAGAAGAAGAAAAAGAAGGCAAAGAAGAAGAAGAAGAAGAAGGAGACAAAGAAGAAGAAGAAGATGAAAAAGAAGAAGAAGACGAAGAAGAAGAAGAAGAAGAAGTGGAAGAAGAAGATGAAGAAATAGAAGAAGAAGAAGGTAAAGAAGAAGAAGAAGAAGAAGAAGAAGAAGAACAACAACATGAAGAAGAAGAAGAAGATGATGAAGTTGAAGAAAAAAAGAAGAGGAAGAAGAAGAAGACGAAGACGGAGGGGAAGAAGAAGAAGATGGAGTTGATGACGAAGAAGACAAAGATGAAGAGGAAGAAGAAGAAGAAGCCAGAGAAGAAGGAGAAGAAAAAGAAGATGAAGAGAAAGAGGAAGAAGAAGATGAAGTTGAAGAAGAAAAAAATGAAGAAGAAGAAGAGACGAGGAAGAAGAAGAAGAAGAACAACAAGAATAAGAAGAAAAGAAGAAGAAGAAAGGGAAGAAGTAGAAGTAGAAGAAGAAGAAGAAGGAGAAGAAGAAGAAGAAGAAGTGGAAGAAGACGATGAAGTTTAAGAGGATGAAAAAGCAGAAGAACAAGAAAAAGAAGAAGAACAAGAAAAAGTTGAAGAATAAGAAGAACAAGAAGACGTGGAAGAAGAAGAAGAAGAAGAAGAAAAAGAAGAAGAAGAACTAGAAGATGGAGAAGAACGAGAAGAAGAAGATGAAGAAAGAGGACAAGAAGAAGAAAAAAGAAGAAGCTGAAAAAGAAGAAGATGGAGAAGAAGAAGAAGAAGACGAAGAAGAAGAAGAAGATGAAAAAGAAGAAGAAGAAGAAGTGGAAGAAGAAGAAGTGGAAGAAGAAGATGAAGAAATAGAAGAAGAAGAAGGTAAAGAAGAAGAACAAGAAGAAGAAGAACAACATGAAGATGAAGAAGAAGATGAAATTTAAGAAAAAATGAAGAGGAAGAAGAAGAACACGAAGATGGAGGGGATGAAGAAGAAAAAAAAGAAGAAGACTATGTTGTGGTGAAGAAGACAATGATGAAGAGGAAGAAGAAGAAGATGCCAGAGAAGAAGGAGAAGAAGAAGAAGATAAAGACAAAGAAGAAGAAGAAGATGAAGAAGAAGAAGAGACGAGGAAGAAGAAGAAGAACAACAAGAATAAGAAGAAAAGAAGAAGAAGAAGCAGAAGCAGAAGAAGTAGAAGGAGAAGTAGTAGAAGTAGAAGAAGAAGAAGAAGTAGAAGAAGAAGAAGAAGAAGAAGAAGAAGGACAAGATAAAGAAGAACAAGTAGACGAAGATAAAGGTGAAGAAGAAGACATAGAAGTTTAAGAAGAAGAAGAAGACAAAGAAGAAGTAGTTGCAAACGAAGAAGAAGAAGAAGAAGACAAACAAGAAGAAGAAGAAGAAAAAGAAGTCGAAGAAGAAGAAAAATAAGAAGAATTAGATGAACTAGAAGAACAAGAAGAAGGTGAGGAAGAAGAAGGAGAAGACGATGATGAAGAAGAAGGAGAGAAAAAAGAAGAAGAACAAGAACGAGAAGAAGAAAAATAAGAAGATCATGAAGAAGAAGTAGAAGTTGAAGAAGTAGAAGAAGAAAAAGAAGAAGAGAAATAAGTTGTAGAAAAAGAAGAATAATAAGGAGGAGAAGAAAAAGAAAAAAAGGTAGAGGAGGAGGAAGAAGAAGAAGAAGAAGAAGGAGAAGATTAAAGACAAGAAGAAGGAGAAAAAGAAGAAGAAGGAGAAGAAGAAGGAGAAGAATGAGAAGAAGCGGAAGAAGAAGATGGAGAAGAAGAAGATGAAGAAGACGAAGAAGAAGAAGAAAAAGAAGAAGAGGGGGAGGAGGATGAGAAGAAGAAGAAGAAGAAGAAGAGGAAGAAGAAGAAGAAGAAGAATAAGAAGAAGAAGAAAAAGAAAAGGAAGAAGAAGAACAAGAATAAGAAAAAGAAGAAGAGGAACATGAAGAAGAAAAATAAGAAGAATTAAAAGAAGTAAACAAAGAAGATGGAGAAGAAAAATAAGACTAAGGAGAAGAATAAGTCGAAGAAGAATAAGAAGAAGAAGAAAAAGAAGAAGAGGGAGAAGATGAATAAGGAAAAGAAGGGGAAGAAGAACGTTATGATGATTGAGATGAAGTGGAAGAAAAAGGAGAAGAAGAAAAAGAAGAAGAAGAAGAAGAAAAGGAAGAATAATAAGAAGAAGGAGAAGAAGGAGTAGTAGTAGAAGAAGAAGAAGAAGATGATGATAAAGATGAAGAAGAAAATGGACTAGTTGGAGAAGATGAAGAAGAAGAAGAAGAAGACGAAGAAAAAGATCAATAGTAAGAAGAAGAAAATGTAGGCAAAGAAGAAGAAGAAGAAGAAAACAAAGAATAAGAAGGCGAAGAAGAAGAAGAAGAAGAAGAAGAAGAAAATGAAGAATAAGATGGCGAAGAAGAGGAAGAGGAAGAAGAAGAAGAAGAAGAGAAGAAGTAGAAGAAGAAGAAGAAGAATAAGAAAATGGAGTAGAAGAAGATGAAGATGAAGACAATGAAGAAGAAGAGCAAGAAGAAGCAGGAGGAGGAGGAGAAGAAGAAGAAGAACATTAAGAAGAAGGAGAAGAAGAAGAAAAGTAGAGGATGAAGATTAAGAAGAAGAAGAAGAAGACGCAAAGAAGATGTTGAAGAAGTTGTAGTAGTAGTACTTGAAGAAGAAGAAGAAGACAAAGAAGAAGTAGAAGAAGAAGATGAAGAAGAAGAAGAAGACAAAGAAGAAGTAGAAGAAGAAGAACAAGAAGAACAAGAAGAAGAAGAAGAAGAATATGATGATGATGATGATGAAGAAGAACATGAAGAAGGAGAAGAAGAAGAAGAAGAAGAAGAAGGGCACAACGAAGAAGAAGAAGAGAAGAAGAAGAAGAAGAAGAAGAAGAAGTAGAAGAAGAAGATTAATACTAAGAAGAAGAAAAACCAAAAGAAGAAGAAGTGGAAGGAGAGGAAGAAGAAGAAGAAGAATTAAAAAGAAGAAGAATTAAAAAGAAGAAGAATTAAAAGGAAGAAGAAGAAGAACAAGTAAAAGAAGAAGAAGAAGAAGAAGACGAAGATGAAGAAAAAGAAGAACCCGAAGAAGTAGTAAAAGAAGAAGAAGGAGAAGAAGAAGAAGAAAAAGTTGATGATGATGATGATGAAAATGGACAAGAAGTTAAAGTAGAAAAAGAAGAAGAAGAGATAGAAGAAGAAAGAGAAGAAGAAGAAGCATAAGAAGAAGAAGAAGAAGCATAAGAAGAAGAAGAAGAAGAAGGAGAAGAAGGAGGAGGAGGAGAAGAAGAAGAAGAAGAAGAAGAAAAAGATGATGAAAGAGAAGGAGGAGTAGAAGAAGATGAAGAAGAAGAAGAAGAAAAAGAAGAAAAAGTTGAAGAAGATCTAGAAGAAAAAGAAGGAAATGAAGAAAAAGATGAAGGAGACAAAGAAGAAGAAGAAGAAGAAGAAGAAGAAGAAGAAGAAGAAGAAGGCGAAGAACATGAAGAAGGACATGAAGAAGAAGATGATGTAGATGAAAAAGAAGTGAACGAAGAAGAGCAAGAAGAAGAAGATGAAGTAGAAGGAGAAAGAGAAGAAAAAGAAGTAGAAGAAGTAGTAGAAGAAGAAAATGAAGAAGAAAAAGAAAAGAAGGAGAAGAAGAAGTAGAAGAAGAAGAAAAAGAAGAAGAAGAAGGTTTTAAAAAGTAGAAGAAAAGGAAAAAAAGAATAAGAAGTAGAAGAAGAAGAAAAAGAAGCAATTAAAAAGGAAGAAGAAGAAGAAGAAGAAGAAGAAGAAAGAGAAGAAGAAGATTAAGGAGAAGAAGAAGAAGAAGAAAAAGAAGAAGGCAAACAGAAGAAGAAGTCCAAGATCAAGAAGAAGAAGAAGTAGAGGAAGAAGACAAAGATGAAGAAGAAGAAGAAGATGAAGAAGATGGAGCCAAAGAAGAAGAAAAAGATGAAGAAGAAGAAGAAGAAGATAGAAGAATAAATAGAAGAAGAAGAAGGCAAAGAAGAAGAAGAAGAGGAAGAAGAAGAAGAAGAAGAAGAAGAAGATGAAGGCAAAGAAGAAGAAGAAGAAGACGAAGAAAAAGTAGAGGAAGAAGAAAATGAAGTAGAAGAAGAAGGAGAAGGCGAAGAAGTAGAAGAAGAAGAAGAAGAAGAAGAGGAAGAAGAGGAGTAAGAAGTAGACAACAAAGAAAAAGAAGAAGAAGAAAAAGATGAAGACTGATAAGAAGAACTAGAAGAAGAGGAAGAAGAAGAAGAAAAAGAAGTAGAGGAGCAAGAGAGAGTAGAAGATAACAAAGTAGAAGAAGAAGAAGTAGAAGGAGAAGGAGAAGAAGAAAGAGAAGATGAATGAGAAGAAGAATGAAAAGAAGAAGAAGAAGAAGAAGAATTAGAAGAAGGTAAAGAAGTAAAAGAAGTAGCAGAAGATGAAGCAAACGAGAAAAGAAGACATAGAAGAGAAGAAGAAGAAGAAGAAGAAGTAGAAGAAGAACAGACGAAGAAGAAGAAGAAAAGAAGAAAAAGAAGAGAGAGAAGTAGAAGAAGAAGAAGAAAATTTTGATGATCATGATGAAGAAGAAGGAGAAAAAGAGGAAGAAAAGGAAG
>JAIUJO010001121.1:217500-227500 GCA_023846275.1 Vanilla planifolia
GAAGAAGAAGAAGAAGAAGAAGGTGAAGAAGAAAAAGAAGAAGAAGAAGATGAAGAAGAATAAGAATAACAAGAAGGAGAAGAAAAAGAAGTAGAAGACGAACAAGAAGAAGAAGAAATATAAGAAGATGTAGTCGAAGAAGAAGAAGAAGAAGAAGAAGACGATGATGAAGGACAAGTAGAACTAAAAGAAAAGAAGAAGAAGAAGGAGAAGGAGAGGAAGAAGGAGAAGAAGAAGTAGTAGGAGAAGGACAAGAATTAGAAGAAGCAGAATAAGATGAAGAAGTGGAGGAAGAAGAAGAAGAAGAACAAGAAGTAGATGGATAAGAAGAAGAAGAAGAAGTAAAACTAGAAGAAGAAGGAGAAGAAGAAAAGAAGAAGAAGAAGAAAAACAACAAGAAGAATAAGAAGCAAAAGAAGAAGAAGAAGAAGAAGAAGCAAAAGAAAAAGTAGAAAAACAAGATGAAGAGGTAGAAGGGAAGAAAATAAGGAGAAGCAGAAGAAGAAGAAGAAGAAGAAGAAGAAGAGGAAGAAGAAGAAGGAGAAGAAGAAAAAGAAGAAGAAGAAGATGAGGAAGATGAAGAAGCAGGCAAAGAAGAAGAAAATGAAGAAGAAGAAGAAGTCGAAGAAGAAGAAGAAGAAGACAAAGAAGAAGAAGTCGAATATGAAGAAGACGATGAGGAAGGAGAAGAATAAGTAGAAGAAGAAGAAGAAGAAGAAGATGTAGAAGAAGTCGAAGAAGAAGAAGAAGAACAAGAAGAAAAAGAAGAAGACAAATTAGTTGTTGTAGAAGAAGAAGAATATGAAGAAGAAGAAGAATATGAAGAAGAAGTAGAATATGAAGAAGAAGAAGAAGCAAAAGAAGAAGTAGTAGCAGAAGAAGAAGATTAATAATAAGAAGAAGGACAAGAAGACAAAAAAGATAAAGAAGAAGAAGGAGAAGAAGGCGAAGTAGAAGAAGACGAAGAAGAAGAAGAAGAAGAAGAAAAGGTCGAAGAAGGAGAAGAAAAAGAAGACAATGAAGAAGAAGAAGAAGGAAGCAAACAAGAAGAAATAAAAGATAAAAAAGAAGAAGAGAAAGAAGAAGAAGAAGAAGAAGAAGAATGAGAAGAAGATGGCAAAGAAGAAGAAAAAGAACAACAAAAAGAAGAAGTAGAAGGCAAAGAAGAAGAACAAGAAGAACAAGACAACAAGAAGAACAAGACAAAGAAGAAGAAGAAGATGAAGACAATGAAGAGGAAGAAGAAAAAGATGAAGAAGAAGGAGAAGAAAAAGAAGAAGAAGATGGTGAAGAAGAAGAAAGAGAAGAAGAAGAAGAAGAATAATTGGGAAAGAGAAGAAGTAGAAGAAGAAGAAGAAGAAGAAGATCCAGAAGAACAAAAAGAAGAAGTAAAGGAAGAAGATGAAGAAGAGGAAGAAGTAGAAGTTGTGGATTATGAAAAAGGAGGAGGTGAAGAAGAAGAAGAAGAAGAAGAAGAAAAAGAAGAAGAAGTAGAGGAAGATGAAGGAGAAGAAGAAGATGAAGAAGGAGAAGAAGAAGAAGGAGAAGAAAAAGAAAAAGATGAAGAAGAATTAGGAGCAGAACAAGATGCAGAAGAAGACAAACTGGAAGAAGAATAAGAAGAAGCTTATGAAGAACAAGAAGAAGAAGAGGAAGATGAAGATGAAGAAGAAGAAGAAGAAGATGCAGAAGAAGATGAAGACGAAGAAGACGAGGAAGTAGTTGTAGTAGAAGAAGAAGAAAATGAAGAAGAGGATCAAGAAGAAGAAGATGAAGAAGAATAAGAAGAAGAAGAAGAAGGAGAAGAAAAAGAAGAAGAAGAGGTATAGGAAGAAGAAGAGCAACAAGAAGAAGTTGACAAAGAAGAAGAAGAAGAAGAAGGAAAAGTAGAAGTTGAAGAAGAAGAAGAAGAAGCAGAAGTAGAAGGAGAAGAAGAAGGAAATGAAGAAGGAGAAGAAGAAGGAAAAGAAGTAGAATAAGTAAAAGAAGTTGAGGGAAGAGAAGTAGAAGAAGAAGATGATGATGATGATGATGAGGAAGAAGCAGTAGTAGAAGAAGAAGAGGAAGAAGAAGAAGAAGAAGAAGAAGAAGGAGAAGAAGAATAAGACAAAGTAAAAGGAGTAGAAAAAGGACAAGATGTTAAAGAAAAAGAACAAGAAGGATAATAATAAGAAGCTAAAGATGAAGAAGAAGAAGAAGAAGAAGAAAAAGAAGAATAAGAAGAATAAGAAGAAGAAGAAGAAGAAGAAGAATAGGAGAAGAAGAAGAAGATGGAAAAGAAGAAGAAGAAAATGAAGAAGAAGATGATAAAGAAGAAAAAGAAGTCATGAAAGAAGAAGAAGAAGAAGAAAAAAAGGGGGAAGAAGAAGAAGAATGCGAAGAAGGAGAAGAAGACGAAGAAGAAGAAGGAGAAATAGAAGAAGAAGGAGAAGGAAAAGAAGAAGAAGAAGAAGAAGAAGAAGAAGAAGAAAAGGATGAGGAAAAAGAAGAAGAAAAAGAAGGCAAAGAAGAAGAAGAAGAAGAAGGAGACAAAGAAGAAGAAGAAGATGAAAAAGAAGAAGAAGACGAAGAAGAAGAAGAAGAAGAAGTGGAAGAAGAAGATGAAGAAATAGAAGAAGAAGAAGGTAAAGAAGAAGAAGAAGAAGAAGAAGAAGAAGAACAACAACATGAAGAAGAAGAAGAAGATGATGAAGTTGAAGAAAAAAAGAAGAGGAAGAAGAAGAAGACGAAGACGGAGGGGAAGAAGAAGAAGATGGAGTTGATGACGAAGAAGACAAAGATGAAGAGGAAGAAGAAGAAGAAGCCAGAGAAGAAGGAGAAGAAAAAGAAGATGAAGAGAAAGAGGAAGAAGAAGATGAAGTTGAAGAAGAAAAAAATGAAGAAGAAGAAGAGACGAGGAAGAAGAAGAAGAAGAACAACAAGAATAAGAAGAAAAGAAGAAGAAGAAAGGGAAGAAGTAGAAGTAGAAGAAGAAGAAGAAGGAGAAGAAGAAGAAGAAGAAGTGGAAGAAGACGATGAAGTTTAAGAGGATGAAAAAGCAGAAGAACAAGAAAAAGAAGAAGAACAAGAAAAAGTTGAAGAATAAGAAGAACAAGAAGACGTGGAAGAAGAAGAAGAAGAAGAAGAAGAAAAAGAAGAAGAAGAACTAGAAGATGGAGAAGAACGAGAAGAAGAAGATGAAGAAAGAGGACAAGAAGAAGAAAAAAGAAGAAGCTGAAAAAGAAGAAGATGGAGAAGAAGAAGAAGAAGACGAAGAAGAAGAAGAAGATGAAAAAGAAGAAGAAGAAGAAGTGGAAGAAGAAGAAGTGGAAGAAGAAGATGAAGAAATAGAAGAAGAAGAAGGTAAAGAAGAAGAACAAGAAGAAGAAGAACAACATGAAGATGAAGAAGAAGATGAAATTTAAGAAAAAATGAAGAGGAAGAAGAAGAACACGAAGATGGAGGGGATGAAGAAGAAAAAAAAGAAGAAGACTATGTTGTGGTGAAGAAGACAATGATGAAGAGGAAGAAGAAGAAGATGCCAGAGAAGAAGGAGAAGAAGAAGAAGATAAAGACAAAGAAGAAGAAGAAGATGAAGAAGAAGAAGAGACGAGGAAGAAGAAGAAGAACAACAAGAATAAGAAGAAAAGAAGAAGAAGAAGCAGAAGCAGAAGAAGTAGAAGGAGAAGTAGTAGAAGTAGAAGAAGAAGAAGAAGTAGAAGAAGAAGAAGAAGAAGAAGAAGAAGGACAAGATAAAGAAGAACAAGTAGACGAAGATAAAGGTGAAGAAGAAGACATAGAAGTTTAAGAAGAAGAAGAAGACAAAGAAGAAGTAGTTGCAAACGAAGAAGAAGAAGAAGAAGACAAACAAGAAGAAGAAGAAGAAAAAGAAGTCGAAGAAGAAGAAAAATAAGAAGAATTAGATGAACTAGAAGAACAAGAAGAAGGTGAGGAAGAAGAAGGAGAAGACGATGATGAAGAAGAAGGAGAGAAAAAAGAAGAAGAACAAGAACGAGAAGAAGAAAAATAAGAAGATCATGAAGAAGAAGTAGAAGTTGAAGAAGTAGAAGAAGAAAAAGAAGAAGAGAAATAAGTTGTAGAAGAAGAAGAATAATAAGGAGGAGAAGAAAAAGAAAAAAAGGTAGAGGAGGAGGAAGAAGAAGAAGAAGAAGAAGGAGAAGATTAAAGACAAGAAGAAGGAGAAAAAGAAGAAGAAGGAGAAGAAGAAGGAGAAGAATGAGAAGAAGCGGAAGAAGAAGATGGAGAAGAAGAAGATGAAGAAGACGAAGAAGAAGAAGAAGAAGAAGAAGAGGGGGAGGAGGATGAGAAGAAGAAGAAGAAGAAGAAGAAGAAGAAGAAGAGGAAGAAGAAGAAGAAGAAGAATAAGAAGAAGAAGAAAAAGAAAAGGAAGAAGAAGAACAAGAATAAGAAAAAGAAGAAGAGGAACATGAAGAAGAAAAATAAGAAGAATTAAAAGAAGTAAACAAAGAAGATGGAGAAGAAAAATAAGACTAAGGAGAAGAATAAGTCGAAGAAGAATAAGAAGAAGAAGAAAAAGAAGAAGAGGGAGAAGATGAATAAGGAAAAGAAGGGGAAGAAGAACGTTATGATGATTGAGATGAAGTGGAAGAAAAAGGAGAAGAAGAAAAAGAAGAAGAAGAAGAAGAAAAGGAAGAATAATAAGAAGAAGGAGAAGAAGGAGTAGTAGTAGAAGAAGAAGAAGAAGATGATGATAAAGATGAAGAAGAAAATGGACTAGTTGGAGAAGATGAAGAAGAAGAAGAAGAAGACGAAGAAAAAGATCAATAGTAAGAAGAAGAAAATGTAGGCAAAGAAGAAGAAGAAGAAGAAGAAGAAAATGAAGAATAAGAAGGCGAAGAAGAGGAAGAGGAAGAAGAAGAAGAAGAAGAGAAGAAGTAGAAGAAGAAGAAGAAGAATAAGAAAATGGAGTAGAAGAAGATGAAGATGAAGACAATGAAGAAGAAGAGCAAGAAGAAGCAGGAGGAGGAGGAGAAGAAGAAGAAGAACATTAAGAAGAAGGAGAAGAAGAAGAAAAGTAGAGGATGAAGATTAAGAAGAAGAAGAAGAAGACGCAAAGAAGATGTTGAAGAAGTTGTAGTAGTAGTACTTGAAGAAGAAGAAGAAGACAAAGAAGAAGTAGAAGAAGAAGATGAAGAAGAAGAAGAAGACAAAGAAGAAGTAGAAGAAGAAGAACAAGAAGAACAAGAAGAAGAAGAAGAAGAATATGATGATGATGATGATGAAGAAGAACATGAAGAAGGAGAAGAAGAAGAAGAAGAAGAAGAAGGGCACAACGAAGAAGAAGAAGAGAAGAAGAAGAAGAAGAAGAAGAAGAAGTAGAAGAAGAAGATTAATACTAAGAAGAAGAAAAACCAAAAGAAGAAGAAGTGGAAGGAGAGGAAGAAGAAGAAGAAGAATTAAAAAGAAGAAGAATTAAAAAGAAGAAGAATTAAAAGGAAGAAGAAGAAGAACAAGTAAAAGAAGAAGAAGAAGAAGAAGACGAAGATGAAGAAAAAGAAGAACCCGAAGAAGTAGTAAAAGAAGAAGAAGGAGAAGAAGAAGAAGAAAAAGTTGATGATGATGATGATGAAAATGGACAAGAAGTTAAAGTAGAAAAAGAAGAAGAAGAGATAGAAGAAGAAAGAGAAGAAGAAGAAGCATAAGAAGAAGAAGAAGAAGCATAAGAAGAAGAAGAAGAAGAAGGAGAAGAAGGAGGAGGAGGAGAAGAAGAAGAAGAAGAAGAAGAAAAAGATGATGAAAGAGAAGGAGGAGTAGAAGAAGATGAAGAAGAAGAAGAAGAAAAAGAAGAAAAAGTTGAAGAAGATCTAGAAGAAAAAGAAGGAAATGAAGAAAAAGATGAAGGAGACAAAGAAGAAGAAGAAGAAGAAGAAGAAGAAGAAGAAGAAGGCGAAGAACATGAAGAAGGACATGAAGAAGAAGATGATGTAGATGAAAAAGAAGTGAACGAAGAAGAGCAAGAAGAAGAAGATGAAGTAGAAGGAGAAAGAGAAGAAAAAGAAGTAGAAGAAGTAGTAGAAGAAGAAAATGAAGAAGAAAAAGAAAAGAAGGAGAAGAAGAAGTAGAAGAAGAAGAAAAAGAAGAAGAAGAAGGTTTTAAAAAGTAGAAGAAAAGGAAAAAAAGAATAAGAAGTAGAAGAAGAAGAAAAAGAAGCAATTAAAAAGGAAGAAGAAGAAGAAGAAGAAGAAGAAAGAGAAGAAGAAGATTAAGGAGAAGAAGAAGAAGAAGAAAAAGAAGAAGGCAAACAGAAGAAGAAGTCCAAGATCAAGAAGAAGAAGAAGTAGAGGAAGAAGACAAAGATGAAGAAGAAGAAGAAGAAGAAGAAGATGGAGCCAAAGAAGAAGAAAAAGATGAAGAAGAAGAAGAAGAAGATAGAAGAATAAATAGAAGAAGAAGAAGGCAAAGAAGAAGAAGAAGAGGAAGAAGAAGAAGAAGAAGAAGAAGAAGATGAAGGCAAAGAAGAAGAAGAAGAAGACGAAGAAAAAGTAGAGGAAGAAGAAAATGAAGTAGAAGAAGAAGGAGAAGGCGAAGAAGTAGAAGAAGAAGAAGAAGAAGAAGAAGAGGAAGAAGAGGAGTAAGAAGTAGACAACAAAGAAAAAGAAGAAGAAGAAAAAGATGAAGACTGATAAGAAGAACTAGAAGAAGAGGAAGAAGAAGAAGAAAAAAAAGTAGAGGAGCAAGAGAGAGTAGAAGATAATAAAGTAGAAGAAGAAGAAGTAGAAGGAGAAGGAGAAGAAGAAAGAGAAGATGAATGAGAAGAAGAATGAAAAGAAGAAGAAGAAGAAGAAGAATTAGAAGAAGGTAAAGAAGTAAAAGAAGTAGCAGAAGATGAAGCAAACGAGAAAAGAAGACATAGAAGAGAAGAAGAAGAAGAAGAAGAAGTAGAAGAAGAACAGACGAAGAAGAAGAAGAAAAGAAGAAAAAGAAGAGAGAGAAGTAGAAGAAGAAGAAGAAAATTTTGATGATTATGATGAAGAAGAAGGAGAAAAAGAGGAAGAAAAGGAAGAAGAAGAAGAAAAAGATGAAGCAAAAGAAGAAGAAGAAGAAGAAGAATAAGAAGAAGTAGTCAGAGAAGAAGAAGAAGAAGTAGAAGGAGAAGTAGAAATAGAAGAAGAGGGAGAAGAAGAAGAAGAAGAAGAAGAAGGAGATGGAGAAGGAGAAGAAGTAGAAGAAGGAAAAGAATTAGAAGAAGTAAAAGAAAAAGAAGGAAAAGAAGTACAAGAAGAAAAAAAGAAGAAGAGGAAGAAGAAGAAGATGAGGAAGATGTAGAACATGATGAAGAAGAGGAGGAGGAAGAAGAAGAAGAAGAAGAAGAAGAGGAAGAAGAAGAAGGAGAAGAAGAAGAAGAAGAAGAAGTAAACCGAGAAGAAGAAGGAGAAGGAAAAAAAAAGAAGAAGAACAACATGAAAAAGAATAAGAAGCAAAAGAAGAAGAAGAAGAAAAAGAAGTAAAAGAAGACGTAGAAAAAGAAGGAGAAGAAGAAGTAGAAGAAGAAGAAAAAGAAGAAGAAGAAGGTTTTAAAAAGTAGAAGAAAAGGAAAAAAAGAATAAGAAGTAGAAGAAGAAGAAAAAGAAGCAATTAAAAAGGAAGAAGAAGAAGAAGAAGAAGAAGAAGAAAGAGAAGAAGAAGATTAAGGAGAAGAAGAAGAAGAAGAAAAAGAAGAAGGCAAACAGAAGAAGAAGTCCAAGATCAAGAAGAAGAAGAAGTAGAGGAAGAAGACAAAGATGAAGAAGAAGAAGAAGAAGAAGAAGATGGAGCCAAAGAAGAAGAAAAAGATGAAGAAGAAGAAGAAGAAGATAGAAGAATAAATAGAAGAAGAAGAAGGCAAAGAAGAAGAAGAAGAGGAAGAAGAAGAAGAAGAAGAAGAAGAAGATGAAGGCAAAGAAGAAGAAGAAGAAGACGAAGAAAAAGTAGAGGAAGAAGAAAATGAAGTAGAAGAAGAAGGAGAAGGCGAAGAAGTAGAAGAAGAAGAAGAAGAAGAAGAGGAAGAAGAGGAGTAAGAAGTAGACAACAAAGAAAAAGAAGAAGAAGAAAAAGATTAAGACTGATAAGAAGAACTAGAAGAAGAGGAAGAAGAAGAAGAAAAAGAAGTAGAGGAGCAAGAGAGAGTAGAAGATAATAAAGTAGAAGAAGAAGTAGAAGGAGAAGGAGAAGAAGAAAGAGAAGATGAATGAGAAGAAGAATGAAAAGAAGAAGAAGAAGAAGAATTAGAAGAAGGTAAAGAAGTAAAAGAAGTAGCAAAAGATGAAGCAAACGAGAAAAGAAGACATAGAAGAGAAGAAGAAGAAGAAGAAGAAGTAGAAGAAGAACAGACGAAGAAGAAGAAGAAAAGAAGAAAAAGAAGAGAGAGAAGTAGAAGAAGAAGAAGAAAATTTTGATGATCATGATGAAGAAGAAGGAGAAAAAGAGGAAGAAAAGGAAGAAGAAGAAGAAAAAGATGAAGCAAAAGAAGAAGAAGAAGAAGAAGAATAAGAAGAAGTAGTCAGAGAAGAAGAAGAAGAAGTAGAAGGAGAAGTAGAAATAGAAGAAGAGGGAGAAGAAGAAGAAGAAGAAGAAGAAGGAGATGGAGAAGGAGAAGAAGTAGAAGAAGGAAAAGAATTAGAAGAAGTAAAAGAAAAAGAAGGAAAAGAAGTACAAGAAGAAAAAAAGAAGAAGAGGAAGAAGAAGAAGATGAGGAAGATGTAGAACATGATGAAGAAGAGGAGGAGGAAGAAGAAGAAGAAGAAGAAGAGGAAGAAGAAGAAGGAGAAGAAGAAGAAGAAGAAGTAAACCGAGAAGAAGAAGGAGAAGGAAAAAAAAAGAAGAAGAACAACATGAAAAAGAATAAGAAGCAAAAGAAGAAGAAGAAGAAAAAGAAGTAAAAGAAGACGTAGAAAAAGAAGATGAAGAAGAAGACCGAGAAGAAAAAGAAGCAAAAGTAGAAGAAGAAGAAGAAGAAGAAGAAGAAGAAGGGGAAGAAGAAGAAGATAAGGAAGAAGAAGAAGCAGACAAAGAAGAAGAAAAAGAAGAAGAAGAAGGAGAAGTCAAAGAAGAGCAAGAACAAGAAGAAGAAGACAAAGAAGAAGAAGAAGAAGACAAATGGGAAGAAGATGACGAAGAAGAAGAGAAAAAGAAGAAGACGAAGAAGAAGAAGAAGAAGAAGAAGAAGAAGATGATGATGATGATGATGAAGTAGAAGAAGAAGAAGAAGAAGATGAAGAAGATGAAGAAGAAGAAGACAAAGAAGAAGAAGGAGAAGAAGAAGAATAAGAAAAAGAAGAAGAAGAAGAAGAAGAAGATGAAGAAGTAGAAGAAGAAGAGGAAGACGAAGAAGAGGATTATGAAGGAAGAAGAAAAAGAAATAAAAGAAGAGAAGGAAGTAGAAGAAGAAGACAAAGAAGGAGAAGAAAAAGATGACGAAGAAGAATGAGAAGAAGAAGTGGAAGAAGAAGAAAAGGAAGAAGGTCGAAAGAAGAAGAAGACAAAGAAGAAGGAGAAGTAGATGAATAAGAAGTAGAAGAAGAAGAAGTAGTAGTAGAAGAAGAAGAAGAAGACGACAAAGATGAATATGAAGAAGAAGAAGAAGAAGAAGACAACAAAGATGAATATGAAGAAGAAGTAGAAGAAGAAGAAGGAGAAGGAGAAGAAAAAGTGGAGGAAGAAGAAGTTGATGTAGAAGAAGAAGGAGAAGATTATGGAGAAGAAGAAAGAGAATAAGAAAAAGAAGAAGAGGGAAAAAGAATAAAAAGAAGTCAAAGAAGAAGAAGAAAAAGAAGAAGTAGATGCAGAAGAAGAAGAAGAAGAAAATGAACAAGAAGAGGAAGATGAAGAAGAAAAGAAGAAGAAGACGAAGAAGAAGAAGATGAAGAAGAAGAAGAAGAAGTAGCAGAAGAAGAAGAAGAAGAAGAAGACAAAGAAGAAGAAGAAGAAAAAGCAGAGGAAGAAGAAGAAGAAGAAGAACAAGAAGAAGTAGAAGATGATGAATAAGAAGAAGTGGATGAAG
>JAIUJO010001121.1:232500-247500 GCA_023846275.1 Vanilla planifolia
AGAAGGAGAAGAATGAGAAGAAGCGGAAGAAGAAGATGGAGAAGAAGAAGATGAAGAAGACGAAGAAGAAGAAGAAGAAGAAGAAGAGGGGGAGGAGGATGAGAAGAAGAAGAAGAAGAAGAGGAAGAAGAAGAAGAAGAAGAATAAGAAGAAGAAGAAAAAGAAATGGAAGAAGAAGAACAAGAATAAGAAAAAGAAGAAGAGGAACATGAAAAAGAAAAATAAGAAGAATTAAAAGAAGTAAACAAAGAAGATGGAGAAGAAAAGTAAGACTAAGGAAAAGAATAAGTCTAAGAAGAATAAGAAGAAGAAGATGAGGAAGAAGAAGAAGAAGAAAAAGAAGAAGAGGGAGAAGAAGAATAAGGAAAAGAAGAGGAAGAAGAACGTTATGATGATTACGATGAAGTGGAAGAAAAAGAAGAAGAAGAAGAAGAAGAAGAAGAAGAAGAAGAAGAAAAGGAAGAATAATAAGAAGAAGGAGAAGAAGGAAAAGTAGTAGAAGAAGAAGAAGATGATAATGAAGATGAAGAAGAAAATGGACTAGTTGGAGAAGATGAAGAAGAAGACGAAGAAGGACAAGAAGAAGAAGAAAAAGATCAATAGTAAGAAGAAGAAAATGTAGGCAAAGAAGAAGAAGAAGAAGAAAACAAAGAATAAGAAGGCGAAGAAGAGGAAGAGGAAGAAGAAGAAGAAGAAGAGAAGAAGTAGAAGAAGAAGAATAAGAAAATGGAGTAGAAAAAGATGAAGATGAAGACAATGAAGAAGAAGAGCAAGAAGAAGCAGGAGGAGGAGGAGAAGAAGAAGAAGAACATTAAGAAGAAGGAGAAGAAGAAGAAAAGTAGAGGATGAAGATTAAGAAGAAGAAGAAGAAGACGCAAAGAAGATGTTGAAGAAGTTGTAGTAGTAGTACTTGAAAAAGAAGAAGGCAAAGAAGAAGTAGAAGAAGAAGATGAAGAAGAAGAAGAAGACAAAGAAGAAGTAGAAGAAGAAGAACAAGAAGAACAAGAAGAAGAAGAAGAAGAATATGATGATGATGATGATGAAGAAGAAAATGAAGAAGGAGAAGAAGAAGAAGAAGAAGGGCACAACGAAGAAGAAGAAGAGAAGAAGAAGAAGAAGAAGTAGAAGAAGAAGATTAATACTAAGAAGAAGAAAAACCAAAAGAAGAAGAAGTGGAAGGAGAGGAAGAAGAACAAGAAGAAGAAGAAGAAGATTTAAAAAGAAGAAGAATTTAAAAGAAGAAGAATTAAAAGAAGAAGAAGAAGAACAAGTAAAAGAAGAAGAAGAAGAAGAAGACGAAGATGAAGAAAAAGAAGAACCCGAAGAAGTAGTAGAAGATGAAGAAGGAGAAGAAGAAGAAGAAAAAGATGATGATGATGATGATGAAGATGGACAAGAAGTTAAAGTAGAAAAAGAAGAAGAAGAGATAGAAGAAGAAAGAGAAGAAGAAGAAGCATAAGAAGAAGAAGAAGAAGCATAAGAAGAAGAAGAAGAAGAAGGAGAAGAAGGAGGAGGAGGAGGAGAAGAAGAAGAAGAAGAAGAAGAAAAAGATGATGAAAGAGAAGGAGGAGTAGAAGAAGAAGAAGAAAAAGAAGAAAAAGTTGAAGAAGATCTAGAAGAAAAAGAAGGAAAAGAAGAAAAAGATGAAGGAGACAAAGAAGAAGAAAAAGAAGAAGAAGAAGGCGAAGAACATGAAGAAGGACATGAAGAAGAAGACGATGTAGATGAAAAAGAAGTGAACGAAGAAGAGCAAGAAGAAGAAGATGAAGTAGAAGGAGAAAGAGAAGAAAAAGAAGTAGAAGAAGTAGAAGAAGAAGAAAATGAAGAAGAAAAAGAAAAGAAGGGGAAGAAGAAGTAGAAGAAGAAGAAAAAGAAGAAGAAGAAGGTTTTAAAAAGTAGAAGAAAAGGAAAAAAAGAATAAGAAGTAGAAGAAGAAGAAAAAGAAGCAATTAAAAAGGAAGAAGAAGAAGAAGAAGAAAGAGAAGAAGAAGATTAAGGAGAAGAAGAAGAAGAAGAAAAAGAAGAAGAAGGCAAAAAGAAGAAGAAGTCCAAGATCAAGAAGAAGAAGAAGAAGAGGAAGAAGACAAAGATGAAGAAGAAGAAGAAGAAGAAGAAGAAGATGGAGCCAAAGAAGAAGAAAAAGATGATGAAGAAGAAGAAGAAGATAGAAGAATAAATAGAAGAAGAAGAAGGCAAAGAAGAAGAAGAAGAGGAAGAAGAAGAGGAAGAAGAAGAAGAAGAAGAAGAAGAAGAAGATGAAGGCAAAGAAGAAGAAGAAGAAGACGAAGAAAAAGTAGAGGAAGAAGAAAATGAAGTAGAAGAAGAAGGAGAAGACGAAGAAGTAGAAGAAGAAGAAGAAGAGGAAGAAGAGGAGTAAGAAGTAGACAACAAAGAAAAAGAAGAAGAAGAAAAAGATGAAGACTGATAAGAAGAACTAGAAGAAGAGGAAGAAAAAGTAAAAGAAGTAGAGGAGCAAGAGAGAGTAGAAGATAATAAAGTAGAAGAAGAAGAAGTAGAAGGAGAAGGAGAAGAAGAAAGAGAAGATGAATGAGAAGAACAATGAAAAGAAGAAGAAGAAGAAGAATTAGAAGAAGTAAAGAAGTAAAAGAAGTAGCAGAAGATGAAGCAAACGAGAAAAGAAGACATAGAAGAGAAGAAGAAGAAGTAGAAGAAGAACAGACGAGAAGAAGAAGAAAAGAAGAAAAAGAAGAGAGAGAAGTAGAAGAAGAAGAAGAAAATTTTGATGATCATGATGTAGAAGAAGGAGAAAAAGAGGAAGAAATGGAAGAAGAAGAAGAAAAAGATGAAGCAAAAGAAGAAGAAGAAGAAGAAGAAGAAGAAGAAGAAGAAATAGAAGAAGTAGAAGGAGGTGAAGGAGAAGAAGAAGAAGGAGAAGAATGATAAGGAGAAGAAGAAGAAGAAGAAGAAGAAGAATAATAAGAATAAGAAGAAGTAGTAATAGAGGATGGAGAGGAAGAAGAAGAAGATCAAGAAAAAGCAGAAGAAGGCGAAGATGAAAAAGAGGAGACAAACAAGAAGAAGAAGCGGAAGAAGACGAAGAAGAAGAAGAAGAAGAACAACAACAACAACAAGAAAATTGAGATAAAGGAGAAGAAGAAGACGAAGAATTAAGGGAAGAAGATTAGGAAGAAGAAGAAGAAGAGGAAAAGGAATTAGAAGAATACGAAGTTGAAGAAGATGATGAATACGAAGAAGAAGAAGAAGAAGAAGAAGAAGAACAAGAAGATGATCATGATGATGGAGAGGAAGAAGAAGGACAAGAAGTTGAAGAAGATCAAGAAAAAGAAAAAGAAGAAAAAGCAGAAGAAGAAGATGATGAAGAAGAAAAAGTACAAAAAGAAGAAGGAGAAGATAAAGAAGAAGAAGAAGAGGAAGAAGAAGGCAAAGAATAAGAAGAAGAACAGGTATTCGAAGAAGACAAATAAGAAGAAAAAGTACAAAAAGAAGAAGGAGAAGATAAAGAAGAAGAAGAAGAGGAAGAAGAAGGCAAAGAATAAGAAGAAGAACAGGTATTCGAAGAAGACAAATAAGAAGAAAAAGAAGAAGAAGAAGAAGAAGAAGAAGAAGAAGAAAGAACACAAAGAAGAAGAAGAGGAAAGAGAAGAAGAAGAAGACAAAGAAGAAAATGAAGAGGAAGAAGAAGATAAAGAAGAAGAAGAAGAAGGAGAAGGAGAAGGATAAAATGAAGAAGAAGAAGAAGGAGAAGAAAATGACGGATAAGAAGGAGAAGAAGTGGAAAAGAAGAAGAAAAGAAATAAAGATTGGATGAAGTAGAAGAAGAAGAAGAAGAAGAAGATGAAGATGAAGATGATGAAGAAGATGGAGAAATAGAAGAAGAAGAAGAAGAAGACTAAGAAGTAGAAGTAGATGTACAAGAAGAGGAAGAAGAATAAGAAAAGAAAAAGAAGATAAAGAAGTAGAATATGAAGAAGATGAAGAAGAAGAAGTAGAAGAAGAAGGAGAAGAAGAGGGAGAAGAAGAAGGAGAACAAGAAGAAGATGTTGAAGAAAAAGAAGAAAAAAAAGAAGAAAAAAAAGAAGAAGAAGATGAGGGAGAAGGAGAAGAAGATAAAGAAGAAGAGGAGAAGAAGAAGAAGAAGAAGATGAAGGAGAAGAACAAGAAGAAGAAGTCAAAGAAGAAGATGAGGAAGAAGAAGAAGAAGATGAAAAAGAAGAAGATGAAGACGAAGAAGAAGTAGAATAAGCAAAAGAAGAAGAAGATGAAAGAGAAGAAGAGGACAAAGAAATAGGAAATGAAGAAGAAGAAGAAGAAAAAGATGATGATGAAGAAGAAGTAAAAGAAGAAGAGGAAGAAGAAGAAAAAGAAGAAGAAGAAGATGATGATGATGATGACGATGATGAAGATGAAGATGAAGGAGAAGAAGAAGAAGAAGAAGATAGAGAAGTAGATGGAGAAGAAGGAGAAGAAGAAGAAGGACCAGAAGAAGTAGAAGAAGAAGCTAAAGAAGGAGAAGAAGATTTAGATGAAGCATGAGTACAAAAGGAAGTAGAAAATGAAGAAGAAGAAGAAGAAGAAAACGAAGAAGATGAAGAAGAGGAAGAAGGAAAGAGAAGAAGAAGAAGAAGAAGAATTAGATGATGATGATGATGAAGACAAAGAAGAAGAAGAAGAAGAAGAAGAAAAAGTAGTAGAAGAAGAAGAACCACAACAACAAGATGGAGACAAAAGAGAGGAAGACAAAGAATTAGGGGAAGAAGATTTGGGAGAAGAAGAAGAAGAAGAAGAAGATGATGATGAAGACAAAGAAGAAGAAGAAAAAGTAAGAGAAGAAGAAAATGAAGTAGTAGAAGAAGAAGAAGAAGAAGAAGAAGACGAGGAGGAAGAAGACGATAATTAAGAAAAAGAAGAAGAAGAAGAAGAAAATGATGAAGACAAATAAGAAGAACTAGAAGAAGAGGAAGATGTAGAAGGAGAATAAGAAAGAGAAGAAGAAGAAGTAGAAGAAGAAGAATTTGAAGAAGGAAAAGAAGTAAAAGAAGTAGCAGAAGATGAAGCAAAAGAGAAGAAGTAGAAGGATGATGAGAAGAAGAAGAAGAAGAAGAAGAAGAAGAAGAAGAAGAACATGAAGAAGAAAAGAAGAAAAAGAATAGAGAGAAGAGAAGAAGAAGAAGAAGAAAAGGAAAAAGAAGAAAAAGAATAAGAAGAAGCAAAAGAAGAAGAAGAAGACGAATAAGAAGAAGAAGAAGAAACATAAGAAATAGAAGAAGTAGAAGGAGAAGAAGGAGAAAAAGAAGGAGAAGAAAGAAAAGTAGTATTAGTAGTAGTAGTAGTAGTAGAAGAAGAAGAAGAAGAAGAAGAAGTAGAATATGGAGAGGAAGAAGAAGATGATCAAGAGAAAGAAGAAGAAGGAGAAGACTAAGAAGAGGGAAACGAAGAAGAAAAGTAGAAAAAGAAGAAGATGAAGACGAAGAAGAAGAAGAAGAAGAAAAAAAAAGAGGAAGATGAAGAAGAAGAAGAAGAAGAAGAAGAAGAAGTAGCAGAAGAAGAAGAAGAAGAAGAAGAAGGAAAAGAGGAGGAAGAAGAAGAAGCCAAAGATGAAGAAGAAGAAGAAGAAGGAGAAGAAGAAGAAGAAGAAGAAGAAGAAGAAGAAGAAGAAAACAAGTACACGAAGACGAAGAACAAGAAGAAGATGAAGAAGTAGAAGAAGAAGAAGAAGAAGAAGAAGAAGAAGAAGAGAAAGAAGAAGAAAAAGAAGAAGAAGAAGATGGGGACAAAGGAAAGGAAGAAGACGAAGAATTAGGGGAAGAAGATGAGGAAGAAGAAGAAGAAGAAGAAGAAGAAGACGTAGAGGAATACGAATTAGAAGAATAAGGAGTAGAAGAAGATGAATTAGAGGAAGAAGAAGAAGAAGAAGAAGAGGTAGAAGTGGAAGAAAAAGAAGTGGAGGAAGAGGTAGAAGACAAAGAAGAAAATGAAGAAGAAGAAGAAGATAAAGATGAAGAAGAAGAAGGAGAAGAAGGAGAAGAAGGAGAAGAAGGAGAAGAAGGAGAAGAAGAAGGATAAGAAGAAGAAGAAGAAGGAGAAAAAAATGAAGGAAAACAAGAAGTAGAAAAAGAAGAAGAAAAGAAAGAAAGAGAAGATGAAGTAGAAGAAGAAGAAGATGAAGAAGAAGAAGGAGAATAAGAAGTTGATGATGAACATGATGAAGAAGGAGACATAAAATAAAAAGAAGAAGAAGCATAAGTAAAAGAAGATGAAGAAGAATTAGAAAAAGAAGAAGATGATGAAGAAGTAGAAGATGAAGAAGATGAAGAAGAAGAAGTAGAAGAAGAAGGAGAAGAAGTAGGAGAAGAAGATGGAGATGAAGAAGAAGATGATTTAGAAAAAGAAGAATAAGAAGAAGACAAAGAAGAAGAAGAGGGAGAAGGAGAAGAAGAAGAAGAAGAAGGAGAAAGAGAAGAAGAATATGACAAAGTAGAAGATGTGGAAGAATAAGAAGAAGGAGGAGGAGGAGAAGAAGAAGAACAAGAAGAGGATGAAGAAGAAGAGTAAGAAGAAGAAGAAGAAGAAGAAAAAGATGATGAAGAAGAACAAGAAGAAGATGATGAAGAAGAAAAGAAGAAGAAGAGGAGGAGGAAGAAGAAGAAGAAGGGAAAGAAGAAGAAGAAGAAGAAAAAGAAGAAGAAGTAAGAGAAGAAGAAGTCGAACAAAAAGGAGGAAAAGGAGAAGAAGAAGAAGAAGAAGAAGAAGAAGAAGAAGGAAAAGAAAAAGTAGAAGAAGAAGTTGAAGAAGAAGAAGAAGGTGATGAAGAAGAAGAAGAAGAAGATGATGATGATGATGTTGAAGATGAAGAAGAAGTAGAAGAAGATGAAGAAGAAGAGGAAGTAGTAGAAGAAGAAGAATTAAAGGAAGAAGAAGAAGAGGAAGGAAAGAAGTAGAAGAAGTAGCTAATGAAGAAAAAGAAGATTTAGATGAAGTAAGAGTACAAGAAGAAGAAGAAAATGAAGAAGAAGAAGAAGAAGAAGGAAAAGACAAAGAAGGACAAGAAGGAGGAGGTGGAGAAGAAGAAGAAGAAGATGAAGAAGAAGTAAAAGAGGAAGACGAAGAAGAGGAAGAAGTCGAAGGAGTAGGAAATGAAGAAGAAGAAGATGAAGAAGAAGAAGAAGGAGAGGGAGAAGAAGAAGAAGAAGAAGAAGAAGTAGAGGAGGAAAAAGAAGTTGAAAAGAAGAAGAAGAAGAAGTAGACGAAGAAGGTGGAGAGGAAAGAGAAGGAGAAGAAGAAGGGGAAGAAGAAGAAGAAGGTGAAGAAAAGGAAGGAAAAGATGGAAGAGAAGAAGAAGAAGAAGAAAATGAAGGGGAAGAAGAAGAAGAAGAATAGTAAGTAGAAGAACAAAAAGAAGAGGGAAAAATGGAAGAAGAAAAAGAAGAAGAAGAAGAAGAAGAAGAAGATGAAGAAGAAGAAGAAAAAGAAGAAGAAGAAGATGATGATGATGATGATGATCATGATCATGATGATGAGGAAGTAGAAGAATAGGTAGAAGAAGAAGAAGAATTAAAGGAAGAAGAAGAAGAAGAAGAAGAAGAAGAAGAAGATGGAGAAGTAGATGGAGAAGAAGTAGAAGAATAGGAATAAGGAGATGAAGTAGAAGAAGAAGCTAACAAAGAAGAAGAAGTTTTAGAGGAAGCCAAAGTACAAGAAGTAGAAGCAAATGAAGAAGAAGAAGAAGAAGAAGAATAAGAAGAAGAAGAAGAAGGAGAAGAATAAGTACAAGAAAAAGAAGGAGAAGAAGATGAAGGAGGGGGAGAAGAAGAAGAAGAAGAAGTAAAAGAAGAAGATGAAGAAGAGGAGTAGGAAGAAGAAGTTTAAGAAGTGGAAGAAAGACTAGAAGAAGAAGAAGAAGATGATGAAGAAGAAGAAGAAGGAGACAAAGAAAAAGAAGAAGAAGAAGAAGAAGGAGACGAAGAAGAAGAAGAAGAAGAAGAAGAAGAAGAAGAAGAAATTGAAAAGAAGTAGAAGTAGAAGAAGAAGAAGAAAAAGTGAAGGAAGAAGAAGAAGAAGAAGGTGAAGATGAAAGAGAAGAAGGAGAAGAAGGGGAAGAAGAGAAGAAGAAGGGGAAAAAGCAGATAGAAAAGAAGGAAGAGAAGAAGAAGAAAATGAAGGAGATGAAGAAGAAGAAGAATAAGTAGAAGAAGAAAAAGCAGAGGGAAAAAGAGAAGAAGAAGAAGAAGAAGAAGAGGAAGAAGCCAAAGAAGAAGAAGAAGTAGAAGAAGAAAAAGAAGAAGAAGAAGAAGAAAAAGAGGAAGAAGAGGAAGAAGAAATAGATAAGGAAGAAGAATAAGAAGAAGAAGAACAAGAAGAAGAAGAAGATGAAGAAGAAGTAGAAGGAGAAGAAGATGTTGAAGATGTACTATAAGAAGAAGTAGAAGGTGCAGGAGAAGAAGAAGAAGGAGAAGAAGAAGTTAAAGAAGGAAAAGATGGAGAAGGAGAAGAGGGAGAAGAAGAAGAAGAAGATGAGGAAGAAGAAGAAGAAGAAGACGAAGAAGAAGAAAAAGAGGAAGATGATGACGAAGAAGAAGGCAAAAAAGAAGAAGAAAATGAAGAAGAATAAAAAGAAGAAGAATAAAAAGAAGAAGAAGGAAGCAAAGAAGGCGAAGAAGAAGAATAAGATGAAGAAGAACAAGAAGACGAAGAAGACAAAGAAGAAGATGAGGACGAAGTTGAAAAAGAAGAGGATGAAGACAGTGAAGAAGAAGAAGGAAAATGTAAAGAAGAAGAAGAAGAAGTAGGGAATGCAGAAGGAGAAGAAGAAGAAGAAGAAGAAGAAGTAAATGAAGAAGAAGAACAACTAAAAGAAGAACAAGAAGAAGTATAATAAGAAGATAAAGAAGAAGAAGAAGAAGAAAAAGAAGATGTAGTAGAAGTAGAAGATGAGGAAGAAGAAGATGATGAAGGGAAAGAAGGAGAAGGAGAAGACGATGAAGAAGAAGAGGAAGAAGTGGAAGTTGAAGAAGAAAGCGAAGAAAAAGAAAAAGAAGAAGATGATGAAGAAGTAGTTTAAAAAAAGGAAAAAGAAGAAGAAGAAGAAGTAGAAGAAGAAGGAGGCAAAGAAGATGAAGAAGAAGAAGAAGATGAAGAATAAAAGGAAGAAGACAATGAAGAACATGAGGATGAAGTTGAAAACGAAGAGGAAGAAGATGGAGAAGAAGAAAAAGGAGAAGCAAAGAAGTAAAATAAGTCAAAATACAAGGAGAACAAGAATAATAATAATAATAATAATAATAAGATGAAGAAGAAGAAGAAAAAGAAGAGGAAGAACAAAAAGAAGAAATAGAAGAAGAACATGAAGAAGAAGTTACAGAAGATGAAGAAGGAGAAGAAATAGAAGATGATGAACGAGAACAAGAAGTCAAAAAAGGAGAAGAAGAAGAAGAAGAAAATGATGGAGAAGAAGAAGAAGAAGAAGAAGAGAAAGACGAAGAAGAAGAAGAAGAAGAAGTAGACGAAGAAGAAGAAGGAGAAGAAGAAGATGAAGATGAAGATGAAGCGGAAGAAGAAGAAGAAGAAGATAAGAAAGAAGAAGAAGCAAATAAAATAGAAGATGAAGAAGTAGAAGTCAATGAAGAAGGAGGGGAAGAAGAAAAAGACGATGAATAAGAAGAAGAAGAATAAGAAGAAGAAGAAGATGAAGAAGAAAAAGAAGACAAGAAGAAGAAGACGAAGAAGGAGAAGAAGACGAAGAAGAAGAAAAAAGAAGAAAAAGAAGAAGTAGTTGAAAAACAAGAATGAGAAGAAGAAGGAGATGATGATGATGAAGGTGATGATGAAGAAGTTAAAGAATAATAAGAAGTAAAAGAAGCGGAGGAAGAAGAAGAAGACGAGCAAGAAGAAGAAGAAAAAAATAAGAAGAACAAGGTGAAAAATAAGGAGATGAAAACGGAGAAGAAGAAGATGAAGAAGAAAAAGAAAAAGAAGAAAAAGAAGAATTAGAAGAAGAAGAAGAAGAAGAAGAAGAAGAAGAAGATTAAGAAGAAGAAGAAGAAGAAGAAGATTAAGAAGAAGTAGAAGAAGTAGAAGAAGAAGAAGAAGAAAAAGAAGAAGAAAAAGCGGAGGAAGAATAAGAAGGTGAAGAAGAAGAAGAAGAAGAAGGAGAAGGAGAAGAAGGAGAAGAAGAAGAAGAAGAAGTAGTGAAACTACAAAAAGAGGGAGAAGAAGAAGAAGAAGAAGAACAAGAAAAAGAAGAAGTAGAAGAAGACGAAGAAAAAGAAGAAGAAAAAAAAAGAAGAAAGTGAAGAAGAAGAGGGAAAAGAAGACGAAGGAGAAGACAAAGAAGAAGAAAAAAGAGAAGAAGAAGAAGAAGAACAAGAAGAAGAAGAGCAATAACAAGAAGAAGAAGAGATGAAGAAGAAGATGTCGAAGAAGATGTCGAAGAAGAAGAAATAGAAGAAGACAAAGAAAAAGAAGAAGAAGAAGTAGTAGAAATAGAAGAAGATGAAGAAGAAGAAAAAAGAAGATGATGAAGAAGAAGAAGAAGAAAAATAAATAAGAATAAAAAGAAGATGAAGAAGAAGAAGAAGAAGAAGAAGATGAAGAATAAGAACAAGAAGAAAAAGGTGAAGATGAAGAAAAGAAGAAGTAGAAGAGGAGGAAGAAGAAGAAGAAGAAGAAGATGAAGCTGACGAAGAAGAAGAACAAGAACAAGAAGAAGAAGATAGCGAAAAAAATGAAGAAGAAGACAAAAAAGAACAAGAAGTAGAAAACAAAGAAGAAGGAGAAGAAGAAGATGATGAAGAAGAACAAGAAGTAGAAGAAGATAAAGAAGTAGTAGTAGAAGAAGACGAAGAAGATGAAGAAGAAGTAGAAGAAGATGAAAGAGAAGAAAAAGACGAAGACGGAGAAGAAGAAGAAGATGAAGAAGAAGAACAAAAACCAATAAAAGAAGAACAAGAACAAGAAGTAGTAGAAGAAGAAGAAGGTGATGAAGGAGAAGAAGTAGAAGACAAAGAAGAAGAAGAAATAAAACACAAAGAAGAAGGTGAAAAAAATAAGAAGTAGAAGAGGAGGAAGAAGAAGAAGAAGAAGAAAAAGAAGTAGTAGAAGAGGAAAAAGAAGAAGAAGAAGAACATGAACAAGAAGAAAAGAGGAGGAAGAAGAAGATGATGATGATGAAGAAGTAGAAGAAAAAGAAGTAAATGAAGAAGAAGAAATAGAGGAAGAAGAAGAAGAAGAAGAAAAAGAAGAAGCAAAATAATAATAAAAACAAGAAGGAGAAGGAGAAGTAGAAGAAGAAGAGGAATAAGAAGAAGATGAAGAAGAAGAAGAAGAAGAAGGAGAAGTAGAAGGAGAAGAAGAAGGAGAAGAAGGAGGAGAAGCAGACAGAGACAAAGTAGAAGAAGTAGAAGGAGAAGAAGAAAAGGAAGAAGAAGAAAAAGAGGAAGAAGTATAAGAAGAAGAAGAAGAAAAGGAGGAAGAAAAAGTAAAAGAAGAAGAAGAGGAGGAGGAGGAGGAAGAAGAAGAAGAAGAAGAAGAAGAAGAAGAAAAAGAAGAAGAAGATGAAGAAGGAAAAGAAGAATAAGAAGGAGAAGAAAGAGAAGAAGAAGAAGAAGGTGAAGAAGCAAAAGAAGAAGTAAAAAGAGAAGAAGAGGGAGAAGAAAAAGATGAAGAAAAAGGTGAAGATGAAGAAGAAAAGGAAGAAGAAGAAGAAGAAGAAAAAGAAGAAGAAGAGGACAAAGAAGAAGTAGAAGTAGAAGAAGAAGATGAAGAAGAAGAAGACGAAGACGAAGAAGTAGAAGAAGATGACGGAGACGAAAAAGACAAAGAAGTAGAAGAAGAAGAAGAAGAACAAGAACAAGAAGAACAAGAAAAAGAAGTAGTAAAAGAAGAAGAAGATGGCGAATAAGAAGAAGTTGAGAGAAAGAAGAAGTAGAACACAAAGAAGAAGAAGAAGAAAAAGAAGAAGAAGAAGAAGAAGAGGAGGAGGAAGAAGAAGAAGAAGAAGAAAAAGAAGAAGAAGATGAAGTAGAAGAAGAAGAAGAAGACATAGAAGAAGAAGAAGAAGAAGGAGAAGAAAAAGAAGAAGCAAAAAACAATAGTAATAATAAGAGGAAGAAGGAGAAGTAGAAGAGGAAGAATAAGAAGAAGATGAAGAAAAAGAAGAAAAAGGAGAAGTAGAAGGAGAAGAAGACGGAGAAGGAGGAGAAGGAGACAGAGAAGAAGAAGAAGAAGAAGAATAAGAAGTGGAGTAGGAGGAAGAAGAAGAAGAAGAAAAAGAAGAATAAGAAGAAGAATGGAGAGAAGAAGTAGAATGTGAAGAAGAAAAAGAAGAAGTAAAAGGAGAAAAAGGGGGAGAAGAAAAAGAAGAAGAAGAAGAAGATGATGAAGAAGAAGAAAAGGAAGAAGAAGAAGAAGAAGAAGAGGGAGAAGTAGAAGTAAAAGAAGAAGAAGAAGAAGAAGAAGAAAAAGGAGGAGAAGAAGAAGGAGAAAAAGAAGAAGGCAAAGTACGAAAAGAAGAATAAGAAAAAGGAGAAGAAGAAGGAGAAGAAAAATAAGAAGAAGAAGATCAAGGAGAAGAATAAGAAGAAGAAGAAGAAGAAGAAGATGAAGATGATGATAGTGATGAAGTAAAAAATGAACAACAAGAAGAAGTAGTAGTAGAAGAAGAAGAAGAAGAAGGTTAGGTAGAACAAGAAGGTGAAGAAGAAGAAGAAGAAGTAGAAGATGTAGAAGAAGAAGAAGTAGAGGAAGAAAAGAAGAAGAAGAAGAAGAAGAAGAAGATGATGATGATGAAGATAGAGAAGAAGAATATGAAGAAGGAGAAGAAGAACATGAAGAAGAAGAAGAAGAATAAGAACAAGAAGAAGAAGAAATAAAAGAAGGAGAAGAAGACGAATAAAAAGAAAAAGAAGAAAAAGAAGAAGAAAAAGAAGTAGAAGAGGAACAAGAAGAAGAAGAAGAAGTTGAAGTAGAAGAAGAAGAAGAAGAAGAGGGAGAAATTGAGGAGGAAAAGAATAAGAATAGGAAGAAAAAGGAGGAAAAAAAGGAGAAGAATGAGAAGAAGTAAAAGATGAAGATGGAGGGGAAGAAGAATGCGAAGAAGAAGAATAAAAAGGAGAAGCAGAAGAAGAAAAAGCAAAAGAAGAAGAAGAAGAAGAAGAAGAAGAAAATAGGAAGAAGAGAAAGAAGAAGAAAATAAGAATAAGAAGAGAAGAACGAGAAGAAGAAGAAGAAGAAGAGGAGGAAGAAGAAGAAGAAGAAGAAGAAGAAGAATAACAAGAAGAAGGAGACATGGAAGGAGAAGAAGAAGTAGAAGATGAAGAACCAAAAGAAGATTAAGAAGAAAAATATTAAGATGAAGAAGAGGAAGGAGACAAAGTACAAGAAGATGAAGAAGTCAAAGACAATGAAAAAGATGAAGAAGAAGGAAAAAAGTCGAAGTAGAAGACGAAGAAGAAGATCAAGTAAATGACAAGAAAGAAGTGGAAGAGGATGAACAAAAAGAAAAAGTAGTAGAAGAAGAAGAAGGAGAACAAAAGAAGAAGAGGAAGGAGACAATGAAGAAGAAGAAGAAGAACTAAAAGAAGAAGAAGAAGATGATGATGATGTTGTTGAAGAAGAAGGAAAAGAAGATGATGAAGAAGAAGAAGAAGAAGAAAAAAAAGAAGAAGAGGATGAGCATGAAGAAGAAAATGGGGTGGAGGGAGAAGAAAAACAAGAAGAAAAAGAAGAAGAAGAAGAAGAAGAAAAAGAAGAAGAAAAAGAAGAAGATGAAGAAGTAAAAGAATAAGGAGACAAAGAAGAAGAAGAAGAAGTACAAGAGGAACATGAAGATAAAGAAGAACAAGAAAATATGAAGAAGAAGAACAAGAAGGCAAAGTAGAAGTAGTAGAAGAAGACAAAGAAGATGAAAAGAGGAAGAAGAAGAACAAGAAGAACAAGAAGAAGAAGAAGGCGAAGAAGAAGAAGAAGAAGAAGAAGAAAAAGTAGAAGAAGAAGAATAAGAAGAAGACAAAAAAGAAGAAGAGGACGAAGATTAAGAGCAAGAAGAAGAAGAGGAAGAAGAAAGAGGAAGAGGAAGAAGAAGAAGGAGAAGAAGATGGAGAAAAACTAGAAAAAGTTGAGGAAAAAGGAGGAGGAGGAGGAGGAGAAGAAGAAGAAGAAGAAGAAGAAGACGAATAAGATAATGAAGAAGAAGATGTTGAAGAAGAAGAAGAAGATGATGACGAAGGAGAAAAATTAGAGAATGAAGGAGTAAATGAAGAAGAAGAAGAAGAAGAAGACAAAGAAGAAGAAGACAAATAAGGAGGAGAAGAAAGAGAAGATGAAAAAGAAGAAGAAGAAGAAGAAGAAGAAGAAGAAGAAGTGAAGGAGGCAATGAAGATTAATAGGAAGAAAAAACAGAAGAACAAGAAAAAGATGAAGAAGAAGAAAAAGGTGAAGAAGAAGAAGAACAAGAAGACGTGGAAGAAGAAGAAGAAGAAGAGGAAAAAGAAGAAGAAGAACAAGAAGAAGGAGAAGAAGGAGAAGAAGAAGATGAAGAAGAAGGACAAGAAGAAGAAAAAAGAAGAAGTTGAAGAAGAAGAAGATGGAGAAGAAGAAGAGGAAGAAGACAAAGAAGAAGAAGAAGAAGAAGAAGAAGAAGAAGAAGAAAATAGTGAAGTAGAAGAAAATAATGAAGAAGGCAAAGAAGACGAGGAAAGAGAGGAAGAAGAATATGAAGAAGTAGATGAAGAAGAAGAAGAAGAAAGAGAAGAAGGAGAAGAACACGAAGAAGGAGAAGAAGAATAAGAAGAGGAAGAAGAAGAAGGAGAAGAATGAAAAGAAGAAGAATAAAAAATAATAGGAGAAGAAAAAGAAGAAGAAGAAGAAGAAGACGTAGAGGAGGAGGAGGAAGAAGAGAAAAAAGGAGAAGAAGAAGTAGAAGAAGAAGAAGAAGATAAAGAAGAAGAATAAGAAGGAGCAGAAGAAGTAGAAGAAGAGGTAAAAGAACGAGAAGATGAAGAAGAAGAAGGAGAAGTAGAAGCA